>JAGFNQ010002009.1:307247-398453 GCA_024364735.1 Boesenbergia rotunda | reverse complement strand
CTGTTAGTAATATGAGAGAAGTGTCCTAAGGCAATCGCCTTATGATTGTAATCATTTATTTTAATAAATGAAAAATTTACTATTTGAGTATACATATTTGTGTATTTGATTGAGATCTTAAACTCATCTACTGAATGTCCGCAATACAATTCACAGCATGAGAGAATTTTGTGATGGAATCACAACTAGTGATTATCTCTACATGTGCAATTGTGAAGTATTGAAAATATCCCTAGCCGATGAATTGTATAATATGGACACTATCATTCTGTTAATGACTAGCATGGGTTATTCTCTAATCAGCTGATTCTCACTGGCTGGTGACATTGGGATGTCCGAAGATAAACATGGATGCTAGTTAAGGAAACTAGTTCATTGGAGTGACTAGCTGTAAAACTTCACATGGTAGTCTATACATAGACATGTCAGTGAAGTTCTTACCTGCAGCTTAAGTGCGATGTTCCTTTGACTTGCGGTGTTCAAGTCATCTTGGTCATGGAGACTTATACTTTAACATCTTAAGCAAGCATCTCCAAGGAGGTGTGGACCCAGGATGGTTGGGTATAAGCCGAAGTGACCGAAGATGTTTGAACAGCCTACAAAAGATTCACCACTCCTTGCGAGGAGATGTATACCCAAGGCCTATCGTCGGATTGTTACTCAAAGCCTCTGGCCAGAGCACGTCATGTTTAGAGTATGAGTCTCTTGAATACATGAGAGTAATTAGAAATCCAAAGGACGAGAGAACGTTACTTGGGCTAGGTGTGACATAGTCAGCCTAGTGGGGACTGACACACACAGACCATGTCCTGAACCAAGTGGGTATAAGATGGTGAAGGGAATGAGGCACGATTCATTAGAGCTGCTGAAGGGTTTCAGAATTATTTCTGAGGTCAACCGTTGATCTTTCGATTAATTGGGGATCATGATGTACTACTAGGTGTCACTCATGATCGTTCTATAATTGATGAATTATAGACGGCCAACATAAATCGAAAGCCTATTTAGTCACACGCACTACGAGTAATCCAAGGGATTTAAAACGAGTTGAAAATTGGATTTTCCGATCAAGAGAAATAAGTCGAATCTGAGTTTATCAGAGGCGCATGGAAAGCTTAAAATGGCTACGTTTTTTGAATATTTATTGGGCGAATTAAATGAGTTTAATTCGTGAGGAGATTGGCTTGGTGTGGCCGGCCAAAGAGGGTGCCCACCCTCTTTGGTTTGGCCGGCCATATTAAAGAGGGAAACCAATTTAATTGGTTTAAATTATAGAATAAATCAAGTGTGATTTGTTTTATAAAATTATGGATAAATAAATTAATTTATATAAAGAAATTTATATAAAAAAAATTGTAGAAATTTATTCTTTTTATGGAAATTAAAATGAACCATAAATTGGTTTAATTTTAATTTATAAAATCAATTATGAATTGATTTTTCCATGATAAGAAAAATTTTATACAAATTTTATTCATAATTAAAAGGAGAGATGTATTTGTTTTATTATAAAGTTAGTTATAATAAAACTAGACATAACGGAATAATTCATATGAAAATTTATAAGATAAATTTCTTATGAAAATTTATTCCGTTAATTCCGTTAAAAGGGAGACTTGGCAATGGAGAGACTACTATATAAAGGAACCAAAGGCAAGCCTTGAATTCCAATTAATCAAGAGATTAAGAAGTTCTCTCTCTCTCTCCCTCTCTCTCTCTAGGGACGGCGCCCACCCCTTCTCTCTCTAGGGCCGGCGCCCCTTCTCTCTCTAGGGCCGGCGCCACTTTCTCCCTCTAGGGTCGGCGCCACCTCCCTAGCCGCGAGCCACCACCAAGACGAAGCGGGTCGCGTCTCCTTCCTCCCTTCGCGGAATCTTGATTCCGTAATTTGGTGGTTAGTCTTCCATCTCTTTCTCTTGAAATTCTAGTTGTGCTTTTGGAGAATCTAGTAGTTCTCGTCGGCACAAAACTCGTGGCTTTGCGAAGTCATCCCGAAGAGAACTCGGCTTGGACGCGAATAGAGGCGAAGCTTCCAAGGGACGCTACGGTTGGATCTCGTCCCTTTCTTCGAGTTACGCGAGGTACAAAGTAAATTAGTTTACTTTTCTGCAAATTTTTTTTTAATTTATGATCATGTCCACACATCATAAGGTCGCATGCTAGATACGTGGTTAAAATAATTTGAGAAATTATTTATTCTAATTCTTCCGCTGCACGTAAATATTTTAAAATTTACGAACCCGTATCCTTGTCAACATGCACCCGATCCCAACATAGACTAACTGCAATCTGGCCGAGAAAGGTATTGCCTTTGTTGCAGGAAAAACTGGAAGGACAAACAAGAAGAAGCCTCAACCTGAACCCGAGTCTAACTCAGACTCAGGCTCAGAAGACGAAGAAGGAGATCGACCTAAGCTGGTCCAACTGGTCCGAAATTACTACAAGGAATTAAAGAACCAAACCAACAGACGAAAAGCCAGTAGAAGAAAGGATGAACCAGCTGAACCAGCAAATGAAAAGAACAAGCCCAACGTCACCTGCTACGAGTGCAAGAAAAAGGGTCACTACAAGAAGGAGTGTCCGAACCTAAAGGAGACCAAGAAGAATAAAAGGAAAAAGGCACTTCAAGCAACGTGGGACGAGTCCTCCTCCGAAGAAGAAGAAGAGGTCCCACAATCAAACCTACTCTCACTAACCGCTTCAGAAGAAGTCGAGTCCGAGTCAGAATCAGAACAGGACGACGGCAGACTGACATTTTCAGAAGACGGCGAAATCAAGGTAAGTGGTTTTACTAGAAGTCTGTTAAATGAATTAATCTCTTATCTTTCTCGAGATTTGGCAAAAGCCAAACTCCGAGTCGAATCCCTCCGACAGGAAGTAAAACTCCTGAAAGAGGGAGCTGACTCTAGACCCTTAACCGAGAAAGTTCAGGAAGGAACCTCTACTCAAGTTGAAAAACTTGAGAAAGAGAACTCCTCCCTGAAAACTCAGATTAAGGACCTTAGATCAGCTTTAGAGCGATTTACCTCTGGTTCCAAGGGTCTTGACATGATCCTTGGAAAACAGAAATCAGTTCTAAATCGATCCGGACTAGGCTATAGAACCAAATCTAGACAAAGATCCTACTTTGCTGTACTGAACCAGTCCAGACCTAAAGTTCAGGCATGGGTACCCAAACTATGCCTGAACAAACAAACTGGATCAAATCAATTTTGGATCCCCAAGTACAAGATTCACATCTTGCCAAACCATTATCGTGGCTTTAGTCCATGGGGAGCCAAATTGAAAACAATATTTATTGTTAAATAAAATTCAATTCTTGATTGTAATATTGCTTGTTTGATTGTTTATTTAATTTCTGCAATTTACCATGCTTAGACTTAGGAATGGTTAGTTTAAGGACTAAACCAACTTAACTGAAAATTGACAACATAGTATTGGGAGGAGGTGAGATGATAGTACGTTAGGGAAATCAATTCTAATAAGGTTAAGTATACTTGGCCTCTTTAGATTGGTGAAACTAGCCGAAGCTACCGATCCAAGACCCAAACTAGTTAGACCAGAATTCTTCAAAGAATAATCTTGAAAATAAAATTTCATTGAAAGGCTTTGTCAAGGAAAGGGTTGATGATCCAATAAGGCTACGGCCAAAGAAGGCCTAGTGCCTCGCCAATACCTGGAAGCCAATATCTGAAATTCAAATTCAAATCATTCTTTGTAAAATTTAAATCTAACACAAATTTTCAGTTATGTATAGATTTAAACATTCTTTTCAAAATAAATTCAATTATTTTCAAAATTAATTTAAGTTTTTCAAAATAAATCATTATTTTTCAAAATAACTTTACCCATCAAAACCTGTCTCACAAAACCTGTAAGGCTAACATGATTGATAACCCTAGATTTGGGTGAGACAGACTAGGCTGTGAAAATCAATTTAGGCTATTCCTGATTCTAATTGGATCCAAATCAACAAAACTCTTTATGTGTAGGAACATAAAGATTTGGGCCAATGGATGTTGGATAGCGGTTGCTCCAGACACATGACTGGAGATAAATTGAAATTCACCAAACTCAAGTTCAAAAACCTAGGCTCAGTGGCATTTGGCAACAATGCTACACTCAAGGTAATTGGGTCAGGTAATATTGAGCTTAAATCTAACTTTGTTATTAAGAAAGTACTTTTGGTTGAAAATTTCAAGTTTAATCTACTTAGCATAAGTCAGTTATGTGATTTTGGTTATATAGTTACCTTCAACAATTCTAACTGCCTGATTAGAAACTTGCAAGACTCAGAAATCATGCTTAAAGGCGCTAGGAAAAATAATGTTTACACTATAAACCTTCCCCTAGTACCTAAATGCATGTTAACTCAGTTAGAACAATCAAACCTCTGGCATAGGAGACTAGGCCACACTAACCTAAGAGTTATTTCAAAAATCACCCAACTTGGCCTAATTAAAGGTATTCCCAAGATTAAAAATCATGAAAACCTAATATGTGAATCATGCAATCAAGGTAAACAAATCAGATCTAATCACAAACTAATTCAATCTGATCTAACTCAAACCATACTTGAGCTCCTGCACCTTGACTTATTTGATTCGCATGGAGCCAAGTCACTAAGCGGAAACCGGTACTACTTAGTAATAGTTGATAATTATTCTAGGTTTACTTGGGTTAGGTTTCTAAAGACCAAAGATGAAACCCTAAACCTACTTAATGAATTCTGTAAGTTAATTGAAAATCAAAACGATACTAAAATCAAAAGACTTAGGAGTGACCACGGGGGAGAATTTGAAAATCAACGGTTCGAGGAATTCTGTAAGGTAAATGGATAACTCTAAAAGCATAAGTACCCCCATGGCCACTAATATAAAGATAGATAGTGACCCTGATGGTAAACCAGTAGACCTTAAACTCTATAGAAGTATGATAGGAAGTCTACTCTACCTTATAGCCAGCAGACCTGATACTCTTTTTACTGTAGGGATGTGCGCTAGATACCAAACCTGTGCTAAGGAAACGCACTTAGCAGCCCTAAAAAGAATACTAAGATATGTTAAGGGCACCCTAAATGTTGGGATTTGGTATCCTAGGACCTCAACCTTTGATTTGTCAGGATACTCGGATTCTGACTATACTGGCTGTAAATTAGATAGAAAGAGTACAAGTGGAAGCTGCCAACTGTTAGGAAATAGTCTAGTAAGTTGGTGCAGCAGAAAACAACACTGTGTAGCTCTATCCACAACTGAAGCTGAATATGTTGCCTTAGGAGAATGTGTAGCACAACTTTTATGGATGATGCACACTCTTAAGGACTTCCAGCTCAACTACACTCAAACTCAGGTATTCATTGTCAATATAAGCTCAATTAATCTAATTAAAACCCTAATCCAACATTCCAGAACTAAACACATAGAAGTTAAGCACCATTTTGTAAGAGATCATGTAGCCAGGGGTGAGATAGTCCTTAAACATATAGACTCTAAATCTAACTTAGCTGACATATTCACCAAACCCCTACCTGAGTCTGAGTTCAGCTCACTAAGAAGGCAATTAGGATTATATTTGGTAGAATAGGTTTACTCTGCTTTTTGGTTTTTCTACTATTTTACTCATTTCAAAATTAGTTTTTAAAGTAGTTTTTAAATGCTTTCAAAATCAGCTTTTACTTAGTTTTGAAAAGGTTTGAAAAATAAATGTTTCGACTTAGTTTTATTTTTAAAATTACCCCCTTCAAAACTAAGGCGTTTTCACAAATGGACTTAGCCTAGGCTCTAACCCTAGAACTGCATGCACCTATAGATTTAGAAGCCAGCATCTCACAAGCATCTTAGGGTTCTTTTCATTGATAACCTAGAATGGGTTGAGATGCTTAGGTCTTTGCCTTAATTCAAGATGCTTTAAGTCAGTGCATCTGCAGTAATTGGGGTACTAAATACAACCTACAGAGTAATCAAGTTAAGTGTCAAGTTTAGAAAATCTAACTTGAACAGAACACTTAACTTGACTAACCCCAGCAAAAACTACTGTTTAATAGCAGTTAGTAAGTAGCTAATTGGGTAAGACATGACCCTAAAAGAAACTGATTTGGTTTAGTTCATATCCTGAATTGGGTTAGTACAACAAATTATGTAATTTATTAGTTGTAACGACCCAGCCCCTTGGCCCCTTGGGCGGCCCAACTGGCGGCCCACTTGGCGGGCCTCGGCCCCTTGGGCGGCTAAATCCCATTTGGCGGCCCCTTTGGCGACCTCTTGGGCGGTCGTTACTCATAAGTACTTCCCACCCCTGGCCAGTGGATTTTTGCCTTCCTCAGGATTCGAACTCTAGACCTCCAGGATAAGTACTAAAGTTTATGAATCCTGATACCAATTGAGCTGGTATCAGGATTCATAAACTTTAGTACTTAGCCTGGAGGTCTAGAGTTCGAATCCTGAGGAAGGCAAAAATCCACTGGCCAGGGGTGGGAAGTACTTATGAGTAACGACCGCCCAAGAGGTCGCCAAAGGGGCCGTCAAATGGGATTTGGCCGCCCAAGGGGCCGAAGGCCGCCAAGTGGGCCGCCAGTTAGGCCACCCAAGGGGCCAAGGGGCCGGGTCGTTATAATAAAAAAAGGCTCACTTGGTACTAGGATTCAGGAACTTTAGTACTTAGCCTGGAGGTCTAGAGTTCGAATCCTGGGAAAGGCAAAAACCCACCGCCAGGAGTGGGAAGACCCGTAGTGTAACGCCCGCTTTTTTTTTTCCATAAGCGGCGTTACGTTAACATGCATAGGGCATGTAGACATCATAAGGCAGCGGAATAACTTTAACTTATACATGCCCTGTTACCATTCTTAACTTAATGACATGGGAACCTTAGCATATTAACTTTGAACTTAAGCATCATATCATGTCATACATAACATCATGTCATAAGGTTCCATAAGTCATCATTCAAACATATAAGTAACCAAGGTGAAGTTCTAGCATAAACCGTAAACATATGGTTTCCTGGGCCAAGTCACTACTACACACATGCGTTCTTGCCCTCCTGCTGCTTCCATCATTGTCCCCTTGAATGATCTGCGGTATAAGGAAATAAGACTATAAGCACACGGGCTTAGTAAGACTCTTTCCTACTCACAAAAACCATTCATCGTTCATCATCTCATAATGAGCACATGAAACATTAACATACTTGATGATCTCCTAGAACATAACATCTTAAATCACTTATTGCATACATAGCATGGCATGAACATAAACATAGTAAACATTCTAAGCATGGCATGATACATGGCATAACCATAAACATAGTGAACCTTCTAAGCATGGCATAATACTGGGCATGAACATAAACATGGTGAACATTCTAAGCATGGCATGATTTATGGCATAAACATAAACATAGTGAACATTCTAAGCATGGCATAATACTTGGCATGAACATAAACATGGTGAACATTCTTCCTATCATAACATATGAACATCTTCTTAACATTATCATGACATAGATCATTTATTCTCATGCATATTTCTTACCATGAAGCGTAAGCATAAAATCTTATCAACATAGCATAATGCATAGCATGAATGGATGCATGAGTGGAATGCATATACATAAGGGATGCTTAACTTTTAAAACATACTTTTAAATGCTTAAACATAATCATCATAACATCATTTGGGGTCCCCGGCTTGTACCACATACATACATCATAGCGCGCATCCCTAGCAAGTCCGAGGTCGCGAGCCCCGACTTACTAGGGTAAGGACAGCATAGTCGGTAGTCCCCGAACCGAGGCGTTCTTAAGGTGCCCATCCCTGTTGCACAGCTCCGGTAGTGCCAGAACCGTGGACAGCTTCGGTAGTCCAAAACCGGGGCGTTCTTAAGGTGCCCATCCCTTGGACCCATACTTCGGTCCGGTACAAGCCCATACATAAAGTAAAATACTTTTCATGTTTCATCATTCATCATACATTCATAGCATAACCATGTTACATAAAGCATGACTTAACACATGCTTGTCCTTTCATTGTTCATTCTTATTGCATAACATCATGATGCCTGTAAGGCATGAGCATTATCTTCATTCATAAACATGGTATGCATCTTCTTTCATAAGTATGTCATGCATCTTTATTCATACAACATGGCATGCATCATTCTTATCATGAACATAATCATAACATACTTATCATGACATCGTTCTTATCACGAACCTAACATAACATACCTATCATAGCATCATTCTTATCGTGAACATAACCCTATCATACTTATCATGGCATCATTCATATCCTGAACATAACCCTATCATACTTATCATGGCATCATTCATATCATGAACATACACAATAACTTAGTATGGTTCTTAACATAACATGAGCATATAACTTAGCATGGTTCTCTACATCACATAAGCATACATAGGTAGGGTTTCCATAACATTCTACCTACCATTCAAATACATGGCATAAAGATGTAAGACATTCATAATTAACCCTATTAAGCATGGCAGCCAATCATAAACATAAAACATAAAAGCATAAAACATGGTGCTTAACCCTTAGGGTTATGGTTAACATGATTTCTACCACATGCTTGATCCTATACATTTAAATACTTTATGGTAAACATGAACCATCATTCTTTGAACCCTAACTCCACCCCAAACCCTAGATATAAGGCTTGGCTGAAACTTCCAAGGTGGAGTTCCATAAATTTCATAAACATGTAACATAGCATAAGGTAAAGGAACAACCCTACATCATTTAGGAGACCATAGGAAGTCATTGGAGCTCATGATTAGGGTTAACCCTAACCTTTAAGCCACCTTCCTAGGGCTGGCCGAAACTTATAAGGCCATGGGGGTATGGAAAAATTCCATTAAAATCCCTAATCCATCATAAAATACTAATCACATCTTACCATAGGGCCATTGGGGCCCTTACATTAAACAAATCCTAACTTTTACCCTATGAACCCATCTTGGCCGAAACTTATAGAGCCTCTAGGCCATGTGAAAATTTACATAATCACCCTCCATCACCCTTATATCATGGCAACACATAAACATATACTTGGAGTTAAAGGCTCAACCCTAACCCTTGGGTCCTTGAGGTTGGCCGAAACATATGGGGTCTCTAGGGTACCCCAAAAATTCTCAAAAATTGTATTAAACCTCTAGACATCATGGGAGTACATTAAACATCATGATTTGGATTTTTATCATCATTTTAGACCAAGAATCCCATGGGCTGAAACCTATAAGGTTAGGTTCATGGGTTTCCTTTGGTTTTTCCAACATAAACATCATATACAACTTTCATATCATGTAGATCTTTAGGAAAAGCCATTATACCACAGGTGAGGGAGTCTTACCTTGGGTTTCTTGATTTTTTTGAACCTTGGAAGAGAAGAAGATTGCAAGATCTTTGGATACTAGAGCCCCCTTGTCCTTGTATTCTTGTGAAGACCTTAGATCTAGGAGACGAAGCCTTGGTGGAAGCTTTTTCCAAGGGAGAACTCCCTTGGAGGTGTTCGGCTAGAATGAGGAAGGAGGAGAGGAGGAAATGCAATTGAAAGAAGAGAGAAAGAAACTCCCAAACCCCCCTATTTATCATCCATTAAAGAGGTAAATGAAGAGTCTCTCCATGACCCTTCATCTTCTTTTAAGCCTCAACCAATTTCCATTTCATTCCCTTATAACATTCCCTTGCTAGATGAGTTGGTTAAAGCATACATGGTTGCACAAGAGGTCCAAGGTTCAATCCTTGGCTCATGCACCTTTATTTTTTTATTTTATTTTTATTTCATTTATTTTATTATTTTTTTTATTTTCCTAAATTCCGAAAATCCCCCTAAAATCACCCATAATTATGTTAATATTCCCAAATAAAATTCTTTTATATTTATATTAATTTTACCTAATTAATACCCATTTTTGGAGCCCATTTAAAGCTCATTAGTACCTAATTTCTCCATTAAAATAGAAAAAATTAGGCTAAGACTTACCCATAATCATGCTAATATGCCTAATAAAAACCTATTTATATTTATACTAATTATCACCTTAATCCCCCTATAATCGTGGTACTAAAAACCCCACATAAGGCCCGTTAGCACTTAGTTTTCTCAATCTAAACGAGAAAACATGGATTTTCTAGGCCAAAGTTCGTATTAATACCTCTAAGTCCTTCGGAAAATTATCTAGACATGCTCAATATTTTCAGAAAATATTAAGAGAATTTTTCGGGTCGTTACACGTAGGGTCTCGGGCCTAGAGGGTTGCCTGCGGGGACCATAGAGGCCGAGATCGCTACATAAAAAGGCGCCTTTTTATGTAGCGATCTCGGCCTCTATGGTCCCAGCAGGCAACCCTCTAGGCCCGAGATCCTACGGTCTTCCCACCCCTGGCAGTGGGATTTTGCCTTCCCCAGGATTCGAACCCTTGACCTCCAGGACAAGTACAATAGTTCCTGAATCCTGGTACCAAGTGAGCTACAGCTCACTTGGTACCAGGATTCAGGAACTATTGTACTTGTCCTGGAGGTCAAGGGTTCGAATCCTGGGGAAGGCAAAATCCCACTGCCAGGGGTGGGAAGACCGTAGGATCTCGGGCCTAGAGGGTTGCCTGTGGGGACCATAGAGGTCGAGATCGCTACATAATAAATTGTCACGCCCCGAGGAGTCGCTCGTCCGATACCGACCGGACAGCTACTCCCTCGTCCCGGTGGACAATCCAAAAACCTAATCACCACGACTACCTTAGCCTGCTTGTACCGCAGCCTATAGGGCTGGAACAAGCGTCTGTATAAAGCGGAAACGAAAACGATGGCAAAGCTACGTACCGGTACGACTTACGACAAAACCAAAACGGAATCGAGGCCTCCATGGCACACAAAAGTACAACTATACTGTCACAAAATGGACGACACAACAGAGCACAACATATGACAGCGGAAGTGAAAAGAAACAAAAACGAATAAAAGAAAAGGGTACCAACATGTACCACAACAGAAACACAGAACACCCGTAGAAATCGTCTCGGAGACACGTGAACTGGGACAGGCTGCTGGGATCCAGACGATCATCCTGAAAAGAGAAAAAAAATAGCGCTAACGGGGTGAGTCCTAAGAACTCAGCGAATACAATCTAATATGCATAGGAAGAAATACTAGCAGTAAGTCACCGTCTATCTATCTATCACAATAATAAAGATAACTGCAGTAAAAAGGAAATACAGAGCTGAACCATAAGTAACAAGTACATACCTACCTGCATCGATCCAAACCCGGTAGTATGCATGTCAACCAAGTGCAGCAATCAAGTACAGCAAACACAACCAAGTGCAGAGATGCAGAGCATGCTCATGATGCAACATGGGTCACCCCTGACGCCAGTCGGTGTAAGTCGCGGAAGCACGCGAACCGAGTGGGTAGGGCTCTGACCTGGTCTTCCCTGCACGAACAGACGGTCTATGAGGCAGTACACGCGAGACCGAATGGGTAGGGTCGGAGACCATAAACGTACCCCACCATCGGGTGGAGTAACGCTCTAAACGTCCCTCGCTATCATCGGATAGGTAGGGGACATGTTGCAGCGCCGGGTCCGCCAACGGGGCTGCACGACAAGTCATGTGGCAGGTCTGACGGTCCATCTCAACCACCAGGGGAGTTAAAGGTCACCTACATGTGCCCCTACACGAGTAGCAAGTACGACGACCCATCTCAACCTCCAGGGAGTCAAAGGTCGTCCCCTATGCTACGTGCAACAATGATGCATGTCACTATCCCATGCATCATCCACTATCTATCCCTGCTGTCATCTACATGATATGCATTAGTCCAGATAATCGGTATGCACCAATACCTAAATCCTACCGTAAGGTATAAGGTATGATGTCCGCAGATCTAATGAACACAATAGCATGGAACAGTAAACAGTAATCCCTCAGCAGATAGCAAGTGCCGAAATATAGTACAGGAATAAAACTAACAGGTATCCCTACTACTATCATATCTAACTATGCATAGTAATGGTACCCGCCTCGATATGAAGAAGTCCAGGCGTCGAGAACCCTCCGTCCAAAAATAATATCCGCAGCAAGAGGACTATGTCAATGTCCTGGATCAAAGAGCAACAATTTATAAGTTAACATCCCAAATAAATTCTTAACCCAAATATACCCTCCAGATTAATTAGGATTAATTACAATTAATTAATCAATTAACCCTAACTTCTTAGCCAACACCTAATCTAAATTATTTAGGGTTAATCATGATTAATTAATCCCCAGTTAATCCCTTAATTCCAATCAAGCATCACCACAAATTCAACCCACTGAAACCTTCCAAAACCAAACTCAAGATCTCAGCCCAATCCTAATCACACCTCACGGTCAACAGAAGACATTACACAGAACCTAATCCAATACGATCTACCAATCGAAACACTCCAAGAAAACCAAACTCACCTGATCAGAACCACACACGTGAGAGGGAAGAACACTCTGCCTGGATCCGATCAAACCCACGGATGAATAGAACAGAAACACGAACCAAGGAAATAAGCAATTCATCTAACACAACACAGATCAACACCATCTCCAGGATAAGGATAAAAAACCTCAAGAACAGAGAAGAAATCGAATCAATCCAAGCTCACAGCAAGAAATCTTAAACCTAATTGCATCCACCAGATTCACAGCAACAAAGAAGAGAATTCGAATCAATCACTAACAGGGATAGGGTTTTCCTCAGTTGGTATGCGTGTACTCCTCTGCTCCGGCGACGCGGATCAACGCAAATCAAACCCAACAAAGGAAAAACAACCACAAGATCGGAATTAGGCTCAGTCAAATTGCTGCGATCTGAGAGGAAGGCCCGGCAATCTTGCTTGCTCGCGACGGCAACCATGAAAGAAGGGATCGCCCGAAAGAAAGGGATCGCCCGGTCTCAGGAAGGACAAAGACGAAGATCGGAGCACCAACCGTGCCCTAGATCCACACAACACGAAGGTTCACCCAAATCAAGATCCCGACCACGATCGAAAAGCATCCGAAATAGCAAAACCGCTACACTCACCTTCGATTCGCCGGAAGAAGAAGCCGATCTCAGCCTGTTGTGCTCGCAGGGACACGGAGACGAAGAACTCCGTCAGACAACCGGCCATCTCAGCGGAGAAGATGAAGACACGAGAGACAGAGATATGGAGAGAGAGAGAGAGCGGGTTCGACTTTGATCACAACAAGAAAGGGAAAGAGATGGCTCGTACTCACGGCGACGTCGGGCGGAGGCTGCGGCCGAATGAAGAGGAGAAAACGTCGAAGGAATCCTCTACCGGCTAGGGCACGCGACGCTGGGGAGAGTGCCTCAATATCTTACAAATCCCACATCAGCCCTTAACCGTTTATGCCTATTCGCAAATAAGCCCTTAAAACCTTCATATTTTTGCATTAGTTGCTTTTATGCAATTTAATTATCCTATTTCTGCTGTATTTATTTATTTTTGATATATGACAAAGGGGGAGAGATAGGAAAGGAGAGTTTAAAATTTTTTTCTAAATTTTTTTTCTAAATCCAAAATTTCAAACTCTATCCTTTATTCAAAAAGTATTTAATTCATTTTGAAAAATACTATGTTTTTTTTGGTATTTAAACTTAAGTTGTAACAATTTTTTCTTTTCTAAGTACTTCAAAAACTTGTGTAAAATTTCCCAAGTACATCAAAACTTAAGTTTTCAAAATTTTTCCAAGTACTTCAAAACTTAAGTTTTCAAAATTTTTCCAAGTACTTCAAAACTTTAAAGTTTTCAAAATTTTTCCCAAGTACTTCAAAACTTAAGTTTTCAAAATTTTTCCAAGAACTTCAAAACTTAAGTGTTCAAAATTTTTCTAAGTACTTCAAAGGTTTAAAAATCTTTCTTAGTACTTAAGTTGTTTTAAAAAAAATTTTTAAGTATAAATTTTCCAAAGTGCACAACAAAACTTGTTCTGGAAAATATGACTTTAATGTTCTATTGAAAATTGTTCTAAGTAAAATTAAATTCATTTTTAGACTTAGGACTTATTTTCAAACACCCTACGAACTTTTGAAAAATCTAGGGGGAGATTCCTTCCAGGGGGAGGGAACAAAATTTCATTTTACTTGTTCTGATTAACTTAACTTTTTGAACCAGGGTTGCCATAAATCAAAAAGGGGGAGATTGTTGGTGCAGAATGCACCCAAGTCGAACCTGTATTTTGATAATGTCAAAAGGGTTCAAAAGTTAAGGTACAATGGTTATCTAACATGTTACTCAAGTGTGCAGGCAAAGCCCTAGCGAAGGACTGCTAGGCACCTGGTGAAGGAATGCCAGGATACCAAAGCCCTAGCGAAGGACTGCTAGGCAACTGGCGAAGGAATGTCAGGATACCAAAGCCCTAGCGAAGGACTGCTAGGCACCTGGCGAAGGAATGCCAGAATACCAAAGCCCTAGCGAAGGACTGCTAGACACCTGGCGAAGGAATGCCAGGATACAAAGCCCTAGCGAAGGACTGCTAGGCACCAAGCGAAGGGCAGCTTGGTACTGAAGACCTGGCGAAGGACTGCTAGGCACCAAGCGAAGGGCAGCTTGGTACTGAAGACCTGGCAAACGACTGCTCGGCAAAAGTCCAACCGGAGGAGCCGGTTGGCATCAGGTACATTCTCCCGAGAGGAGTAAGTGAGGACGCGTTCCCTGTTGAGGGAACAGTAGGCGTTGGTTCGACCTAGGGTTCCATTTTGGAGACCCAAAGTCAGAACCAAGACAGCTAAGGTTGTATAAAACTAACACATTATTGCTTTATGTTATTTTGGAATAATCATGGATGCAGGACCGAAGGAACGAGTGTCTGCAGCTCAGAGAGCCTCAAAGGAGTGAGGCAGCAGCTGACCAGGGCGCCCGGAGTGTCCCGGGCGCCCCCAAGGTGAACACAAAACACATTAAGCAAAAGGAGTGCTTCGAAAGCTTATGGGCGGGGCGCCTGATAGACCCAAATGGACTGTCACGAATGTGGGTCTACCAAATTTAGAATTTATAAATGAAAGCTGGAAACCCTTTTTGCAATCAAAATATGAAAACGTAGTAAAGGGGCCACAGGTCGTATTTTTCTCGGGGCTAGTTGTCGTGTTTGATTCGAGCTTGTGTTTGTGTGTCATTTGTGTTTTCGGGGTTTCAAATAGATATTCGGGTTTTGGTTTGCAAATTCGGAATGGAATGAAAGCACAATGACAAGGAAGAAACTTAACCACGCAATTTAAGTCAAGTAATGGCAATTCATGGACTCAACCCAATAAGAGACCTAATCAAGCAAAAGAACTTAACCAAACGCAAGGAGTAAATAATTTTTAACTCAAGTGCAAGTGTTTACTGCAAATTTCATTTAACTCCAAGTATGAGACAAACTTGATACGCAAAACAGGTGGTTTTGTGCCAAAAGCTAATAATGAAATGCAAGGTTAAACACAAAANATAAAACTAACACATTATTGCTTTATGTTATTTTGGAATAATCATGGATGCAGGACCGAAGGAACGAGTGTCTGCAGCTCAGAGAGCCTCAAAGGAGTGAGGCAGCAGCTGACCAGGGCGCCCGGAGTGTCCCGGGCGCCCCCAAGGTGAACACAAAACACATTAAGCAAAAGGAGTGCTTCGAAAGCTTATGGGCGGGGCGCCTGATAGACCCAAATGGACTGTCACGAATGTGGGTCTACCAAATTTAGAATTTATAAATGAAAGCTGGAAACCCTTTTTGCAATCAAAATATGAAAACGTAGTAAAGGGGCCACAGGTCGTATTTTTCTCGGGGCTAGTTGTCGTGTTTGATTCGAGCTTGTGTTTGTGTGTCATTTGTGTTTTCGGGTTTCAAATAGATATTCGGGTTTTGGTTTGCAAATTCGGAATGGAATGAAAGCACAATGACAAGGAAGAAACTTAACCACGCAATTTAAGTCAAGTAATGGCAATTCATGGACTCAACCAATAAGAGACCTAATCAAGCAAAAGAACTTAACCAAACGCAAGGAGTAAATAATTTTAACTCAAGTGCAAGTGTTTACTGCAAATTTCATTTAACTCCAAGTATGAGACAAACTTGATACGCAAAACAGGTGGTTTTGTGCCAAAAGCTAATAATGAAATGCAAGGTTAAACACAAAACTTTAAACTGACCATTCCCAAGTGAAACTAATTGATTTAGCTTGGCAATCAAGCTCCTAGTGAAATGTTGTTCAGGAATTAAGGAAGAAATTCAGAGTTGGACTGATTGTAGAGTTCTAATGCAGAAATTCATGATCATGCAGCAGAGATGAAGGCAGAATCAAACTAAATGGAAACAAGAATTCAGAAAACCAACATGAAGCGCAGAAATGCAGGAATGAGGAGCTGTATTTCTGAGCCAATTAGGATGCTAAAACCAAACAAACAGCTGAATTCGATGGCTCCAAACTGATATCCCCATAAGATTCATAAGAACCATAATTCACTTGATGCAAATTCTGTAAATTGAAGGCTGAAACAGTGCAAACATGAAGCTGCCGAATTGCAGAAATGGGAGTTGCTACACATACAAGTTGAGCTAAACATTCAGAATTGAAATCAGATAGGAAACAACTTGGATTTACTGAGACAAAATTCAGAGGGATTAATTGAAAGTTGATACACGGATCAACTGATAAGCTGGAATTCACAGGGTTGATACGCTCTTACAAACTAAGTGCAGGAAATCAAATTCGATAGCTATGGAAATGAACAAAACTGCAATATGAATTCAAAGGGTTAAAACTGAGCTAACTTAATTCAACAATCGAAAATGGCAGAAAAAGTAAACAATTGAAATGCAGCAGCAAACTGATACGCGAATTCAGAAATGGCACGCAACAGGGAACCAATTTCAGAAATGAATTGAAGCGAAATAAACTGATCTAATTACAATAGTTCATTACACAAACAATCTAGCTAACTAAAGCACTGAATTAAAACTCTAATTGAAGCAAAAACTATTCGGAATCGAAACATTATAGAAATTTAATCAGAATTTCAGAAACGAAATGACATAGTTCAAATCTACTGCTAATAAACAAAATTAAGCTAAGCCTCCATCCGAATCCTTGCTGTCACTCAAGGATGAGCTCGAATTGAGGTGGTCACGCCTTCAAAACGAAGAAATTGCTGAAGCAAACGAAGAAGAAACGAAGGAGAAATGATGAAAACCACTGCGGCGAGGACGCGACGAAGAACAAGCTGCGCAGGATTTTTGATTAAATACTTAAGCACGGACGACCCAGATTGATTTGAGAAAATCCAACGGCTGATCTTGCTCTGAATTGAGCCAAACTTTGAGGATGTTGATCAGGGGTCAGGATCTGCCTCGTGGTAGCTCGGATCCTCCAGATGTGCAACGGATGGTCCAGATCAACTCAATCTATGAATGGACGTTCTAGAGCCCTCCAAGCTTGATCCAACGGTTGATTGAGCTCTGATTGGGATGAAACCTTCAGATCTTGATCATAGTGCTTGATCAACCCTAACCCTAGCTCAGATTGCTTCAGATCGTCCCGGATGGCTCAGATCTAGCCGCTCTTGAATCGGACGGCTCGGATTAATCGTAGGCTTGATAATTCGATTCGGTTCACTTCCGACTCAAGTTTGACCCAATATGCCATAGGTCCAGGTTCCTTTCATGCCTACAAAAATATATCAGAAAATTAGTGGCCAAATAATCCAAAAATATGTAAATTTGCAATTAAGTCCAAAATAAGAGGAAATCCTAAAACCTAGGGCAATTTCACAATTAAGCAATAAAAACATAGGTCAAACATGGATTTTAGCAATTAAAGTAATCAATAAAATGGTATCTATCAACTCCCCCACACTTAACCTTGAGCGTCTCGCGAAATCACTAAGTATGTATCCCTTAGATTTACTTAAGCATAATTAGAAGCAAATGAAAAGAAATTACCTAAGGTTGTCAATTCTCATAAATCTAAGCTTTATGGATTAGTATCTTGTCTTTAAATCAACAACTTACCCTTTTCATCCATCATGAGTCATTGAGATGAATTTAAATCACTAGCCTTTCAAGGGAAGTTTTTGGTGGCTCTCTCCTTAAGTTCTAAGTTGATGATGGAAGTGGAGCTCACTCAAACACACATGTTTCTTGTACTACCATAGACTTGCTTATTATCTACTCTCCACCATTAATCATGAATAGGATCAACATCTACTAAAACAAATGAAAAGCATAAAAAATGCTGAAAATGGAATAAAAGCCAAGAAAAATGGAAAGATAGATAAAGTGGAAGACTTGAGTGCTTGGGGATATTTTTGATGCTCTTTGCTCTCCATACAATCCTCTAATGATCTCAAAAATGTTGTGAAGTCAAACTTGAATAAATTCCTTTGATTTGGATGAAAAATCCTTCCTTGATTTCCTTGTGCCAAGTTGTGCTATTGTGTGCCAACCTTGCTTTCTCCATTCTTCTTTCCTGATTTTTCCTCTTTTTCTTTCTGATTAGTAAGGTCAAACATGTAATGGAACAAGGCTTTAATTCGGATGAGAAAAACTTCACTTAATTTCATGGTGCCAACTCAATTGTGTCCACTTGTTTCCTTGTTTTTTTTTCTCTTTTTTTTTTTGCAAACTATTTTTCTTCTCTCAAATCTTCTAATGGAGCTCAATCGGATCAGATTTCTCATTAGAAAACTCGAAACATCAAACAACAATTGGGGAATTAGATGCTCCATATGTGCCCTTCACTAATCAACCATTGCTACTCCCTCTTGATACATGTCCTTCCAAGTTGGCACATTTCGATTTCATTCTCTTTTTTTTTTTTGGTTCCAGATTTCAGCTCACGGTATCACCTTCAGAATCAAGAATCTGATTTCTTTCCAACAGCTACATATAGGAGTAGTTGAGCAAATAGTAGTGGAAAACCTAAATCCTTCATTTGGAGTTTTAGCACTACAACTTTTTTTTTCTGATTTTTCCTGTTCTGATTTAAAACATCCTAGCATCCCCATTTCTGTTCCTGGTTTGATCACGTTTTGCTCAATCTTGTGGTGCTAATGCTCCTCAAATCCTTGTTCAGAAATTGGCTCAAATCCATCACTAATGCCGTGAGCTTCCAAGGAGTTTCCACTTCCTGATTTTGCATCTGCCTTCATATGTTTCTGCATTAATTAGTTTCTGAATTTATGTTTTCATAGCAGTCAATTGATTTCAGAACTGGCAACTCTCTGATCATGTGTAAGATTCATAAACATGAACTCTACTTGAAACCTTGGCACAATTTTCTCACTTGGCACAGATTTTTTTTCTTTGTTATTGCACAGATTTTTTTTCTTGAATCTGATTTGTCCAGCTGCAATTCATTTCCATTCCAGATCAGTAAATTGGATTCCAGCCTCAACAATGCAAAGATTTCCTTCCTTTCTCTGATTCTTGGCACCATTTTCTGCAATACATTCAGATTTTCTGATTTTTGCACAGATTTCTATTTTTCTTCAGGTTTTCCAGCCGTTTCCACTTCTGCTCAGCTTCACAACCCTCTCAATTCAGACTTCCAACAAAAGGTTGCTGATCCTGACTTCCCAACTTTTGAGCCAAGCCAATTCCGACTCAAGTTAACTTCATTTTGGCATGAACTTTTGCTTAATCTGTGCCATCTCTTTTTCTTTTCCTTGCATTGCAGATTTTTCTTTTCATTGCATGCCACTATGATCTTCAAAATGTAGTAAAGAATCTAAGTCTCCAATGGCTCCCACCTTTCTTGCTCATTCTTGGTACCAACTCACTCACTTGGCACCTTTTGGCTTCAATTTCACACAGAAAAATTTTTCACTGACATGAATTCCCTCTTTTGATACAACTTGATTCCAAATCACTAATCACTCCCCCACACTTAATTCTTTGTCCGTCTCAGGCAAAGTAGTATCAAGAAAACATCCCAAGCAAACAAATCCATAGAAAAATTGGGGTTAAGAGTAGGAATAAGGAAAGACAAATAGAGTAGACATGATTTTTGCCAAAATTGATATAGAAAGGTAAACAAGGTGATTAGTCTCTATAGATGTGATCCAATCATTGAAATATGATTTTGAAAGATCCTAAGCAAGTTCTAGAGTACAATAACATATGTGTATCACAAATATAAGGCTAATTCTCACTAGGTAAAAATAATTCATCTCATGTCATCAATTAAGAATTTAAAACCAAGTAGTACTCAAGCATCCAAGAATTCATCCATTAGCTCAAACCCTAAGTTTTGACAACCAAATTTAATTTATTTTCCAAATGACTCTAAAATGCTATGGGATAACCTAGAGGATACATTTATTCCCAGTTATGCAAGAAAAAGTGCTAAAACACAAGACATGGTATTTACAATGACTTTTATTCATGTTACTCTACTCACGTATTTATTAGCAAAAACTCAGTTTAAAAGTGAAAACATGCAATAAAAGAAAAGGCAAGAAAAATCAAACTCCCTTTTATTTCTGGCGGACGGAGTCGATCCAGAAACACCCTCCAACGTGGTAGTGGAGGAGTATGTATGTGCAAAAGAGCTTCTTTTATTTGTTCAACTTCACGGTGCATCACTCCCCCACACTTGGACTGTACAGCAATCTGTTCAGGTGGCCGAAGGTTATTTAGATACAAGACCCATTTAAGAGGTAGAGTTTTTCGAATTAAAGTAAAGTCTACTCCCTCTTTATTCTTTTTGGAACACCTTCCAGGAGGTTTAAGTCTATTCAGATGAAGTATCCACTCCAGAAGTCTTTGGGGTCCTGCAAGGTGAGAAAGAAATGAAACACTATCAGTCTTTGTATAAAATGTATCCAAAAATGCTTCACATCTAATAAAATCAATTCTTGGTGCCTCAATAAATTTTTCACAATTATTTCCTATAAAATTTGCATCCAGGAACTCTTCACAAACAAAGAAATCAATTTTTGGCACGTCAATAGAAATATCACAATTATTTTCCATCAAGCATGTATCAAGCAATGTGTCACAACCAATAAAATCAATTCTGGGTCTGAGATTTTCTAAAGGAAAAGAGGAAATACTTACCTGGTCATGTTGAAAAATATCTGTCGGGTCTATAAGAAATACCTCCATCTCAGGCTCAAATTCTGGTGGACAATCAACTAGAATAGGTGATCCTTGGGTACTTGCTCCAATCATGCAAGTCCCTACACTTTCTGGAAATGGTGGTGGTCCCTGGGGCTCTGTGCAATCCCCTACACCTGTAGAATAATCTCCTGTGCATGCCTCCTTAGCAATATCTGCAACAACCTTATTAAAAAGATCAGGGCTATCAAGAACAATATCATCACAAAATACAAAATAAGAAAAATCAGGTAAAGTCTCCTCTGAAATCAACTCTCCTCCCACTATGTCAAATGTACCATCGTCATCAATGATCTGTGCCTCAACAGTCTCATCTGCGGTGTCTATACTCAGAATAGAGTGATCTCCCCTAGGGTCCTTCATGGCGTCGAAAATGCTAAACTGGACTACTGTGTCTCCCACCTCCATCGAAAGGGTGCCAGCATATACATCAATTTTAGTCTTAGCAGTCTTCAGAAAAGGCCATCCAAGGATAAGTGAGGATCTACGTGCAAGGTACTCTCCCTCCATGTCTAGAATGTAGAAGTCCGCAGGGAAAATCAACTCCTTCACCTTAACCAACACATCTTCAATAACTCCTGCCGGGCGGGTCTGACTCCGGTCTGCTAGCTGAATCACAACTCCCGTGGGCTGTAGAGGACCAATGCCAAGCATCTGGAAGACTGTCCTGGGCATGACATTAATGGAAGCTCCTAAATCAAGCATGGCATCATGTAGCGTGGTGCTTTCTATCTCATAAGATACAGTGAACATGCCAGGGTCTTCACATTTCTGAGGTATGGCATGGATAAGTGATGAAACATTCTTCCCCATGCTGACCAACTCATTTTCCTTAAGCTTCCTCTTGTTAACACATAGATCTTTCAAAAATTTTGCATACTTAGGAACCTGTTTAATCATCGTCAGCAAGGGTACATTAATTTCAACTTTACTAAAAAGTTTTACCAGCTCATTGTACTCTTTTGCTTTCTCCTCCTCCACGTGTCTTTTGGTTGGAGTTCTCCCCTGTGGAAAGGGCAAAGGCACCCTAAATTCTTCCTCTTGAATCGAAGATGGAAGGGCTGAATTGTGAGCTGCTGCCCTGTTTTTTGGAGCTGCTGTAAAATCTGTCTCGCCACTGATTTCTTCTCCGTTTTCCACCAAAATTGGGGAATTGCTTGAGGAGGGAGTTGGGCACGTCCTAGGGGTGGTATCCACTGAATTTGGAGTGGTTTCGGCACTGATTTGGGCTGGAAATGAACATGCTGCCCTATTTTCTGAAAATTCAGCTCTTGGGTCATTTTGAGTTGATGCAACCTTCCCACTCCTCAAATAAATTGCGCTAACATTTCCCTTTGGGTTGGGAACAGCTTGGGAAGGTAGTTGGCTTGATCGTTGAGCCTTAAGTTGATTCACATCATTAGCCAATTGTCCCATTTGCCTTCCGAGGTTTTGTATAGCTCCAATGATATCATCTTGTTGTAATTGTTGGAATTGGGGCTGTTGGGGCTGATTGGAGGTCTGAAATTGCTGTTGACTTGGCTGATAAGTAGGTTGGAATGTGGGTTGAATTTGCTGAGAATTACAGCCTTGAAAATTTTGATTTTGCATTTGAAATGGTTGTTGTGGAGATTGAAATTGATTGGGCTGAAATTCTTGGTTTTGGGGCTGAAAACTTGAGTTCCAAGGTTGGAAAGTTTGCTGTGGTTGTTGAACTTACTGCTGTAGAGGTTGGTATGGTTGTGGATAATTCATATTCCCTTGAAAACCTTGTTGAAACCCTTGAAATGACAGCTGAAATGGTTGCTGGAAGTGCTGATTTAAGGGCTGAAAACTTTGATTTTAGTGCTGTGATTGTGGTTGTTGTTGCTGAACTTGCTGGAAAATTTGTTGGGGTTGCTGTGAGGACTGAGTTTGAGGGTTTTGTTGGTAGAAAGCGTTCCCGTACCTCAAGTTAGGATGATTCCTCCAACCGGGGTGATAAGTAGAGGAATACGGATTGTTTCTTGCTTGAAATTGTCCTCTCACTAATGCTGCTACTGTCTCGTCCTGTTGGAGGGTAGGGCATGAATCTGAGGTGTGCTCTTGACTAGAGCAAATGCCACACACACTTATCACTTGACTAGAGGGTGGAGGTACTGAAGGAGTTGAATTTTTCCTTGCAACGGTTAGTTCAATTTGCTTGACAGTGGAGGTGAGCTCCATCAATGCATTCGCAACCTCCTTCTGATCAGTAGGAACTCCCTGAATTTTTCCCACTCCTCTAGTGGTCAAGGCTCTGCTTCCAAATTGTTGGGAATTCTCAGCCATATTTGAAATGAGCTCCCTAGCTTGAATTGGCGTTTTGTTCACTAGGGCCCCTCCAGCTGCAGCATCAATCAAAATCCTATCCATCTGTAAGAGTCCCTCATAAAAGTACTAAATCAAAAGCTGCTCGCTGATCTGATGCTGGGGGCAACTTGAACACAACTTGTTAAATCTCTCCCAGTAATCATATAGCGTCTCACCCACCACAGATGCTTTTTCTGATTATAGCTGTTCTGGAGGCTGGGAAATATTTTTCAAAAAATGCTTTCTTCATAGCGATCCAACTAGACACATGTCCTGTAGGCAGATAGTAAAACCAGTCTTTTGTTGCTCCTGTCAGTGTGAAGGGAAAAGTTCTTAGCTTGATGTCTTCTTCAGAAATGCACTGAGGCTTCATAGTAGAGCATACCACATGGAATTCGTGCAGGTGCCTATTTGGATCCTCTCCTGTCAATCCCTGAAATTTGGGCAATAAATTGATGAGTCCAGATCGGAGCTCAAAATTTCCCCCCAACTCTAGATAAGCTATGCTGGAGTACTGAAATGAGGCATCTGGTGCTGCGAGTTCCTTCATAGTCCTCTGGTGGTCAGCCATGTCACTGCCTGAGTGAGTGAAAACAGTCTGAATAAGAGGGATATCTGTGGTCTCAGAAAGAATGCCTGGCTCCTCCTGGCTCTGAAAGTCCTCTCAATCTCAGGGTCGAATTCTTCTAGATCACCACCTGAAGACCTGGTCATAAAAACAAAACAAATCGCAGTAAAAGTAGATAAAGATGAAACAAATAAAATCAGATCACCAGATATAGCAATAAGCACAAAAATAAATCAAGAATGATATGAAACAAGTGTACAAGCAAAAATCAAACAAATCAACTAGTTGCTTCCCCGGCAACGGCACCAAAAATTTGATAGACCCAAATGGACTGTCACAAATGTGGGTCTACCAAATTTAGAATTTATAAATGAAAGCTGGAAACCCTTTTTGCAATCAAAATATGAAAATGTAGTAAAGGGGCCACAGGTCGTATTTTTCTCGGGGCTAGTTGTCGTGTTTGATTCGAGCTTGTGTTTGTGTGTCGTTTGTATTTTCGGGTTTCAAATAGATATTCGGGTTTTGGTTTGCAAATTCGGAATGGAATGAAAGCACAAAGACAAGGAAGAAACTTAACCACGCAATTTAAGTCAAGTAATGACAATTCATGGACTCAACCAATAAGAGACCTAATCAAGCAAAAGAACTTAACCAAACGCAAGGAGTAAATAATTTTAACTCAAGTGCAAGTGTTTACTGCAAATTTCATTTAACTCCAAGTATGAGACAAACTTGATACGCAAAACAGGTGGTTTTGTGCCAAAAGCTAATAATGAAATGCAAGGTTAAACACAAAACTTTAAACTGACCATTCCCAAGTGAAACTAATTGATTTAGCTTGGAAATCAAGCTCCTAGTGAAATGCTGTTCAGGAATTAAGGAAGAAATTCAGAGTTGGACTGATTGTAGAGTTCTAATGCAGAAATTCATGATCATGCAGCAGAGATGAAGGCAGAATCAAACTAAATGGAAACAAGAATTCAGAAAACCAACATGAAGCGCAGAAATGCAGGAATGAGGAGCTGTATTTCAGAGCCAATTAGGATGCTAAAACCAAACAAACAGCTGAATTCGATGGCTCCAAACTGATATCCCCATAAGATTCATAAGAACCATAATTCACTTGATGCAAATTCTGTAAATTGAAGGTTGAAACAGTGCAAACATGAAGCTGCCGAATTGCAGAAATGGGAGTTGCTACACATACAAGTTGAGCTAAACATTCAGAATTGAAATCAGATAGGAAACAACTTGGATTTACTGAGACAAAATTCAAAGGGATTAATTGAAAGTTGATACACGGATCAACTGATAAGCTGGAATTCACAGGGTTGATACGCTCTTACAAACTAAGTGCAGGAAATCAAATTCGATAGCTATGGAAATGAACAAAACTGCAATATGAATTCAAAGGGTTAAAACTGAGCTAACTTAATTCAACAATCGAAAATGGAAGAAAAAGTAAACAATTGAAATGCAGCAGCAAACTGATACGCGAATTCAGAAATGGCACGCAACAGGGAACCAATTTCAGAAATGAATTGAAGCGAAATAAACTGATCTAATTACAATAGTTCATTACACAAACAATCTAGCTAACTAAAACACTGAATTAAAACTCTAATTGAAGCAAAAACTATTCGGAATCGAAACATTACAGAAATTTAATCAGAATTTCAGAAACGAAATGACATAGTTTAAATCTACTGCTAATAAATGAAATTAAGCTAAGCCTCCATCCGAATCCTTGCTGTCACTCAAGGATGAGCTCGAATTGAGGTGGTCACGCCTTCAAAACGAAGAAATTGCTGAAGCAAACGAAGAAGAAACGAAGGAGAAACGATGAAAACCACTACGGCGAGGACGCGACGAAGAACAAGCTGCGCAGGATTTTTGATTAAATACTTAAGCACGGATGCCCCAGATTGATTTGAGGAAATCCAACGGCTGATCTTGCTCTGAATTGAGCCAAACTTTGAGGATGTTGATCAGGGGTCAGGATCTGCCTCGTGGTAGCTCGGATCCTCCAGATGTGCAACGGATGGTCCAGATCAACTCAATCTGTGAATGGACGATCTAGAGCCCTCCAAGCTTGATCCAACGGTTGATTGAGCTCTGATTGGGATGAAACCTTCAGATCTTGATCATAGTGCTTGATCAACCCTAACCCTAGCTCGGATTGCTTCAGATCGTCCCGGATGGCTCAGATCTAGCCGCTCTTGAATCGGACGGCTCGGATTAATCGTAGGCTTGATAATTCGATCCAGTTCACTTCTGACTTAAGTTTGACCCAATATGCCCTAGGTCCAGGATCCTTTCATGCCTACAAAAATATATCAGAAAATTAGTGGCCAAATAATCCAAAAATATGTAAATTTGCAATTAAGTCCAAAATAAGAGGAAATCCTAAAACCTAGGGCAATTTCACAATTAAGCAATAAAAACATAGGTCAAACATGGATTTTAGCAATTAAAGTAATCAATAAAATGGTATCTATCCGCGCCCCGTGCTCCCGAGTGCCCCCCATGCTCCCGGGTGCCCCCAGCGTCCCGGGCGCCTCCAGGTCAAGCCAACGAAGCAACAGCCAGCAAAGCCAACGGATAAGAGTTGACCCGATTAACCCGGGCGCCCCCAACGTCCCGGGCGCCCCCGTCAAAGCCTGATCCCGAGTTTGAAGGAATCAGAACTGACCGAGAGGAACTCGGATCAGCTGACACATGGGGGGGGCGCCCTCGACGTTTCGGGCGTCCCCAAGGGCTATAAAAGGGCCGTCGACCCCAAGGCTTCAAACAATCAATCCTTCCAACGCATTCACGCTCTTCTGCTCCCGCGCTCTGCTCCGAAAACCTCCCGACTCGAGATTCAAGCGCCGACGACGTCCCACTGCTCCGAAAATACCATCTATATCGGACGTCGGTAAAGAACAGTTAATTTTAAGTTTACAATACTAATTTTGTAATTCAATTTTGTAAACTGTTTTTGCGAACATATAGAATTGCCCGCAGAAAACGATCAACGACCGTGGACCTTGGAGTAGGAGCCGACCGCGACTCCGAACCAAGTAAAAAACTTGGTGTTTGCGTGTGTTTGTTTTACATTTCCGCTGCGTAATTTCTCTAACTGTTAATCCGAATGTTTTACGATATTCACCCCCCTCTATCGTTTCTCTCGATCCAATACTTGTAACTGGGTAGCTACCGTTAGAGAGATATTGGACATTTTCCAATATGGTAGATAACGCATTTGACTCGCAATCATGGTTGAGATTAACCATGAGAGATACAGACCCTTAGAATTCTTTGTGAGCGATCAGTATCCCCTACGAAAGGGGTGAAGAGGTTCGATCTCAGAGGGAAATTAACACCGTGCTATATTGGACCGTGTCAGATTCTGGAGTGGATTTCGGAGTAGAGTGGAGCAGAAGTTGCCCGTCTAGCTCAGTTGGTAGAGTGCAAGATCCGACACATGTTTTATCAGAGGTGTCAATCACACTATAGTCAAATGCGACTTACGTGGAGATGCCCATGCGCACAAGGAGCGTCGGTAAAACAAGACAGTTCGGTTGGTCAAAGTTGGTTGGCAGCACCATTCTGATGAGAAAACTACTTGGGAGCTCGGGGATACGATCAGAGCTCGCTACCCTCATCTGTTTATTTGAGGTGTGTATGGTTGAGTTGAATTGTGTATTTATGTTATATATGAGTTGTTGATAACTGTTGCCGTTGACTAGTACCTATTGTGGTTCACTAGTATTTGTTTTGGTGGTTAACGAAATTTGGAGACCAAATTTTTGTTAGTTGGGGAGAATGTTAAATACCGAGTTTTTAGGAGGCTAAATTGGGAAAAAATTCGAAATATAAGGGCTTAGTAGTAATTTTTCAGACATGGAGGGTTTATTTGCAAAAAGCTAAAAACTATTAAAACCCTAAACAATTTTTTTCCCCGATTCCTTGTTTCTGCCCCCTCTCCTCTGCGATGATAACTCCCAAAACCACCCAACGCCGCACGAGAGTAGTTGCTCACCGACGTTGTCTCCACTCCCCGACACCGAGCGATGCCGAGCATCGGCGCACCTTTCCTCCTCTTCATCTTCTTCGGTTGTCCCTCTTGTCTTCCCCTTGGGCACGAGAAGAAGAAGCCAGGGATAGTAGCGATTTCTCCTCCCCTCTCGACTTCACCCGATGTCGAAGCCCTAATCTCCTTCTCCCTGCTTGTTGGCGTCCATAAGGTAAGAGTTTTTGCTAGGTTTGATCTTTCCATGAGTTGAATTGGAATTTCATGTTAAGATTTTGAGTAGGGTTTGGTTTTCTTGGGTTGTCATGAGTTGGGTTTGATTGGATGGTGTTTGGATCAATGGTGTTGAGCTTGTTTTCTTTGATTGGGATTGAAATTCTACTTTTGAAAGGTTGATGTTTTGAGAATTGGAGTGGTATCTCCTGTGGTGGCGTGGATGAAAAGGTGTTGAGGCTATTTGTTTAATTTGATTAGTAATTAAGTTTTGGTTAATATTTGATAGGGTGGTTGCTCAAAGTTTGTTCTGTTTTGGAGTTGCCACTATGTTGATGTGATTGGTCCGAGAGTTGCAAATAGGGGGCTAGTTTTTGTTTAGTGCCGTGAGCCGTTATAGCATATCATGTTTAATCTGTCTTCTTGGTTTAGCATGCATGCCATGAACTTTAATTGAAGTGTTGTGTTCTGTGAACTTCAATTGAAGTTTTGTGTTCTGATCTTAAGGGAAGTTGATGATTTGTTGTGGTTGGAAGGGATGTAATTAAATAGAAGTTGTGATTAGGATTTGTCCTAATTGTGTTTAGTATTTCGTTTAGTTAATTTATTATTTTTATAATTAGCTAAACCTTATCACATATACAGGACCTTGAGTTGGACTTGTTCGGTTGATCGTGGAAGGTTCTTGTTTACGGACTTCTACAATTATAAGGCGGGTACTTCTCCTTTGTACTCGAGTAGTTTTCTTTACCTTAAAAGCATGGCTATATTATGTCTAATAGGTTGCTTGACCTTGTTCTTTGTCGTTTGTTATTTAAACATCGCCGTTGAGACTTGTTCTTCGTTGATCTTTGAGTATTCCAAATTTGTATCCGTACAGTCCTCTATTGGTTTTCTATTTTGTAAAGTGTCGTTTGTACGCGAGCACTTAGAAGTCCATTAAACACAGATAGGATTATTTGGCATTAGAAATACCCTACCTAGTAGTGTAGGTGCATAATCGTTGGTTTGCGATTTCTGGTTGGTTGTATTGATGCATCGTATACTCGTTGGATTTTATTGCATCGTTGTTTTTCCGGTTGTTCGTGCATCGTATAGCATGAACCATACTTGCACGTTGCATACTAACGACTGTTGGGCTTACATTTGGTTAAGCCGTCGTTAGTCATATTGTTGCTCGATTCACTCAACCACTTGTTGTCGTGGTAGTTATTAGAGCGTGAGCATCTGTCCTGTTGTGCCAAACAGTGACACCCTCACCGTTATTTTTAGAGGGATGAGCTGTTGGTGGCTCACCCTCACCGTTATTTTTTGAGGGATATTGTAGCTGTTGATAGCTCCCCCGATGTACCGGGGTCAGGAGTGTGGACTCCCCAGCATCCTGTCCACTCAACCACACCTTTTGTGGTATTTGTTGTTGGAGTGGTACAGTTGTCACAGCCCTACCCACTCGGTCACACAGATGGGATGTGTTGACGGCTTGACTGGCGTCAGGGGTGACACATGTCATTGCATCATTTGCATACGTATTTCTTTTATGCATTTGCTTGTGTTTGATGCACTTATATGAGCTATGATTGTTGCATATGTTTGACATGCATGTATATCTTGATATTATTGTTATTGAGTTGTTCTATACCTGCTTAGTCGTTATTCAGACTTTATACCATATCGATTTACATATGTTATGCATGATTAGGTTTCTATATTTCCTTATGGACTGTACACTATTGATTTCTCTACTACGTTATCCTTATTATGCCATTCTTATTGTCTACTCATATACCCGCAGAGTCCGCCCGGACTCACCACCCCTGCTTTCCTTTCTGTTGTTTCAGATAGTAGGTAGACGTAGTTCTTGGAACCAGGAGAGGATCCAGTTGCCAGTTCCCAATGCAGAGTTGAGTTACGTTTCCGTATTTGGTATAGTTGTTTTGTTTTCAGTACTTGATAAATTCGTCTCGTATTTGTTATCAGTTTCTTTGTCGTTAAAAGAGACATTTTGAGTTCTCTTTTGGATTGTTGTTTCATTTTATATTTAAGGTGGTTGAGCCACCAGTTATCTTTTATGTTAATATAAACTGCGTGGTGATGTTTATTTTCTGTTGTGATGGCTGAGCCATCTTTTATGATGAGAGTATATGTATTATTGCTTCATATTATCCGCCGTACAGGGGAGATGCTGCCCGATTTTCGAGAAAGCATGTGCCTCTAGGGGCATGACATTTAAACTCCACAAAAGTGTTTATTGAATTTTGAGGTAACGTCTGAAACCATCTCTAGGCGGCTCTCGATAGGGTGTTCAGAAACATCCGACACTTCACACCATCAGTGTATTGGTATAATAGGGTCGTGCTTTCAAACTTACAAATGTGGTCTTCTGGATTCATTTTCCCATCATAATCAGCAATTCCCATACTGTGAAATTGCTTGGGCATGGGGTCCGCGATGATATCTTGGGTGAAAGGCATAGATGGGGACTTCAGGAGAACTTTGGCAGGCTCGCTCTTCCCCTGGTCATCTTCATGCCATAAAACTCTGGAGGCAGCGGAATGCCCCTTCTCCATTTCTCCAATAAAGTCTCGCCTGTGCCCCGGGGCTATCATTGCCAGTGCTCCCAACGGTGAGACGGATCTTCAGTTTCGATTAAGTGAAGCAGACATCCTAGGGATCTCGCCCTGCGTAGGAGCCGCTATTTGAGAGGCGGCTTGTTCGATCTGATGTTGCTTCAGTGCTCTTCTAACGGCATTCGCGACTAAGCGGTCCAACTCTTCTCGCGTCAAAATGATGGATTGCCCCTCTGGTTCAGCCATCACAGTGTTCCCTCTTGTGCTGAAACTAGATTCCCACAAACGGTGCCAAAAACTTATTCCAGAAATGAACGACGGGGATGACGAATCACCAAATCATAGCCCACAATGACGATGACGGGGAGAAGATGTCGGTGTCTGCGAAATCAATACGAGCATAAAGGGGATGCACAGGAAGAAGTTCTGGTGGAGCCCTCTCCGACACTCATGTCAAAACTCCTTTTAGGAAGGAAAACGAGGAACCAAAGTATTCGAGTTCTAAAAGCTTACCCTCTTTACCTGGGTGTCGAAGCATCTTATATACCTTACGCCCCCCACGTGTCTCCACCTCCTCCTCCACATTTCTTGGTCATCGATTATTTGAAAGCTGTTCTCCTCTCCATGATGACTGGTGATGGCCACCGTGACTATTAAGGTCATCATTACCATGCGTTATAAGCAATAATTACCTGTTGAATTTCTTGTTATAAAAGGAGGGGAGGGTACTTGAAGCTTTGTTCTCCTATCCCTACGTTGCTCATTGGACTCCACTCTCTCAAGTCAGAATCGGAGTCTTATCTCCCAGACTGATCTCGGGAACCTTCCTCTATTCTCCCGAGATAGTCTCGGGAGCTCGATCCCCCAGTCTGACCTCAGGGGTCTTCCTCCATTCTCCCAAGATAGTCTCTGGAGCTCGATCTCCCGGTCTAACCTCGGGTCACTAGCTTGGTGGGTCCTGCCACGTAACTTTCTCGTGCCACATGTCCTCCCTGATTACTCATCCCTATGAATATTAAATTAATATTTAAGTGGGGGAGAGCCATTACAATTGCTTGCTGCTGTGTTCTCAAGTGTCACCTGTGTGTTGCATTACGACATAGGCCTGGCACACACTTATAAAACCATAATTTCAAATGTTAACTTAAATGACTTATTCCAAACATAAATTATTTTAATATCTAAAATGGAAAATTATTTATTTTCCTCTATATTTATTAAACCCAAGACTCAATTTGGTAATTTGTCTAAAAATATATCCAAAAACTGATAGAATATCTGTAAATTTATTTTTTTTAAAAAAAATAAAAAGACAATGTGAATAATTAAATCAAATTAAAGTGAATAAAAATTCAAATTTGTTGGACCTCGGATGGCTAGAGAGGGGGGTGTGAATAGCCAGACACACAAATCTTCTCGCTTATTTTAAGTCTTTCTGCGATTAGGTTAGCAGCGGAAGAAAAAACATAGACAGAAAGAAAAACAGAGAACAGAGCACAAACCAGACGCTAACTTAGATGGTTTACAAGGTTCAGGGATAACTTGCCCCTACTCCTTGGCGTGCCCGTGAGGTGGGCGATCGCTTGATCATCGGCAGATCAAGCCCTGGAAATTCGGATAATCGAAACCTCCTTCTCGGTGGAGAAACCTCTCCACAACCAGTCTCAAGAATGATATCAGAATAAGCTCAGAAGACTCGAGAGGAAGCTCACACACAAGCGATACAGTAGGAAGCTACAAGGAGGATGAAACAATGCACACAACAACCATACAGCCAAACCCCGCAAAAACCTTTGCTCGTTTTCTGTCTCTTGTTCTCGTTGTTTCTGCATCGCCAGCATCTCCCTCTTAATCTTCCTTCTGCTCATTGCCCGACTTCGTCAGCACCCACTGAACCACAGCCTGACCCATTGACCTTCACAGAGCACTTAGTCCACTGAAGACCTCTTTAGCTGAGCCTCGGTTAGTCGCTAGCCGCGCTAGAAGCCGTTGAAACCTGCGAATGGAAAACAGACAAACCTGCTCGAAGCAAAAGTCGCCAATTGACCCTCCTTCTTGGTTTGTGTCATCCCTGTATCACCTGCATATTCATCAGAGGATTAGCATAGCAAATCAAAAAGAAATCAGCAGGTATCAGAAGAAATCAGAGCGAAAACAGACGTCTGACAACGATTCAAATTAAAGTTATCAGACACTAATCGGTCACCCTGACCGATCAGTGAAGGTCCTGATCGATCAGGCTCACTCCTGATCGATCCTGGGAACCTTTGATTGATCACACTGACCGATCAGAGATCAGGGATCGATCACCAGACCGATCCTCAACCCAACCTTCATTGAACTCTCAGGGCACAACCTGATTAGTCACCTGATCGGTCCCTTGACCAATCAGGTTATGCCCTGATCGGTCAAAGCGACCGATCAGGTCACCTCTGGACCGATCAAGACTCATCCTGATCAGTCCAGGAAGACCCTGATCGGTCACTTTGACCGATCAGGCCCTATTGATCTCCCTCTGATCGTTCACCAGAACAATCAGAAACCACACAGAATGTTTATGTTCTCTTCCTGATCGTTCACCAGAACAATCAGACTCCCGGGATCGGTCACCAGACCGATCTATTATCTAGGGAGTTTGTGTCAATCCCTGATCGGACTCCAGACCAATCCATCCACTCTATGACTCATGCTCAGTCCCCGGACCAAGACTTCGTGCTCAGCTTCACTCACTAAGACTTTGTTCAACCTAGCTTCACTCACTAGGACCCGACTTCACTCACCGGGGTTTCCGTCACCTAGCTTCACTCGCTATGACCCGACTTCACTCACCGGGATTTCCTTCACCTAGCTTCACTCGCTAGGACCCGGCTTCACTCATCGGGATTTCCTTCACCCAGCTTTACTCGCTAGGACCTGACTCCACTCACCGGGACCCGACTCCACTCACCGGGATTTCTGTCACCCGGCTTCACTCACCGGGACCCAGCTTCTCTCATCGGGATTTCCATCATTCGGCTTCACTTACAGAGATTCGTGCCCTATCCCCGACCAGGACTTAAGCCGAACTTATCTTACTCACCTAAACTTAAATCGGTGTCAACACCAAAACAACAATCAGGTCATACTACATCAATAATCTCCCCCTTTCTGTTGTTTGACAACCCGATTCTACGTTTAGGTATTAGCAATCAATTGACATCAAATTTCACTATTGCAAGGGAATCAAAGTCCTCCCCTTACAATAATTAAATTTGTAATAAGACCTAAACTTAATCAACCATTCTCTCTCCCTTTGTCAAACACCGAAAAGGGTATGGTTATTAAGTTTTAATATAACTTCCCCTTAAACAAGGGTCTCTCCCCAATCCCAAAATAAATATGAAGGATAATTTTTGAATTGCATATGGGAGGCATATACCATAAATGTATCATGGCAACAATGTATATGCATCATATGTCAAGTAAGGAGTCAAAAAACAATATCAATTAATAGTCATAAATCAGAGCTCATCAGTCTTTGAGCCGATCAGAGAGAGCCCTGATCTGTCTGTGGACCGATCAGAGAGAGCCCTGATCGGTCACCTTGACCATTCAGGATGAGGCCAGATTGGTCTGTGGACCGATCAGATTTTAGAAGAGTTCTGAAACTCTGATATCAGACTGCATTAACAATTTGATATTTCAGAAAAATTTCTGAAACATGATTTGAATCCCAAAATGGCTTTGTCTAAGCCATAAAGTTCCAATTCTCATGTATCTATATTGAGAATAAAGTAAATGAGAAAAAGTTTTCATGTATCTATCTAGAATTTATTCCTCATCAAGGATCAAGAGTCCTTATGGATTTAAAATGTTCACAACAGTTTTGTATGAAATTTGTATTAGGTTTGTATGAGTACGTTCCAAGTATGTTCTGAGTCCATGATCCCCAAATTTTTCTATCAGGTTTGTATCAAAATTCCAAAGCAAATTTTGGTATCAAGACAATTCATAAAGTTGTATTTGACTCCACTAATATTTGACTCCACTAATCAGAAAATTCAAAGACAATGTTCTCATCATCAGAAAATTTATCTGACATGTATTTGTTTTATTTAGAGAATTCAAGAAATTTAAAATGTAGATTACAAAAACATGAGAATTTTCATGAGATTGTCTAAATTCTCTAGATGCAGGCAGTTAAAAGAAAACTAACTTTGACTTCTTGTTGTAGTGAACGTTAACTTATCTTTAGTTATGTGTTTGGAGCACCCATTGTCAACAAATCGTGTTGATAGATGCTCCCCCTCAACCAAAGCTATACAATTCGAAATATAGAGGTTTTAGGTACTCAAACTTTGGGACCTAATGCATCTACAATGAAGGTCTTTGGCACCCATGCCTTAGTCATTTTTTTCTTAAGTCCATGAACCCTAGAATCATTTGGTGATCTAATATGGGTTCTAGACATTAATGACATGAAGCTTGGTACTTTAGGTCGGTAACCTAAACCAACCTTGTTGTAGACCGCTCTTTGAGAATTTAAGATCATATCTAAGGTCTTGGAGCTAGTTGAGAATTTCTCAAGAAAATTCTTGAGTTTCTCAACATCACTCTTCAAAGCCTTATTCTCATCCTCAAGAATCTTAACATGTAAGTCATCAATATCATGATCCTTAGTTGTTTTCAATATTTCTACTTCCAATTTTAATGATTTTACTCTGTTCTTAGATTTCTTAAGAAAGTTGGTTAAGCATGCTATTGTTCTATAATAGTTATCTAACTCGGGATAGATTACCTCTTCATCATCCGAATATGATGAAGCCGCGGTTGAGGAGTCCCTTGATTCGTCACTACTTTCTTCATTTGAAACTTCTAGTGCCATGAAAGTCATGTGACGTGTGTTCTTCTCCTACTCCTTTTCTTTCTTCTTTTCCTTCTTCTTCTTTCTTCTGTTCCCTGCTACAAAAGTCACACCCTTCTCCTTTGGGCTTTGGTTAGCAATCTCATGTAGTTCCATTTCACAAAATAAATCCTCTAATTTAACAATGGAAAGATCCTTGGATACCTTGTAGGCATCCACCATGGATGACCACAAGACATTCATAGGAAAAGATTTAAGTATATACATTACAAGGTCTCGGTTCTCTACCTTCTCATTGATCGAATGCAAGCCATTGAAGATTTCCTTGAACCGACCATGAAGCATACTTACCGTTTCATTTTCTTCCATTGAGAGGTTCTGGAGTTGGCTAAGAAGGAGATCTTTCTTGGCTATCCGGGTATTTCGATTTCCTTCATGGAGCTCAATGAGCTTGTTTCATAGGTCCTTGGCACTGGTGAAGGGGCCAACTTTGATCAGCTGCTCCTTGGTCATTCCACACTGCAGGGTGACCACAACCTTTGCATCAGCTTCCCCCTTTCTTATCTGTTCTGCTGACCACCTTGAGAACTCAAGCTCTTTTCCCTCAGCATCCTTTGGAGGGGAGAAACCCTCCTTGACTGAGAACCACATGTCGATATTGGTCTTCAAGTAATACGCCATTCGTGATCTCCAATATTGGAAATCGGCTCCATCGAAAAATGGAGGTCTGTTGGTGCTAAAACCTTCCCTCATAGTCATACTTGTTAAGCTCTCGGGTGTTAGACCATTGGAAATAGCCCCAGGCTCTGATACCACTTGTTGGACCTTGGATGGCTAGAGAGGGGGGGGTGAATCGTTAGGCACACAAATCTTCTCGCTTCTTTAAAGTCTTTCTGCGATTAGGTTAGCAGCGGAAGAAAAAACATAGACAGAAAGAAAAACAGAGAATAGAGCACAAACCAGACGCTAACTCAGATGATTTACAAGGTTCGGGGATAACTTGCCCCTACTCCTTGGCGTGCTGGTGAGGTGGGTGATCCCTTGATCATTGGCAGATCAAGCCCCGGAAATCCGGATAATCGAAACTTCCTTCTCAGTGGAGAAACCTCCCCACAACCAGTCTCAAGAATGATATCAGAATAAGCTCAGAAGACTCGAGAGGAAGCTCACACACAAGAGATGCAGTAGGAAGCTACAAGGAGGAAGAAACAATGCACACAACAACCACACAGCCAAACCCCGCAAAAACCTTTGCTCGTTTTCTGTCTCTTGTTCTCGTTGTTTCTGCATCGCCAGCATCTCCCTCTTAATCTTCCTTCTGCTCATTGCCCGACTTCGTCAGCACCCACTGAACCACAGCCTGACCCATTGACCTTCACAGAGCACTTAGTCCACTGAAGACCTTTTTAGCTGAGCCTCGGTTAGTCGCTAGCCGCGCTAGATGCCGTTGAAACCTGCGAATGGAAAACAGACAAACCTGCCCGAAGCGAAAGTCGCAAATTGACCCTCCTTCTTGGTATGTGTCATCCCTGTATCACTAGCATACTCATCAGAGGATTAACACAGCAAATCAAAAAGAAATCAGTAGGTATCAGAAGAAATCAGAGCGAAATCAAACGTCTGACAACGATTCAAATTAAAGTTATCAGACACTGATCGGTCACCCTGACCGATCAGTGAAGGTCCTGATCGATCAGGCTCACTCCTGATCGATCCAGGGAACCAATGATCGATCACATTGACCGATCAGAGATCGGGGATCGGTCACCAAACCGATCCTCAACCCAACCTTCATTGAACTCTTAGGGCACAACCTGATTAGTCACCTGATCGGTCCCTTGACCGATCAAGTTATGCCCTGATCGGTCAAAGGGACCGATTAGGTCACCTCTGGACCGATCAGGACTCATCCTGATCGGTCCAGGAGGACACTGATCGATCGCTTTGACCGATCAGGCCCTACTGATCTCCCTCCGATCGTTCACCAGAATGATCAGAAACCACACAGAATGTTTCTGTTCTCTTCCTGATCGTTCACCAGAACGATCAAACTCCCTGGATCGGTCACCAGACCGATCTATTATCCAGGGAGTTCGTGTCATTCCCTGATCGGACTTCAGACCGATCCAGCCACTCTATGACTCATGCTCAGTCCCCGGACCAAGACTTCGTGCCCAGCTTCACTCACCAGGACTTTGTTCAACCTAGCTTCACTCACTAGGACCCGGCTTCACTCATCGGGGTTTCCGTCACATAGCTTCTCTCGCTAGCACCCGACTTCACTCACCGGGATTTCTTTCACCCAGCTTCACTCGCTAGCACCCGGTTTCACTCACCGGGATTTCCGTCACCCGGCTTCACTCACCAGGACCCGACTTCACTCACCGGGGTTTCCTTCACCCGACTTCACTCACCAGGACCCGGCTTTACTCACCGGGGTTTCCATCACCCGGCTTCACTTACCAGGGTTTCCTTCACCTGGCTTCACTCACTAGGACCCGGCTTCACTCACCGGGGTTTCCATCACTCGGCTTCACTCACACGGATTCGTGTCCTATCCCCGACCAGGACTTAAGCCGAACTTATCTTACTCACCTAAACTTAAATCGGTGTCAACACCAAAATAATAATTAGGTCAGACTGCATCAACAAAATTAACTTCTATTTTTTTCAACTAAATGTTATTATTTAATTTATTATTATTATTATTAAACTAGACAATTTATTTTACAAAAATTTTTGATGTGTGATAAAATAGAATATTATAATTAACAAAATAGTAAAACTCTTTTATTTATGCATTTTAAAAATAATTTTATTTAAAAATAAATATCATTTTCTACCATTTATAAGCCTTCATTTTATCGATAAATCTATTTTTGTTCTTCGCTAATTATTTGCACGTATTCTATTCATATATTATATTATACATATAATGTGTGTGCGCTAGTATATATATAAAGATTAGTTTCTTCATTTATTTTTATTTTATTTTAAAATTTATTATATGCGTATAGATAATTAATTATTGATAAACTCACTAGACACGTCTAGAATATATTATCATTGTGTATGTTATTATAGATGAATTATTTTGATGGATAAAACATGTTAAAGAGTAAATATTAAATTTAAATATTGATAAAAAAAATTAAAATTAAATATTTTTAGCTTAGTGGAGTAGTAATAGAATATATAAAATTTAATTTTAGTAGTAATTAACATATCAAAATAAGTATTAAGATAAGTATTTTGATGAAAGATGATGAGTTATCTATCAATAAAAGTTGTAAGCATCTAAAATCTTTTTGAAAAAGGAGAGAGGAATTGGTAAAGATATTTTACGTGGGACAAAAGCAAGATGATGATGGAGGGCATTGAGTATATATATATATATTTTTTTATGATCATCAAGTATCTTTAAAATTTAAAGAAAAGTTTTATAAGATGATATTGATTAAATATGTTATGTTATATGAAACTTAATGTTAAATTATAAAACGATCACAAAGCAAAGAGATAAGGGTCATAGAAATAGAGATTTTAAGATAAACATACAAACATATAATGATGAACATGATAAATAATAAGAACTCTTCAAAGAAAATAGAGGTTATAGTTATTAAGAAAAAATTCTTAGAAACACATTTAAGATAAGATAATTATATCTTTATGTGATAAATAAATATCTCAGTTACATAATATGAAATCATGATAAATACATATATTAATCAAAGAAGTAAAAGATCAAAAAAAATTATTTAGTAATAATAAAATAGAATAAAATTTATTTAAATATATATCAAAATATAATAAGATATTAAATTCGACGATATAAAAAGATATAACTAATCTCATTTAGTGTACCCAGATTTGATAATTATTGTAATTTAGTTTCTACTCATCATATTGTAGATTTCATATTGCTGGTTGTTACCCAACAATATTAGTGGTCCAACACCTCGACATCTCTTTCATCCATATATTTAGCACAAACAATCCAGCAGAATATTAAATTCAGTGTGACTAACTCTTGTTGGGTGATCATCTCAACAATGTTAATAATATAGATAAAGAAAAAAATAATTAATAAGGTTGGATAATATTAAATTTCGGACGATTGATTTGGTCCAATAAAAATTTTTCATCAATCGCCAAGATAAATCGAGAAGTATTCGTAATGGGCGATCCAAAAGTCCGATCTCTCATAGTTCGTATCTCATTTAGAAGAAAAATTTCTATAAAATATATTGTAGTTAAAAATCGAACTGTAAATATCTAAAATAATAATTAATCACCTTTCTACTACAACATAATCCCGAAAGCTAATAATATAGACGTAGAGCATCTCCGGTGGATGAGTAATTGTAAGAACTTTTTGTAGCCCCTATAACGTTACATCAATATCAAATTAAAAGTAAAAATCTTACTCTCTCCTTTATACAAGAAAACTTCCAATAACTTTGCTATGGATTTCACTTTTTATTAATATTTTACATTATATATATATATATAGATAATGTATTTTATATATTATTTATATTTTATGCAGTAGAAAAAATAAAACTGAACCGCTCTCCAGATGATGAGTCATATCCAATATTAATAAAAGGAGCTCCCTTCCAAGCATATCCGTAACGATTTAACATTTTTAATATTATAATATTTACCATCTTATAAAAAAATATACGACTTAATGCCATATACATATTAACATCAATATCTTTATTCTCTCACATTCATTTAACATTTAATATCTATTATTTGTGGGGTTCACATGCCACATATACATTATCTTACATATTCATTCTCTTACATATATATTTTTTTATTTTTAATTTCATTTGCCAATTTAAATAATTATTATTTAAAATAATAAATAATAATAATAATAATAATAATAATAATTTTAAATATATTTATTATTATTTATAATTAAAATATTATTATAAATTTGAAATGAAAGATTACAACATAAAAAAATATACATGCGTATAATCAAAAAAATAACATATAAATTAAACATAATGATATGTGGATTGAGGCTTTTACCTCATGAAGCACCTTTTATACAATGTACCTATTTCAAAACAAAATAACATATAAATTAAATATAAAGCGAAACTATAAAATAATAATTAGATGTTATTATTGTATTGTGACCAAATATATTCAACTAAGTCGACACGAAGTTAGTGATGCACATAATTGTCACGTAGTTGGGAATTTATCCGGAGATAATCATGAAATCCTCGATTTAAGCCTTGGACGGGTTGTGCTGGTTCGTCACCTTCATCATTGTACCAATTTGTCACGTGATCCTCATCTTCCATAATCATGTTGTGCAAAATAATACATGCTAACATAATATGTTTTAACTTTTTTCTATACAATAACGAGTTGGACCTCTGACAATTACCCATTGAGCTTGGAGCACTCTAAATGCTTGTTCAACATCTTTTCTTTCAGCTTCTTATCTTTCCTTAAACAATCTCCTCTTAGGATCTTCCGAGCAAGGAAATGTCTTCACGAAAGTAGCCCATTTCGGATATATTAATTTCATCTGTTAAATAATACCCCTTCTTATATTAAGTGTCGTTGACCGTGAAATTAATCTTCGGGACATTTCCTTGCATGATGTTATTGAATATGGGAGATTCATGCAACACATTAAGATCATTAAGTGAACCTGTGACACTAAAGAATGCATATCATATCTACAAATCTTGAGACGCGACCACTTCAATTGCACGATTATTGGTGAGCCATGACCTCTTGTAAATTGATTTTTCCAAACAACTGGACAATTTTTTCATTCCCAATACATGCAATCAAGGCTGCCTAAAATTCCTAAGAAGTCGTGTCACTCATCATGCAATTAAAGAAGACGTTAAACATTATCAACATTTGGCCTTCTCAAGTATTGATCACCAATGAGTTCAACCACATAAACGCAGAACTTGAAAAGGCATTGAATGATGATTGATTCAACCATACGTAGGTCCTCGTCAAGATGGTCGACTGAGACTCCATAAGCTAATTAGCGAATCGTAACTATGCATTTTTGTAGTGGTGTCAAGCCTTGTCTATTCGCACCACATCCCTCTGCTAAAAAACGATAAACGATTCTCAAGTGCATTCACTATGCGACAAAATAAATCTCTTCGCATGTGAAATTGTCTTTGAAATATTTGATCTGGATACACTGGGTTTGTGAAGAAATAATCATTAAGGAGCCTTACATGCCCGACATCACGATTTCTTTGGATGAACCTTCTTCTTCGCTGCATCTCGTTATTACTTTGATATGCTTCAACTATTTGTCAGCTTTGTTGAAGTATCAATGGCATTAGCTCATTCCCCGGATCATAACCTTTGTCAATGTCTTCAACATGAACTTCATCTTCACTTGTCGAGTCGGAGGTGGTGCTACTTGAAGATTGAGACATATTTGGAGGAAACGAATTCAGAGCTAATAATGAATAATGAATTGTAGAGAACAATAATCGAAGGATAAAGAATGAAGAGGAAATAAATTGATCAACTATTTGAAGAATGAAGAATTATAGAGCACAAGGTGTCTATTTATTTGTTCTTGTCAACAGCTATATTACAATAGATATATTCCAACTACTATATTACAACAGCTATATTCCAATGGCTAATTTGCAACGGTTATATTAATTGACCAAAAATTATAAATGAATATTAAAAAGTAAAATAATAGAAAATTATATTAATTAAAAAGAACAATGTTCGAAAATTACATTAATTGAAAAAGTAAAATAATTAAAAATTATAATAAATAAAAATTACATATTTCATTTCTTCCTAATCTCTTGATATAGATGTTGATAGATGATAAGTTGCTCCTGTTTCATTTACAAAGTGTCCTTCGAAAGGATTGTATATTCCTTTAATTGAACTTTGGCTAAGGTAGCCTTTGCTTTCATTTCAGCTGCTTTTGTTTTCATCTCATCAACTTGGAGTTGTTTTTGTTTCATTCCAACTTCAGTCATTTTTATGCTTGTATACTTAGTAAACTTTGCAAGCATATTATTCAAATTTGTTGTCATACCTTCAATGCCTACTTTCATTTTGCCATTTCCTTTTCTTTTTGTTTCCTTCTGACCCATTATACAAGTTTTTTCTTCGTTTAGATCTACATATAGACTAACATCTTGGTTAGATGAGGTGTTGCTTGCTCCCGACTCCAAGGTTCTTGCCTTCTTCATGCTAACAAGGTGATCAACGGACTGTGGAGTAAATATTGGACGGTCTTTTATGATCCTCAACACATGCTCAAGATTAAATACAATGTCATTATTTTCCTCACGATATTTTTCATACGTAAACCACAATATATCCTCATCACTATGGCCGCTACGATACGCACTATAAACGCTATTGTAATTTAAGTTGAAGTGATATACCTTTTCTGTATGGTATAGTACCAGTGTGATTGTATAATACTTGCATTTATGTTGGGTGTACCTTGAGAATGATTCTCATTATAGTAGCTAGTAACACGACCCCAGAAAGCATCCATCTTCTGATCATTGTCGATGATTGGATCATCGCTAATAGTGACAAATGATCTGGCCAAAACTTCATCTTCAACCTTACTCAATATTGATCGTTTTCTTCTACCCGCAGCGCAAGAATCCGCCTTCGCTAAATCAACAACTTCAATTGGAGATTTGCGGTCAGACACTTGAGTCTCTAGAACAAAAGTCGGAGTAGATGGATCACTTTTCATCGGAGATATAAAAGGCATGTCGGTTGCAGGTGGATTGAATGGATAATTTTATGGATATAGATTATATAGATAATTTGGTGGATATGGACCATATGGGTTAATTGGTGGGTATAGATTATGTGGATAATTTGGTGGATATGGAAAATATGGACAATTTGGTTGAGTTTGAGAATTTTAGGAAGAAGTATTTTCTAAAAAATTTATAACAAAACCACGATTATTTTCATCTATTTCGGAAGAAAATAGTAGAGAGGAGACTTTTAGAGGGAGGGAGGGAGGTGTTTAAAGATTGAAATGAGAGTGATTGGGAGGGAGATGTTTGAAGATTAAAATGAGAGTTGTAAGATGATGAGTATTTATAGATGTAAATTTATTTTTTTTATCAAAATAGTTGTTTGAGACTGTTTTATGATCATTGTGAGCGTTTACTAGCCATTTAGGTGATCGTTGCTGATTTTCAATCGATTACGACTACCCCAATTGATTAAAGGCATCCTCAATCATAGCTCCCAATCGATTAGGGGCATCGATTAGGACAGTTGGGGTTGCCCCCCAATCGATTAGGGTCCCCAATCAATTGGGGATGCCCCAATCGATTGGCGATTGGGGATGTCATGTCATCTCTATTTTTTGATCGATGAACGTGTTTAAATATCTGAACGTGTTCATCGCATTAAAGCTTTAACGCACTCGCCGCAGCGATTTTAACGAACCATTGCAGGTGCTCTAAGAGGGAGCTCCTTCTATTTGACACATCATCCACAATCTTGAGCACCCATTTTGGATTCTTTTAAGTCTTGATTCTCAATAAGTAAGGGAAGAACACACAAATTCAATGCAACACAACCTCCCATTTAGGCAACACAACCTCAATGCAACACAACCACTTCCTAGCTAGGTAACCATAAACTAACATCATTACAATTTATATGTGTTTCGGAAGGAATCGACGTCGATGGCCAGTCGCCAGAGTTCAGCCCACGAGGATGATGACGAGAGAGGAAGAGATCCCACCCTGTGAGATTAACACGAGCGTTAAGGGGAACATGTCGGAGGTTGCCCGACGGAGCCCACTCTGACGCTCAACTCAGTGCCTGAGTCTCTTAGATGGAAGAAAATAAGGGAAATTTCGTGTAAGAATGAGCATAACCCCCTTACCTAGGGGATTGGAGTACCTTTTATACCTGAGGTGGCAGTCACACGTATCCCACATTCTTCTCCACGTCCCCTTAATTGTTGGTTACTGGATAATCCCTGTAACAGTCCTCGTAGCCAATAAATCTGGGTCGTTGCGATAATTAAGGCTTTAATGGCCGCATATTATGGGTCATGATTATCCCGTAATGATTGGTGATGATTATCCATAGATCTGAAGAAAGGGGACAATTACTTGAGGTCGAGTGCTCCTTGGGCTTCGCTACCCCGAGGTGATCTCGGGGTCCTTTGGCCTAGGGAGTCCCTGGCATTCGCCTTCCCGAGATGATCTCTGGGACCTGATCTCCCGAGGTGATCTTGGGCGTGTGTCCTCCTGGAGCGATCTCAGGAGTGTGTCTTGTTAGTGATATGAGAGAAGTGTCCTAAGGCAATCGCCTTATGATTGTAAAACATTTATTTTAATAAATGATAATTCACTATTTGAGTATACATGCTTGTGTATTTGATTGGGATCTTAAACTCATCTACTGAATGTCCGCAATACAACTCACAACATAAGAGAATTTATGATGGGATCACAACTAGTGATTATCTCTAAATGTGCAAATGTGAAGTATTGAAAATATCCCTAGTCGATGAATTGATAAAAATGGACACTATCAATTCTGTTGAGACTAGCATGGGTTATTCTCTAATCAGCTGATTCTCACTGGCTGGTGACATTGGGATGTCGGGAGATAAACATGGATGCTAGTTATGGGAACTAGTTCATTGGAGTGACTAGCTGTAAGACTTCATATGGTAATCTATATAGATATGTCAATGAAGTTCTTAATGCGGCTTAAGTGCGATGTTCCTTTGACTTGCGGTGTTCAAGTCATCTTGGTCATGGAGACTTATACTTTAACATCTTAAGCAAGCATCTCCAAGGAGGTGTGGACCCAGGATGATTGGTTGTAAGCCGAAGTGCCCGAAGATGTTTGAACAGCCTACAAAGGATTCACCACTCCTTGCGAGGAGATGTATACCCAGGCCTATCGTCGGATTGTTAGTCAAAATCTCTGGCCAGAGTACATCATGTTAAGAGTGCAAGTCTCTTAAATACATGAGAGTAACTAGAAATCCAAAGGACGAGAAAGACACTACTTGGGCTAGGTGTGACGTAGTCAGCCTAGTGGGGACTGACACAAATAGACCGTGTCCTGAACCAAGTGGGTATAAGATGGTGAAGGGAATGAGGCACGATTCATTAGAGTTGCTGAAGGGTTTCAGAATAATTTCTTCTGAGGTCAAACCGTTGATCTTTCGATTAATTGGGGGTCATGATGTACTACTAGGTGCCACTCATGATCGTTCTATAATTTGTTGATTATAGACGGCCAACATAAATCGAAAGCCTATTTAGTCACACGCACTACGAGTAATCCGAGGGATTTAAAACGAGTTGAAAATTGGATTTTCCAATCAAGAGAAATAAGTCGAATCTGAGTTAATCAGAGGCGCAATGGAAGCTAAAAATGGCTAAGTCTTTTGAAGGCTTTTTGGGCGAATTAAATGAGTTTAATTCGCGTTGGTTCGGCTCGGTTTGGGCCGGCCAAAGAGGGTGCCAACCCTCCTTGGTTGGCCGGCCACTTATTGGGGAGAAAACCAATTAATTTTGGTTTAATTAATAAAGTAAATCTAGCGCGATTTATTTTATAAATTATGGATGAATAAATTTGTATAAAGATATTTATATAAATAAATTTATAGAAATTTATTCTTTTTATGGAAGTTAAAATAATCCATGAATTGGTTTATTTTATAAAATCAATTATGAATTGATTTTTCCATAATAAGAAAGATTATAAATTTCTTATAAAATTTATTCCATAATAAAAGGAGAGATTAATTAGTTTTATTATAAAGTTAGTTATAATAAAACTTGGTTTAAACAGAATAATTCATAAGAGAATTTATAGGATAAATTTCTTATGATAATTAATTAGTTTTATTATAAAGTTAGTTATAATAAAATTCATAAGAGAATTTATAGGATAAATTTCTTATGATAACTAATTAGTTTTATTATAAAGTTAGTTATAATAAAACTTGGTTTAAACGGAATAATTCATAAGAGAATTTATAGGATAAATTTCTTATGATAATTAATTAGTTTTATTATAAAGTTAGTTATAATAAAATTCATAAGAGAATTTATAGGATAAATTTCTTATGATAACTAATTAGTTTTATTATAAAGTTAGTTATAATAAAACTTGGTTTAAACGGAATAATTCATAAGAGAATTTATAGGATAAATTTCTTATGATAATTAATTAGTTTTATTATAAAGTTAGTTATAATAAAATTCATAAGAGAATTTATAGGATAAATTTCTTATGATAACTAATTAGTTTTATTATAAAGTTAGTTATAATAAAACTTGGTTTAAACGGAATAATTCATAAGAGAATTTATAGGATAAATTTCTTATGATAACTAATTCCGTTAATTCCGTTAATTCGGTTAAGAGGAGACTTGGCAAGGGAGAAGCAACTATATAAGAAACCATAGGCAAGCCTTGGATTCCTAAGATTTTGATAATCGAAATAGAGCTCTCCCTCTCTCTCTTCTCTTCTCTCCTCCTTCCCCCTCCCTTCCATTAGGGCCGGCGGCCACCCTAGCTCCATTAGGGCCGGCGCCCAACCTACACCAAGGCAAGGTGTTGCCGTGAGCTTCAAGGAGAAGAAGAAACCAACCAAGAAGAAGAAGAAGCGGATCACATCTCCCTCTCTCTCGGAATTCGATTCCGTTACTTCATTGGTTAGTTTCCTTTTCTTCTCTTGATCTTCTTTGTTGTGCCTATAGAGAATCTAGTAGTTCTCGTTGGCACAAAACTCATGACTTTGCGAAGTCATCCCGAAGAGAACTCGGCGTGGACGCGAATAGAGGCGGAGCTTCCAAGGGACGCTACGGTTGGATCTCGTCCCTTACTTCGAGTTACGAGAGGTATAATGTAAATTAGTTTACTTTTCAGCAAAGTTTTATTTTATGATTATGTCAACACACCATAAGATTGCATGCTAGATACGAAGTTAAAATAATTTATGAAATTATTTTATGCAAATTCTTCCGCTGCACGTAAAAATTTAAAATTTTACGAACTCGTATCCTTGTCGACATGCACCTGGTCCCAACATGTCTACCCGAGGTGGTCTCGGGAATCTACCTTCCCGAGGGGGCCTCGAGAGTCAAGGAAAGAGAGTCGTCCAGACTTGGTAGATCTCGCCACATAGCTTCTTCAGTCCACGTGTCAACCACGGGGTGCTCAGCCTCATCACAAGTCCTTCCCTTCAAGTCTAATCGAAGGAAGTGTGGTTGACTGATTAGACTAGTGGTGTAGTGAAGAAGCTATTGTTAGGATGTATACTAAAAGATTTGCCTTTTGGTTAAGGATACATCTACATTTTAAAAAGAATCAGAAAATTACGCAGTGCATGTTTATATTAGTATGTGCACTAAACGTCTAATGCTTGGCATTGTAGATAACATGGTGCGTGGTGTCGCACAGAAGATCATGTTATCAGGTTCCTTACCGAATCATAAGAAAGAGGCTCACAACCGAGATGGAGTTGGACAAACCATCGGGATGGTTGTAGTGTAATTAGGTGTGGTTTATCTTAACCATAGGATTATACTAGTGTACTCTGTGTACATTGAGTAGGACCAAAAGAGTGGTCATCCAATTTTTGTATTGACTTAGTAAATTGGATTAGACCTCAGATGCTATTATGGAGTACGATCTCTAACTCCCAAAATAATGTCGGGCATATATTATTAATTATTATATATTTGATTTACCAATTGAAGAGATCTATTCTGTTAGATCGATAGACCCGGTAAATTGGAAGATAATATTAATAGTATGATGTGCCGTTGATTATTGACAGAATCCGTGTCCTGGTGAGTCAGGGTGATGATGCCCCCTTGGTGAGCTCAAAAGGATCGTCATGTCAAATCTTGCAAGTGGACCATGGTCCAGCATGTCGAAAAGGTTGAGTGGTACTAATCAAGGATCAAGAAGATAATTAATTTAATTATCAGTAAATTAAATTAATTATCGGGCATACAATATCTTAAACACGGGGAGATGGACGACTCGTAATAGGTGGAGCCCAAATAAAAATATGGGGATTGGTGAGGAAGTACAATGGGATCCTTTAGTGGAATGGATCTCCATTAATGGATCGGGTTTGGATCCATTAGCGGGTCAAGAACCAACTCCTCCTCATGGTCCCTATCTTAGCCCAATAAAGCCCCATAAAGAGTCATGATAAAAGGCCAGATTAGTTAAGGAATTAATTTAGGATTAATTAATTTATTAATCTTGAATTAATTAAAGAATTAATCATGGAATAATTAAGGAATTATTCTATATAAATTTTTATAATCAATCCATATTTAATTGAAAAAAATTTTCCTATTAAAGATAGCTAATCCCCTATATAAACCCCACCTTTCTCTCCCTATCTCAATTCTTCTCCTCTCTTAACCTAGGTGCGCCGGTGGAAGGAAGGGGATTGTTAGATACCATTTTATTGATTATTTTAATTGCTAAAATCCATGTTTGACCTATGTTTTTACTGCTTAATTGTGAAATTGCCCTAGGTTTTAGAACTTATTCTTATTTTAGACTTAATTGCAAATTTACATGTATTTGGATTATTTGGCCACTAAATTCTTGATCTATTTTTTGTAGGCATGAAAGGTTCATGGACCTAGGGCATATTGGGTCAAACTTGAGTCGGAAGTGACCCGGATCGAGTTTTCAAGATTAGGATTAAATCTGGGCCGCCCGATTCAAGAGCGGCTAGATCTGAGCCATCCGGGACCATCTAAAGCAATCCAAGCTAGGGTTAGGGTTGATCAAGCACTCTAATCAAAATCTGAAGGTTTCATCTCAATCAGAGCTCATTCAACCGTTGGATCAAGCTCGGAGGGCTCTAGATCGTCCATTCAAAGATTAGGTTGATCTGGACCATCCATTGCACATCTGGAGGATCCGAGCTACCACGAAGCAGATCCTGACCTCAGATCATCATCATCAAAATTTGGATCAAATCAGAGCAAGATCAGCCGTTGGATCTCCTCTAATCAATCAGAGCCGTCCAATGTTAATTACTTAAGGAAATTTTTGCGCAGCTTCCTCCTCATCGCGTCTTCGCCGCTACAGTGTTTTCTTTCACGTGTTCTTCAGTTTTTTTTCTTCATCCGAAGGCGTGATCACTCGATTCTTGATTCAGAGCAAGTGCTAGGTCATGGGGAAGAGGACTTAGTGAAGATTTCAGCTCGCTATTGCCCAAGAACAGAGCTATTGAGAGGTTTCCGTGGCTCTGCTGTTTGGAGTCGTCGACCTCAGTTGCGAACCATTTCCATCCACCGGAGCCATCTGGAGGGGTTCCCTAGATTGTTTCGATCATCCACAAATCACCATCTCACTTGGACGCAGTTGAATCGATGGATTTGAATGGGGAATTCAGATTTGGGTTGAGTTGAGCTCAGATTGAGTAGCAGAGACAATTTCCCACTGATTTGCTGAGCTTGCGTGTCCGAGGCTCACCCTTGCGTGACGAACAAGGAGTACTTGAGCTGAAGAAGGAATCGAGGAGTAGATTTTCTAGTTCAAATCTTGTTTTAGCTGTAGTTTTCATATTCTGCCGAATCTGCCACTGTTTTGTTTCTGATCTCTATTCAGTTGCTGTAATTTCTGTTTTGAATTGTTTTTGCAGTAGTTAAGATTCAATTCAGTAAGTAAATTAGTTAGTAAGTGAGTTTAGTGCACAAAAGCTTCAAATTACAGCTTATTTTCTGTCCAATTCTTGCGTGCCATTTTGTTAAGCTTGTGTATCAAGCATTCCTGCATTTTGACTCTGCATATCAAATCCTTAGGTTTGCATTTTCATATTAGCTAGATTAGTTTTTTTTCTGAATTGTTTCTTGTAATTAGTTGGGTAAATGAAATCTCAGTTGCTTGTGAGTTCTGGAGCTTAGTTGCTCCTCAAATTCAACTTTCGATTTCTGCAATTAGCTAACCTGAAATTCTGTCAATTTCTGATGTGCTGATTTCAGATCTGAAAATTCTTCTTATCCCTGCATAGCATTGCAATTGTAGCTGCTTTTTCCAAGTTTGATCAATAGGTTTTAAGGCTGAGTTGTTAAACTCCGTTTTGGCACAAGGTTTCAGTTTTGGCACAAAGATCACTTCTTGTGTGCCAAGATGATTTGAGAATTGATTGCATCAGTTTTATTTTGTGCTTGTCTGCTGGTGTAGAATAGCAATTTGAATACAACTGGTATTGCATTCATCCATTTCTAAATTTTGTTACATTGGTTAGCTTTCAAAACTTGTAGATAACTTGAGTTGAGCTTGTTTTAAGTTTAATTGCTAAATTTCGCATGCTAGCATGAGTTCCAGTTTGTTTGCTTGATGAAAATCAACATTCACTGTTTTTATTTCTTTACTTAGCATCGGTGTTGCGTTTTAATTTAGAATTGCTTTTCTGAAACTTTGGTTAGTCCACTTGGTTGAGTTAGTTTACTGTTGCTAGAGTTATAATTTGTTATCGCTTGTTTGGTTCATTAGTTTAGTTCTCTTCACTTTTCAGTGTGTTTTTATTTCGCATTGCAACCCCAAAACCCAAATTTATTCAAAACCCAAATTCACAAACGACAATTAAATACAAGCTCGAATCAAACCACCTCAACTAGTCCCCAGGAAAAATACGAACTGTGGCCCCTTTACTACGTTTTCATACTTTGATTGCAAAAAGGGTTTCCAGCATTATTCACATATAAATATCTAAATTCTGATGGTCCCATAATTCGTGACAACTTTAACCTAGTATTTCGGGGTCATCAAATTTTTGGCGCCGTTGCCGGGGAAACTACTAGTTGATTTGTTTGATTTTTGCTTGTGCACTTATTGCATATCTTTCTTGATTTATTTTTGAGCCTATTGTTATATCTGGTGATTTGATTTTATTTGTTTTATCTCTCTATCTACTTTTACTGCGATTTGTTTTGTTTTATGACCAGGTCTACAGGTGGTGATCTAGAAGAATTCGACCCTGAGATTGAGAGGACTTTCAGAGCCAGGAGGAGCCAGGGCATTCTTTCTGAGACTACAGATATCCCTCCTATTCAGACTATTTTCACTCACTCAGGCAGTATCATGGCAGACCACCAGAGGACTATGAAGGAGCTCGCAGCACCAAATGCTTCATTTTAGTACTCCAGCATAGCTTATCCAGAGCTGGCGAGAGATTTTGAGCTAAGATCTGGACTCATCAATTTGCTGCCCAAGTTTCAGGGATTAACTGGAGAGGATCCAAACAGACACCTGCACGAATTCCATGTTGTATGCTCTACTATGAAGCCTCAGGGCATTTCTGAAGAAGATATCAAGCTGAGAGCTTTTCCCTTCACACTGACAAGAGCAGCAAAAGACTGGTTTTACTATCTACCCACGGGGCACGTGTCTAGTTGGATCTCCATGAAGAAAGCATATTTGGAAAAATACTTCCCAGCTTCCAGAACAGCAATAATCAGAAAAAGCATCTGCGGTATTCAGTAAGTAGTGGGGGAGACACTTTATGATTACTGGGAAAGATTCAACAAGTTGTGTTCAAGTTGCCCCCAGCATCAGATCAGTGAGCAACTTTTGATTCAGTACTTTTATGAGGGATTGCTGCAGATGGACAGAATTATGATAGATGCTGCAGCTGGAGGAGCCTTAGTGAACAAAACGCCAATTCAAGCTAGGGAACTCATTTCAAATATGGCTGAAAACTCACAACAATTTGGGAGTAGAGCATTGACCACTAGAGGAGTGGGTGAGGTTCAGATAGTTCCTACTGATCAGAAAGAGATAAGGAATTCATTGGCAGAGATCACATCACTTATTAAGCAGTTGAAGGTTAACAATGCAAATCAAGGTTCAAATCTTTCAGCAACTCCACAAGCTAATCAAGTGATGAGTGTGTGTAGCATTTGCTCTAGTCAAGAGCACACTTCAGATTTATGTCCCACCCTCCAACAAGACGAGACAGTAGCAGCTTTGGTAAGAGGACAATTTCAAGCAAGAAACAATCCTTATTCCTCTACTTACAACCCCGGTTGGAGGGATCACCCAAATCTCAAATATGGGAACTCTTTCTGCTAGCAGAACCCTCAGCAACAACAATTTCAGCAACCATCTCAGTAGCCCCAGCAAACACCACAAAATCAGCAAGCTTTTCAGCCTTCTAACCCAAATTTTCAGCCTCCATTTCAGCCTAATTTTCAGCAACCTCAGCAGCAATATCAGCCCCAATTTCAGCCATTCCAACCTTAATTTCAGCCTTATCATCAAGGGCAGCAAGGGTGTCAATCGTTTCAAACATTTCCGCCTCAAAACCAACCATTTTTCCAGCCCTCACAGCCCTTTAATCAAAATTTCCAGCCTTACAATCAAGGGTTTCAAAATCAGAATTTTCAGACCTCATCACCGAATTTTCCACTTCAAAATCAGAACTTTCAAGGCTACAACTCCCAGCAAGGTTTCCAAGCATGTCAGCCCTTGAATCAGCCCTATTAACAGCCCCAACAGGCATGTTTTCAAGGATCACAGCAAGCTCAACCATTTCAGCCGAATACTTCATCATTTCAAGGTCAGTCAAGGAGCTATGCTAACCAAGGAGGCTATGGAAGCTCAAGTGGAGGAAATGCTCATCAACAACAAATGATGGAAATGTTTCAACAAATGTTCCAACAACAACAACAACATAACCACAACATTGAGAGGCAAATAGGTCAATTGGCTAGCGGGATTAATCAAAATCAAGCTCAAGGATCAAGTCAACTCCCTTCTCAAACTGTTCCTAATCCTAAAGGAAACGTGAGTGCTATTTATTTGAGGAGTGGGAAGGTTACTTCACCTCCAAATGGTCCAAGAGCTGAAATTTCAGAAAACCGGACAGCAACTTCAATTCCAGTCCAAAACGGCCATGAAATGACTTCAAATTCAGCTGATTTCACCCCTAGCCAGTGCCCGACTCCCTCCTCAAGTAACCCTCCAATTTTGGTGGAAAACGGAGAAGAAATCAGTGCCGAGACACAAGGTACAGCAGCCACTTCGCAAGGGATAGCCACTAAAATTTTAGCCTCTCCACTTCCGGCCAAAGAAGATGAAATTAGGGTTCCTTTACCCTTTCCACAGCGGAGAACACAAGCCAAAAATCAAGTGGAGGAGGAGAAAATCAAAGAGTACAATGAGCTGGTAAATTTTTTTAGCAAAGTAGAAATTAATGTACCCTTGCTGACAATGATTAAACATGTTCCTAAGTATGCAAAATTTCTGAAGGATCTTTGTGTTCACAAGAAAAGACTTAAGGAAAATGAATTGGTCAGCATTGGGAAAAATGTTTCATCACTCATCCATGCCATACCTCAGAAATGTGAAGACCCTGGCATCTTTACTGTATCTTGTGAGATAGGGAGCACCACGCTACATGATGTCATGTTGGATTTAGGAGTTTCCATTAATGTCATGCCCAGGACGATCTTCCAGATGCTTGGCATTGGCCCTCTACACCCCACTGGAGTTGTGATTCAGCTAGCAGACAGAAGCCAGACCCGCCCGGTAGGGGTTATTGAAGACGTTTTGGTTAAAGTGAAGGAGTTGATTTTCCCTGCGGACTTCTACATTCTAGACATGGAAGGAGAATATCTTGCACGTAGATCCCCACTCATCCTTGGGAGGCCTTTTCTGAAGACGGCCAAAACAAAGATTGATGTTTATGCTGACACACTTTCGATGGAGGTGGGAGACACAGTAGTCCAGTTTAGCATTTTCGATGCCATGAAGGACCCTAGGGGAGATCACTCTATTCTGAGCTTGGACACCGCAGATGAGACTGTTGAGGCACAGTTTATTGATAATGATGGTGCATTTGATATAGTGAGAGGAGCTATTGATTCAGAGGAGGCTGAGAGAGTACTTACTGCAGAGACTGAGGATTTTTCAGAAGGCATTTCAGATGCATCTCCAGTTGGAGAGATTTTTCTAGGTGTAGGGGATTGCACAGAGCCCTAGGGACCACCACCATTTCCACAAAGTGTAGGGGATTGCACAGAGCCCCAAGGATCACTTATTCCAGTTGAGGGCCTAATAGAACTTGAACCTGATATGGAACCTATACTTGACCAGGAGGAAGCTATGGACACATCTATCATTGTGGAACCTCCAGGTATTTTTCAGCATGATCAGGTAAGTATTTCTTTCATTTTTTTGGAAACATCAAGAGAGGTACCAAAAGTTGATTTTATTGGCTGCGATAGAATTCTTGATATAACTTGTGTGGGAAATAATTGTGAAAATCTCATTGAGGTATCCAAAATAGATTTCATTGATTATGATAAGTGTCTTGATGCATCTTGGGTAGATATTCATTGTAGAAAATTCTTTGAAGTGCCAAAAATTGATTTTATTAGATATGATACATTTTTTGATACAATTTTTGTAGAGATTGATGATATTACACTTCTGTCTTGCCCTGTAAGCATGAGAAAGGTATTACATGATTTTGCAGGGTCACAAAGACTTCTGGAGTGGGTGCTTCATCCGAACAGACTCAAACCTCCTGGAAGGTGTTCTAAAAAGAATAAAGAGGGAGTAGATTTTACTTTAATTCGAAACGCTCTACCTCTTAAATGGGTCTTGTATCTAAATAACCTTTGGCCACCTGAACAGATTGCGGTTAAGTCCAAGTGTGGGGGAGCGATGCATCGTAAAGTTGAACAAATGGAAGAAGCTCTTTCGCACACCCCGATTCCTCCTCTACCACGATGGAGGCTACTTCTGGATAGACTCCGTCCACCAGAAATTAAAGGGAGTTTGATCTTTCTTGCCTTTTCCTTTATTGCATGTTTACACTTTTAAATTGAGTCCTTGCTAATAAATGCATAAGTAGAGTAGAATGAATAGGAGTCATTGTAAATACCTTGTTATTTCTTTTGTCACTTTTTCTTGCATGACTAGGAATAAATGTATCCCTTAGGTTATCTCCATAGTATTTTAGAGTCTTTTGAAATAAATTAAATTTGGTTGTAAAAATTTAGGGCTTAAGCTCATGGATGAATTCTTGGTTGCTTGAGTACTACTTTGTTTTAGATTCTTAATTGAGGATTTGAGATGAATTATTTTTGTCTAGTGAGATTAGCCTTATATTTGTGATACACATATGTTATTGTATTCTAGAACTTGCTTAGGTTCTTTCAAAATCATATTTCAATGATTGGATCACATCTATAGAGACTAATCACTTTGTTTACCTTTCCATATCAAATTTGGCAAAAATCATGTCTATTCTATTTGTCTTTCCTTATTCCTAATCTTAACCCCAATATTTCTATGGATTTGTTTGCTTGGGATGTTTTCTTGATGCTACTTTGCCCGAGACGGACAAAGATTTAAGTGTGGGGGAGTGACTAAAGTTTTGAAATTATTTTGGAGCAAGGATGCATTTCATGTCAAAAAAGAAATTTTTTTTTTGTGAAATTGAAGCCAAAAGGTGTCAAGTGAGTGAGTTTAATGTCATGAATGAGCAAGAAAGATGAAAGCAATTGGAGATCTAGCTTCCTTATCATATTTTGAAGATTCGAGTGGAAAGCAATGGAGAAAGTAAAGAAAATGGCACATCAACAAAGAAAATAATGTTTGTGCCATTACAAGAAAAGAAAAAAAAACCTGTGCCAAGTTAAGTGCAGAAATTGTTTACCATATCAATATGGAGGCTGGAATCTAACCTATTGCAATCATCAGAATTGAAGAGAATTGCAAGTATTGCTGCTAAAGAACAATCTGAATTTGCAGCTGAAATCTGTATCAGATTGTATCGAAAATAACCACTGCTGATCAAAGGAGAAAGGAAATGTGGTTGTTTAGATTGTTCAGATCAGCCACACTTTGAGGGAAGCCTGAAATGCAGCTGTACAGAATTTGAAAGGCTGAGTAAAAGTTGAAAAGAAGATGTGAAATTTGGAGCTGGAAATTCTGAATTGAAGCTGAATTGAGGCTGAGGTAGAAGCTGCACACAAACTGTATAATCTGAAGCCAAGAGAAATTTGTGCCAAAATCAGAGGAAGGAAAGAAAAATCTGGGCAGTGAAGTGAAGCTGAGAAAAATCTGAGAAGAAGCTGAGAAGCAGGAGGAAATTATGAGCTGCTGAGAGGATATAAAAAGATGGAAAGAAATCAGGAAGTGGCAAAGGTTATTGCCAAAGTTGAGTTTTATGAACTTAAGAGAATTGAAGGAAATCATTATGCCAAGTTTCAGGAAGAGGTTCTATTTAAATGCAGCAAATTTAAGAGTTGTGCCATTACAAATCAAGATGAACTGTAGTTGTAGCAATTTAAGAGCTGAAACAAACTGCATTGCAAGCTATCAAAACAAATCTGAAAAAAAAAATTGAAATCTGCCGACAATGATTTGGAGTTGCTGGAATGACAAAAATTGAATACAAGCTGAAGGTGAAGCAAGCTGCAAGGTGCTGTAAAAATTCTGTGAAGAGCTGTTGTCGAATCGGCAAGAAAAGAAAAAAATCAGATTGATAATGTTCCATACAAGCAGTTTGTGCAGAAATTTGTTAACTTGAAGCTGAAATTGATTTTTCAAGGCTGTGAATCAGGGAACAAAGTTCAGAAATGCATCAAAGAGAATTGAGAACACCCAATGGTGACCAATTCTGGAAGAAATTTGGATGCTAGAAGCTGCTGATCAGAATAGAAAGGGAAGGCAGTTGGCTGAAATTCGACTTGTGAGCAGGGTTTTCAAGTGAAACAATTCAAACTCTCCACTACACTATGTGATGCTAACTGATATTAATTATTTAAGAAATTAGAGACTTGAAATGGATTCAGTGGAGCTGAATTTGAAGCTGAAACAGAAAAAAAAGAAAATAGTTGGAAAAAAATTCAAAGAAAACAAGATTGGCACACCATTGAAGATTTGGCACTATAAAATCATTGAATGTTTTTCTCATCCGGATTTAAGTTTTATTTCATTTCATTTCTGAGCTTGCTAGAGAGAAAGGAAAAGAGGAAAAATCAGGAAAGAAGATGGAGAAAGAAATTTGGCACGCAAGGTGGAAGTTGGCACATTGAGATCAATAGGGTTTTATTCATCCAAGTCGAAGTCATTGTTCAAGATTAACTCCACCACATTTTTGATATCACTAGAGGACTGACAAGAGGGGCAAAGCACATTGGAAACATACATGAGCACTCAAGTCTTCCACTTTATCAATTTTTCTATTTCCTTGATTTTTGCTTCATTTCTTACTATTTCTATGTCTTTCATTTGTTTTTGTAGATGTTGATCCTAATCATGAATAATGGTGGAGATTAGATAATAAGCAAGCCTATGGTAGTGCAAGGAACATGTGTGTTTGAGTGAGCTCCACTTCCATCATCTACTTAGAACTTAAGGAGAGAGCCACCCAAAATTTTCCTTGAAAGGCTAGTGATTTAAATTCATCTCAATGACTCATGATGGATGAAAAGGCTAAGTTGTTGATTTAAGGACAAGATACTAATCCATAGAGCTTAGATTTTTGAGAATTGACGACCCTAGGTAATTTCTTTTCATTTGCTTCTAATTATGTTTAAGAAATCTAGGGGATACATACTTAGTGGTTTCGCGAGACGCTCAAGGTTAGGGATCACCTCTCCTTCTTCCATTGTTTTCTTTACATCTCTTTGGTTGTCATTGATCACGAATCAAGAGAGAAGCAACCTTAGTCCCTTGGTGATGCGTGACAGGTAAGTGAAGAAAGGAAACCGGAGGCGCTCGGTGGAGAGTTGGCGTCGGCGGGGAGCTTCTCTTCTCCCTTCTTCTCGTTCTCTTCTTCCTCCGCTTCTGCTACAGGCATTCATGGGACAAGGAGGAGCCTTCTTCTCCTATGGTGGCGTGCAGAAGCAAGGGAGGAAGAAGGTTGGAGCGCCGGCTAGCGTGGCCACCTTTGGTGCTTGTAACCGGAAAAGGGAAGGGCTGCGCGAGAGCTTTTCTTCCTTGTGGTGTTGCCGCGAGATAGGAAGAAGATAGAGAGGTTGGTGTGGGCTGTGGTGAAGGAGAAGAATTCGTCTTCTCGGCTTCATCATCTTCTCCTTGAAGGGTCGCCGGTGGTGAAGCAAAACCCTAACCCTAGGGTTTTGTGTCTTGGCGCAAAGAGAAGGAGAAAAGGAAGGATTGATTCAAGGCCTTGGTGACTCCACGACTTGGGGATCGTTGCCCACACGACGTCCAAGAGGGGAGGGTCATAAGATAGAAGACTGCGAGATAAACGGCGAGGTATATTTCTCCCAGGCTCAGTTTTCTTTATGCTTTGTTTTATTGTGCCATTCTTTATCTAGCTCATCATTTCATGTGTGTTAAATTATTATTTTGATTTGAAATCTTAGATAATAATAATTAACTGGACCCCGAAGATAAACACAAAAACCGACGACGAATCGGTTGTTATAGGAACGAGCCTCTATTCGGATTAAATTTTTAATCCATGGACATAGAGAGGTCTCTCAGATACGACCACGTGGTTGTCTTGGAAACCGCTAAGTCATACCTACAGCTATGTTATGGTGGGTCCCTGCACCCATTACTACTTCATTGGTGGCATGTTGGGTCCAAGGAATCGAAACATTCGTCCCGGGGTCCGAGGCAATTTCTTTTTGAATTAGTTTTCAAGGTACAGCAATGATAGTCGTCCATCACCCATAAATACGCATGGAGCCTTTTAATGGCAACAAAACCCCTTCGTGAATTCGCCTTCGCCACGTGCCCACCCAACTACTCTCCTTGCGATCTCTTGCTGCCATGCGCAGCTCCGACTGACATGCGTAACAGGCTCACATCAAACGGTTGTTTAGTGGTGGCGCCTCAATGTAGCTTTCTCCTGCCGTCCACGTGTCTTGCCCCCATCGCACTCACGCAGGCAGCTTCCTCCCTATAAGAGGGGAGGCGAAGACGTTCGACCACCTTCCAGCTCCATTGCTTAGCAAACATCGTCTTCGTCTTCTTCCCTAAGGACTCCTCCTCACGCGTAAGTCTTCTGCTTCCTTCGCGTCTTCTTCCTTAGGAGCCATGGGTAAGGTTAGCAAGAAAGACCAGGGTAGGAGAGAGGTTCTAGAGGAGGGCTACCAAGCGGAGTGGTATGAGTCCGCCTCTTCTAGAGTGAGGTCAGAAGCTCTGCAAGCGGCCATTGAGACTTATGGCATTCCGACCGAGATAGCGGTGGTGATCCCTAGGGTGGACCAGTCGCAGGTAGAACCTCCTCTAGGTTTCTTTACCTTCTTCCTAGGGCAGGTAGAGTCAGTGCTCCGTTTCCCTATCCCCTTTCTTTATGAATGCAGCCTCCTATTTTGATATCCTCTCCACCAGATGACTCCCAACGCCTTTGCTTAGATGGGCGAGGCGTACATCATCTTTAAACTCTTCAACATCCCCCTGACCCCTCGCCTTTTCCATTCCTTCTTCGTTCTGATTGGCTCGCAGGGGGTGTTTAGCTTTACAGCGCGCCCTGGCCATAGGTTCTTAGGGGGGTTCCCTTCTTCTCATAAAGGGTGGAAGGAGAAGTTTTTCTTCATCTGACTACCCCACCATCCTTTCAGTTCCCATCGCTAGACGAAGAATCTGCTTGCTCCCCCTGCACTAGGGAATTTTCCACAGGATCTCGCCTACCAGCAAGCTAGGGGCATTCTCTCTGGCATGAAGTTCAATGGCCCGGGTCTAGTACATAGTGAAGAGCTCATGTACCGAGCGGACCTTAACCCTAAAGTCACCCGCATCAGTCCCAACCTCGATAAGTTTGTCATTTCCATCAATGCTCGTTAATTCTAACTGATACTCTGTTGCCTGTCTCTTGCAGAGAAAATCATGCTCTCGAAGGAGATGAATCGGTTCATCAAGTGGGATGAAGCCAATAAGGGGGCTCTGGCTCCTCCTCCAGTCCCTCTTGCCTCGCCCTCTACTTCAGCCGAGGCCTCGGAGGAAACTGTCGAATCGCCTAGTGAGCATGCAACACCGGAGTGGACAAAGGCTCCTGCCATGCCTCAAACACTTGCCGACCAAGGGACTCTGGGTGTGTCTATCAGCCTGGAGACTGGCATCCCTTCAGGGAATGATCCACCTCTAGCTATCGTCCACTCGGGGGAGGCTACGGAGAAGTCATCGCCTCCCGTCGACCCACAAATACTCAAATTCTTTGGGTAGCAAAAGAGGAAAATTCCGGAAGGCCTAACCCTGAGACGAAAAAGGTTGTGTCACATCGACCCCAGCACCCTCCCTTCCATCCTTGAGGAGGGCATTCCCATCTCTGATGATGAGGATACCGTCCCCCTGTCTCTGACTTCCCAGCAGACTGCTCCTATAGAGACAGAAGTCAGGCCCTCGGCTCCTCCCCGGCCGATCCTTCCGAGTCCCTGAAAGGAAAGCAAACATTACCTGCCCAACATCGGATGCATCTTGACCGCCTACGCAAAAGGCTTGATGCGGCCTTGGAGCCAGTCGTACAGTCTTTCCCCCCGATGCACTTTAAGGAGGTCCTGCCGAGGGCCTTTCTTCCAAGGGGGCTTCCAGTTCTGAGGATGACGATCCCGACCCCTCCACATTAAAAAATTTTCATCACTTTAAAAATTAATTAATTGAAAAAACTAAATACATAAATTAAAAAAATCAACTAAATCCTTTCTAAAAAAACAACTAAATTTGACATTTTCGTTGGACCAGGTAGCAGACGAATCTGGGATGATCGGTTCGGCCCCACGAAAATTTTCCATTGGTCATCAGGGTAAATCGGGAAGTGCTCGCATTAGACGGTCTAGAAGCCCAGGGTTCACGCCCCATTTGGAGGAAAAATTCCTGTAAAATACGCCGTAGCTAAGGATCGAATCGCGGATGCCTAAAATAGCGACTAATTATCCTACTGCTGCACCATAACTGGGGGCACTAAATTTGACATTTTGGTGGCAAAAGGCAATTCGCTTGCCTCTAGCGCCCCCACCAACCTGTCCCAGGGCCAACACAGATGAGGTAAATCACGAGGGCTACTAGCCCGGATGTTGTGGCTAGCGCGTGGGGAGAGTGGGCATATTGGCTTTGTCAGGATTTGACCCCCAAACCTCTTCATGGCAACACTCATGTATTAACCATCAATCCATCCCATGGGGATACTAAATTTGACATTTTGCTCCCTAACCAGGAGGGCACCTCGCTTTCAATAGAATGCGGTCTTTAAAATGATTGATTTATTGGACTCTAATACCACTTTACATTCTTCTTAAATTTCTACTTCGTTGCCTCGGATTACGATACGATGATAATAAATAAGATGGATTTCTTGAGCAATGAGAATGAAATCTCATCTGGGGATAGATCCGATGACAGTTTGAAATTGACAGTTCGATGATTCGAAACCATCAGTTCGACGGTTCATGGGGGTCGATCCTTAATCTTAACTATCCAAGATGGTTACGATTCACGGTTTGAAACTATCGGTTCATGGTTCGGTTCATTGTTCGTCACGATCTGCGACAGTTTAAGACTATTATATTAAAAGAAATTTAATTTTAAATTTTAAAATTTGTTTTAAAAATGGGCTTATACTTATTTCAGTTGTCTATGTATCCCCTTAGGATATCGGGGAATCAAAGCCCACATAGTTCTTTTACATTTTTATCCTTTTACAATTTACATTACTCACTTACATTTCCTCGCGTTCCCGTTGTATTCATTCCTTCGATATCAAATTCTTCGACTTTATCTTCTGAGGGGGCGCTTGGTAGGCAGATTTAAGAGACTAGAATGGGAATGAAATACGTTTCATTCTCATACCTGATGCTTGGTAGATGGGAATCGGAATTAATGTATGAATTTGATACCCTTAATTTGATAACCCGCCCACCCTTAGGTTATCGCTAAACCCATTCCTCCCCATTCATTTTTTTTATCACAGACATTATAACCCCCGTCACCCGCTTCTCCCCCTTCCCCACCTCGCGTCGTCTCCCCCATCCCCATTCGCATCGCCTCCTTCTCTCGGTGCCACCTCTCCTCTCTCAGCGCCGCCACCCTTCTCCCAGCGATCTGCCTTGTCCCTGCGCTTCCCTTCTCCCTGCGCGTCGCCCCGCTTCTCCCAGCTTGCCGCCTTGTCCCTGCGCGCCACCTCCCTTCTCCCTGTGCACCGCCCTCTGCCTGTACGCCGCCCCCTTCTCCCTACGCGTTGCCTTCTCGCTGTGTGCTCCCCCCTTCTCCCTTCACTTCACCCCCTTCTCCCTGCGCTCCACCCCTCTTCTCCCAGCCTACCGCCTTGTCCCTACACGCTGCCTCCGTTCTCCCTGCGCGTCGCCTTCTGCCTGCGCACCACCCCCCCTTCTCCCTACGCGTTGCCTTCTCCCTGTGCACGCTCCCCTTCTCCCTGAGCACAAGAGGATACTGTGAGTAATTACTTATTCTCCTCCATATTCTCCTCCATTACTTCTGCCAATTGCTCGTGCCTGTGATTTTATCTGTTTGAGCTATTCTACCAATTACTCATCTATAGTAATTGATTTGTCTCTTTTGTATGGATTGATTTATCTCATTTGTATGGATTTCTATCATATTAATGGGTAATTCTATGCATTCGTTTCTAGTAATATGATGGACATGAGATTGCTTGATTATTTGATGTCTATCATATTAATGAGTTCTTATTTAATTTTGTAGAAACATGGCATGACCACTATTTAACTATAGAAGATGTAGATTAATATGCACTTTATTGAATATGTATGGAATGCTCATAGTTTGTTTGGTGGTCCTACTTTATCAAATTGTAATACTTACATATCATCAAAGTAGGATTCGTCAAATAAAAAGTAGGGAGGACAAAAGGATTATACGTGTGGAATGAATGTTCAGCCTTACAAAACAGAGCGATGAAATAAGTATTAGCGAACTTCGAATGGATAGGAAAATATTCAGGATATTGTGTGATATGGTACAAAATGTTGGAGGTTTAAAAGCTACAAAAAATGCCACCATTGATGAAATTATGGCCTTATTTGTCTACGTGTTGGCGCATCATAAAAAAAATCGTACGATGAGTCTCCTTTTTAAAAGAAGTCGGGAGATAATAAGTCGTCATTTTAATTTATGTCTTCGAGTAATTTTACAACTGCACAATATATTGCTCAAGAAACCTGAATCGGTGCACGATGACTGCGAAGATGGTAGATGAAAATCAATTAAGGTAAGAAAATTTTAATCGCCTATAATTCTTTAGTTTAATTGTATTTTTTATTTTGATCTATAATTTCAATAATTACCTCTAATTATTATAATTGAAAATTATTATAGGGTTGTTTAGGTGCTTTAGATGATACTTTTATCCAAGTAACTGTTGGCGCCGGAAGCACCAAAGTCAAACCTGTGTTTTGATAATGGCAAAGGGTTCAGAAGTTAAGATTTGTTTGTGATCTAACAAGCTGATTGAGTGTGCAAGAAAGTCCTAGGTACACTAGGCACTAAGTCCTGGTTCATTGAATTGGGCACTAAGTCCTGACCACGGGCTGGGCAACTAAGTCCTGACCTTGTTGGATCTCGGATGGCTAGAGAGGGGGGTGAATATAGCCAAACACTTTGACTTTGAGCTTATCAAAAATTCTACACTTCAATCGTTAGTAGCACAGCGGAAGCACAATAAACAGAGTATATGCAGAAAACTTAACCCTAAACTATGAGCAAACACAAGAACGCTAACAAGAGGATTTACAAGGTTCAGGGATAACTTGCCCTTACTCCTTGGCGTGCCCTTAAGGTGGGCGATCCCTTGATCGTCGACAGATCAAGCCCCGATAAACACCGGATAAAAAGCAACCTCCTTCTCGGTGGAGAAACCTCTCCACAGCGTTTCAATCAAGAATATAGTTTAAGCACAATGAAACACAAGAAAGATCTTACTTAGCACTTAGCACAGACAAGAACACAGCAAGCTTCTCCCGAGCTCTACCCAGCGACGATCTCACGCAAGAATCCTTTCTTCGTGTCTTCTCGTTCTTGGACTCAAAGCCTCTTGTTCCTTCCTCCAAGCGCTCAAGTAAGGGATGGTTGCTTCACTGATTGCAGATGCTTGCTCAAGATGATGAAACTTCAGAACACACAAGCAAAGTGTGGAGAACACAAATGCGCAGCAAGAACTCAAGCCAGAATTTGATTCAGCGAACTCTACTATGCTCTTCTCCTCTACGCCCTTTTGTTTCTCCACTGAGCACAGGTGACACCATCTCACAGTAGCCTCCAGCTGCTTACCTGCCAAAGTCAGCTACCACTGAGCTCTCCCTGGACTCCCTGAGATTCCCTCAGCCAAGCTCTAGTCAACAGCTCCAGTCTGCAGCTCCAGCCGTTGCAACCTGAGATGGAAAACGGACAAACCTACTCCAAGGAAAGGCCACCATTGACTCTCCTTGAGTGTTTAAATCCTTCCCTGTCACCTGCAGCTTAATCAGATCATTAGAGCAGTATATCAAACAGAAAATCAAGCATCAGAGATTAAGCGCAGAGAATCAGATACGTTCAGACGCGATCAGAGCGTCTGACAGTGCATTTTGAATTAAAGTGATCGGTTACCGGACCAATCAGAGGGTCTCCTGATCGGTCACCAGACCGATCAGGCTGCATTCAGACCGATCAGGCTTCGTCCTGATGGGTCCCCAACACTCAATCAGAAATCGCAATTTCTTTGGGACTCTCCTGGATCGATCACCAGACCGATCCCAGGTTGTGGATCGATCACCAGACCGATCCACCCCTTTGCCGGACGATTTCTGAGTTTCGCAGTCCAAACCTCCTGATCGATCACCGGACCAATCAGGGAGCCTCCTGATCGGTCACCAGACCGATCAGGTCATGACCAGACCGATCAGGATCCGTCCTGATCGATCATAGCGAGAAACTCGCGACCCTGGATCGTTCTCCAGAACGATCTGCACAGTGATCCTGATTGGTCACCAGACCGATCAGGAGCAGATCAATAGGTGAACTCAACCTCACTGTGTGCTCCCTGATCGGTCACTAGACCGATCAAGAGCCAAGCAGTGGGTGAAACGCATACTCCCTGATCGGTCACCAAATCGATCAGTAATCGCTGGATCGGTCACCAGACCGATCCATGAAGGTGCACCGTGCCAACTCCCTGATCGGTCACAAGACCGATCCAGGGGCTCCAACCTAGCCCTCCAATCTAGGGTTTCATCCAACCTAGCCTTCCAAGCTAGGACCTGACCCTCCAAGCCAGGGTTTTTCACCTAACCCTCCAGTTGGGACTTTTCACCTAACCCTCCAGTTGGGACTTTTCACCTAACCCTCCAAGTTAGGACTTTTCACCTAGCCCTCCAAGCTAGGACTTTTCACCCAACCTTCCGAGTTAGGACTTTTCCACACCTAGCCCTCCAAGCTAGGACCTGACCCTCCAAGTCAGGATTTTTCACCTAACCCTCCATGTTGGGACTTTTCACCTAACCCTCCAAGTTAGGACTTTTCACCTAGCCCTCCAAGCTAGGAATTTTCATCCAACCCTTCCGAATTAGGACTTTTCAACACCTAGCCCTCCAAGCTAGGATTTTTCACACCTAACCCTCCAGGTTAGGATTTTCCAACACCTAGCCCTCCAAGCTAGGATTTTCCATACCATGCCTAATCCCTGATCAGGACTTAACCATAATGATAATCATCGACCTAAACTAAAATCGGTGTCAACACCAAAATAACAATCAGGGTCAGACTGCATCAACAGACCTAAGGTTGGGCAATAAGACCTGGTGAGTGAAGATAGACACTAAGACCTGGTGAGTGAAGCTGGGCACTAAGACCTAGTCGAGGACTGGGCACCGAAGACCTGGTGAGTGAAGCTGGGCACCGAAGACCTGGTCGAGGACTGGGCACGAAGACCTGGTGAGTGAAGCCGGGCAAAAGTCCAACCGGAGGAGCCGATTGGCAAAAAAGGTAAATTCTCCCAAGAGGAGTAGGTGAGGACGCGTTCCCCGTAGAGGGAACATTAGGCGTCGGTTCGACCTAGGGTTCCATTTGGGAGACCCAAAGTCAGAACCAAGACAGCTAAGGTTGTAAACAATGGTCTAAACTTATTATTTTATTTGCTTCTTGTCTTTCAGAACTAACCTTAGTTGTAGGAAACGAAGGAACAATGTTTCTGCAGCTCAGGCGCCTCAATGGAGTGAGGCACCTCACTGGGCTAGGCGCCTGTAAGGATACAGGCACCCCAGTGCAAGGCTATTTCAAAGCCATCGAAGCAAACTGCCACGAAGCCTCCGGACTAAGTCAAGCTAGGCACCCCAGACAGCTCCGGCGCCTCAATGAAGGGGATAAGCACTGACTGAGCCTACGAATCAGTGTTCGCACAGGAGAGGCCACGTGTCAGGCGCCCCCTTCAATACAGGCGCCCAGGAGTCGACTATAAAAGGGGGTTCACCCCCAAGGCTTTAGAACATCTCACTCACATCGCTCTCAACACTTTCGTTCAAGCGCTACGCTCCGACAAGCTCCGACCTCGTGATTCAAGCGCCGACGACGACCCGCTGCTCCAAACTTTCATCCACCTCGGTCGTCGGTAACATTTAAATTATGAAAAGTGTTGTACATTCAATTTCAATTCTATATCTGTACTTGAACCTGTAAAAGATCTTTACGAATATAGAATTATCCAATGTAAACGGTCAAGGACTGTGGGCCTTGGAGTAGGAGCCGACCGCGACTCACTTGTGTTAGCGATTGTTTTCTTGTTTTCCGCTGCGTAATCGCTCTACTTTTTTGAAAAATTTTAAGATCGATATTCACCCCCCCCCCCTCTATCGATTTACTCCGATCCAACAAGTGGTATTAGAGCAGATGGCTAAAACTTGGTGCAACCACCAGTTTGAGATTTTTTTTTCAAATTTACGATTTTTTTAATTCTTTTCGCTCGAATTTTCTCGTTAATCGAGGTTGGTACAACACCACTCGATCTTTTTCGTTACTATTAATTTCTTCCGCACTACTAATCCAAGACTCAGTCTTGGAACATTTTTTTTTGTTTTTAATTTTTCAGCGAAAAATTCAATGGCCATGCAAGAATGGGATAGTGCCCGTCCACCCCTATTCTCTAGTGAGAACTTCATATCTTGGAAAAGCCTGATGGAATCACACCTGAAGGTCAATCTGGACTTATGGTCAATAATCCAAACTGGGTTCACGTTCCCCACAAAAAATGGAACTACAATCGCCTGGGATAAATTGGACAAACCAACCTTGTGGAAGATCGAAACTGATGCTAAGGCAATAGTAATCTTACAATGCGGCCTGACCAGAGAAGAATTGAAGCGGATCGGATCATTCAACTGTGCCAAAGAAATGTGCCTACATCAAGAAAACTCTCATGAAGAGGAAGATCAAGTAAACTATCTCGTATTCTCAGCTCAAGCCCAAATAGCCGAGACAGAGTCGACACCCGACTTCGAAGTTGACTCCGGATCAGAAGATGAAACAGAATCCGTACCAGACTGTGAATTCGAGATAGAATCAGAAAATGAATTGACTGAAGCAAAAGTGGTAATCAACTTTGAACCCTCTTAAGAGTTACAATTAAATAATCAAACTAATACTATAATGGTCGAGGAAGGTATAGTCTCTATTACAGGAAAAACATCAGAGGAACCACCAAAGGAGAAGGTGCAACCCGGACTTGAGTCCGACTTAGATTCAAAATTTGACTACAGTGAAGGAGATAAACCCAAATTGATCCGATGGCTTTGTAACCACTACAAGAAGCTGAAGGAACAGAAAAGAAAAACAGCTAGAATCAAGGGGGAGATTCCCAACTAGGAATCAAACGGTAATATGGTTAATCCAAAACTTAAAGGTCATGTAATGTGTTATGAGTGCAGACAAATAGGACATTACAAGAGTAAGTGCCCTACTCGCAAGAGTTGACCCTCGCCAAACAGTACCCTCAAGAAGACTATTGGACAAACACTCGGGAAAGGTAACTTTACAATATTTGAAAACCCAGTATTTGCCTCAAATAATGTGATTAAGTCCTATAAATTAGTTAAAGCAAAGTTTAGAAAATTAGAACAAGAAAATGAAACACTAAAGCATAAGGTCAAAATGCTAGAAAATTTAATACACAATCTCGCTGATTTTAAAAATCCAGAATATTATTCCAATTATGACGTGACTTAGATAAGTTTTATTGAATTTCTTGCTTGCGTGTCTATTTACGTTTTGCATTTTGTTTATGGTTAGACTTAGGAATGGTTAGACTAAGGACAAAAGATTCAATTGAAACTTGAACAACATAGTATTGGGTGGAGGTGAGATGATAGTACGTTAGGGAAGCCTTCTGGCGGAACTAGCCGAAGCTACCGATCCAAGACCCAAGCTAGTTAGACCAAAATCTTTCAAGAAGTAGCTTGAAGATGAATTTTCAATAAAAGGCTTTGTCAAGGAAAGGGTTAACGCTCCAATAAGGCTACGGCCAAAGAAGGCCTAGTGCCTCGCCAAGACCTGGAAGTCAATTATTGAAAATCAAATTCACAATACTACTTGTTAAATTTGAATCTAACATAAATTTCAATTAATCTTAGATTCAACACACTTTTTTAAAATAAACTTAAACTTTTTCAAATTTAATAAAATTAACCATGTTTTTCAAAATTAAAATATTTATCTCACAAAACCCATAAGGTTAACATGGTTGATCACATAGAACTGGGTGAGATATATAGGTCCTAACAGTATAAGTCACTATCCTTTTAAATGAAACTCAAAGTACTTTCAAAAGTTATTCATAATTATCTCTATTTTTCAAATTGATTTAGTTTACTGTACCCTATTATTTCAACTCTAACATTTTGAACTTCATGTTGAATATCACAAATAAACTCATTTTAAATGGAATCTAGGGCTTGTTTGATTTAATTAGTCAAACACAGGCAACTGAGTCAAACCTGGTCAACATAGTCAACCCTGGTCAATGGTCAAACTGGTCAACAATCAAACCTAGGTCAGCTCGGGTGCCCGAGACCTTATAGGCGCCTGAAACTTTAACATCGACCAAGGCAGTCAGATTGCCAAAAGTTGGCTGACACCTGACTCAGGCGCCCGAGAGGCTCTCGGGTGCCTCAATCATCACGGGCGCCCGTATAACCCTATATAAGGCCTTCAATCCCTCTTAATTTCCCACACCAACCGAATTCCTTCTTCATTCCTCTTCTTCCCAAGGCGCCCGAAAGCCCCTCTCGTGTCTTCGAACGTCCCACTTCGACAATGCCTCCCCGGTACCATTTTAATTACGCATTTATAATTAATTTTCCTATTATATCACTTAGTAAATGCAAAATTTTCTTTACCTATCTAGAAAACATCGTGTCACACATGCTGACCCCGGGGCCGAACCTTGCCCGGATCCTAGGTTCCCAACCTTAGCTGTTCAACAAATTCACATCCACCACCTACAAACCTATCAAGATGAGCTTCTTGAGTAGGCAATTCTTTACTCAATCTTGCCCGGTAGCAATAGATGTTATTAATTTCTATCAACTAGACCATCTTGTCTACTGTACACATCCAGTAAATTCGAAATTGTGTGCCGAATTCTACAACAATTTGGTCAAAAGTGATGACCTGCTCTACTCGACCACTGTACAGGGCATTCCTCTTATTATTTCTCCAACTTTGTTTAATCAATTCCTTGGACTACGACAATCACAGTCAACCTTTTGTTGCTATCCTCCGGCTGACCTTCCCTTTGCTCCCCCCTATTCGCACATTAACCTAGACACTCATTACTCCTATTTTTACGGAGATGTGCGGAACCCGTTAGTACGGTCGTTTCAGCCCGTCGACCTCTGAGTCCAAGACTATGCTCTCTACAGAGTCCTAGTCCGTTGTGTTCTCCCACTCACCACCCGAGATGTCGCAACCATGCGACTTTTTCACACTTTTCTCCTCTACGCTATGATCCATCAGTTGGATATAGACATAGACCTCCACATGTTCCACATCATTATTTACGCGTCGAGTGTATCTACTCACGCCCGAGTACGGACGATGTATTGTCATATTATCACCGCCCTCCTTCACCACCATGGTCGCGACGTCACCGCAGGGGAGGTCATCTTAATGACCGAGTTTGATGAAATCGGGTCTAGAAATTTTTCTTTAGCGGGTATAGAGATTTCGGCCTCTGGGGTCCTATCATGGAGATGGGAGAGGGCTCGACGGCAGGACGACTCAGAGAGATAGAGGTAGACGTTGCCGATCTCGTAGCCGAGATCAACGAGCACGTGCACGAGCCTCCTCCACCGACCACCGACCAGCGCCTGGCACAACTACAGACAGAAATGCACAGTCTTCGAGAAGAGATGGAGGCCCGACACGCTGAATTTGTAGACGCTCTTCAGGCCGAACACAATATAAACCAGGCCTACCACACTGAGTACATGGACACTTTTCAAGCCGAACACCAGGTAAATAAGGCCTATCACACTGAGTACATGGATGGCCTCCGAGTCGATCGTGAGATAAACGAGGCTCGATACAATGAAATGATGTCCATGTTTCGGTCTTGGCAGCCTGGTCCATTTGACCCCCCTGGCCTCTCCTCATAGATCAGAGTGATTCTCCAGCTAGCTGATTGTACTATTTGACTTGCCCTACCCTATAGGGCTGACATGTGTTTGACTTTATTGGTCATTGTGTTGACCAGTTGACCTTACTGTGTTGTGTTTGACTTTACTGGACCTTGTATTGACTAGTTGATCTTGTTATCTTGTCTACTGGTTATTTACTTATCTGTTGAGTTTTTTTCTGCTTAGTTATTCACATCATAACTGAATCTTAGGGTTGTGCTTAGTAGAATAGGACTAATCTATATTGTTTTCTTAAAAACTTTTCCTATTTTTTTTAAATTTTCTTTGAAAATTGTTGCAAATTTATCATTTTTCAAGTTTTTGAAATTTAAAATGATTTTCCGACTTAGTTTTATTTCAAAAACTACCCCCTTCAAAACTAGGGTTTTTTTCACAAATGAACTTAGCTTAGGCCCTAACCCTAGAACTGCATCCACCTATAGATCTAGAAGCCAGCATCTCACAAGCACTTTAGGGTACTTTTGATTGATAACCTAGACTGGGTTGAGATGCTTAGGTCTATGCTTTGATTCAAGATGCTTTAAGTCAGTGCATTTGCAGTAATTGGGGCAATAAATATAAGTTAAACAGCAATCAGGTTAAGTGTTAAGCTTAGAAAATCTAACTTGATCAGAATACTTAACTTGACTAACCCTAGCAAAAGCTACTGTTTATGATAGTTAGTAAGTATCTAACATGGTTAGACAAGACATGAACAAGATCGGTCTAATTTGGTTTGGTCCAGTTTTTTTAGAGTTGGTTCAATACAGAATTTCAATATCTTACTAGCTCTAATTTACTTGCTGTAATTAGTATAAATGTTTTTTGATATATGGAAAAGGGGGAGAGAAACAAAAGAAAGAGAGAAAATTTTTTATTTTTTATTTTAATTTTTTTTAAAATTTTTTTTCAAATTTTCCTTCTCTTTTTCAAAAAGTAAAGTAGAAAGTTCTAAGTGCTCAGTTTTCAAGTACGTTTCGGTGTTTAAATACTTTAAAATTCTTTAAGTACGAAAAAAATGGTTTCAAAACTGTTTTAAGTATTTCTAACTTATTCTAAAAGTTGTCAAGTGCTTAAAAAGTTTTCAAGTGCTTAAAAAGTTTTCAAGTACCTAAAAAGTTTAAAATTTTCTTTAAGTATTTATTAAGTACTTCAAATTTTTAAAGGAATCCTAAGTGCTTTCAAAAAGGCGTTAAAATTTCTAAGTATATTGTGAAAAATATTTCTAAATTTTTTTTTAAAATTTGCCTGAGCTAAACTATTTTTCAAAAACTTGTTAGCAAATGTGCGAAGTAAAGTTCTCTTAGTAAATAAATTCTTTTTGAAAATGTTTTCAGTTTTCAAAAACTTACTTTTGCCTAAGTAAATTTATTGACAAAATATTGAAACAAAAACTTAGAAAACCTTTTCAAATTTGTCTAAGTGTTCTTGAGTACAATTGCTTGATTTTTCGAAAAAAACACTTAGTCAAAGTGAAAGAATATGCAAAATCTTGAAAAATACTTAGCACTTAGAAAGTTTACAAAACCCGCATAACATTGAAAATTTTAGGGGGAGAATGTGAAATTCAGGGGGAGTTAAAATTCTATTTTTACTACTATTAGATTAATATTTTTAACTTAACTTTTTGAACCGTGTTGCCATAAATCAAAAAGGGGGAGATTGTTGGTGCCAGAAGTACCAAAGTCAAACCTATGTTTTGATAATGGCAAAGGGTTCAGAAGTTAAGATTTGTTTGTGATCTAACAAGTTGATTGAGTGTGCAGAAAAGTCCTAGGTACACTAGGCACTAAGTCCTAGTTCATTGAATTGGGCACTAAGTCCTGGTCGTGGGCTGGGCAACTAAGTCCTGACCTAAGGTTGGGCAATAAGACCTGGTGAATGAAGCTGGGCACTAAGACCTGGTGAGTGAAGCTGGGCACCGAAGACCTAGTCGAGGACTGGGCATCGAAGACCTAGTCGAGGACTGGGCACGAAGACCTGGTGAGTGAAGTCGGGCAAATGTCCAACCGGAGGAGCCAGTTGACAAAAAAAGGTAAATTCTCCCGAGAGGAGTAGGTGAGGACGCGTTCCCCGTAGAGGGAACATTAGGCGTCGGTTCGACCTAGGGTTCCATTTGGGAGACCTAAAGTCAGAACCATGACAGCTAAGGCTGTAAATAATGGTCTAAACTTATTATTTTATTTGCTTCTTGTGTTTCAGAACTAATCTTGGTTGCAGGAAATGAAGGAACAATGTTTCTGCAGCTCAGGCGCCTTAATGGAGTGAGGTGCCTCACTGGGCTAGGCGCCTGTAAGGATACAGGCGCCCCAGTGCAAGGCTATTTCAAAGCCATCGAAGCAAACTGCCACGAAGCCTCCGGACTAAGTCAAGCTAGGCGCCCCAGACAGCTCTGGCGTCTCAATGAAGGGGATAAGCACTGACCGAGCCTACGGATCAGTGTTCGCGCAGGAGAGGCCACGTGGCAGGCGTCCCCTTCACTACAGGCGCCCAGGAGTCGACTATAAAAGGGGGTTCACCCCCAAGGCTTCAGAACATCTCGCTCACATCGCTCTCAACACTTTCGTTCAACCGCTTCACTCCGACAAGCACCGACCTCGCGATTCAAGCGCCGACGATGACCCGCCGCTTCGAACTTTCATCCACCTCGGGCGTCGGTAACATTTAAATTATGAAAAGTGTTGTACTTTCAATTTCAATTCTATATCTGTACTCGAACCTGTAAAAGATCTTTACTAATATAGAATTACCCAATGTAAACAGTCAAGTGTTGGGGTTGCAAGGTTGCAAACATAGTCCCACATCGAAAACACATGGGAAAAATCATAGGCTTATAAGGAAAAAAGATATATCCATTGGCATAAGGCCTTTTGGGAGAGCCCAAGAGCAAAATCATGAGGGCTTAGGCCCATAGTGGATAATATCATACTATTGTGGAGATATCTAAATTCTTTTCGGTTCTAACAATTGGTATCAAAGTCAGGTCGCTCTTCACCGGACTAACCGCCGGAAGAAGCACTAGCTAGAGCCATGATCCAGATCTAACCAAATGGGTTAAGCCTTGAATAAAGGATGTGTGAGCTCCCATGTCTTGATCAAGAGGACCAGACACCAGGCAGAGAAGTCCTAGTTGCGGCTAGGTGGTGAAGTCCTAGTAGGTCGGGCGGACCGAGGGGCAGAAAGTCCTAGTGGGTTGAGGATCGGACATCAAACGGAAAGGGTTTCCGCTTAAGGTGGGGCTTGTGGTCCTTTGTTTGAGCAGGGGATTGTTGGGGTTGCAAGCATAGTCCCACATCGAAAACACATGGGAAAGATCATAGGCTTATAAGGAAAAAAGATATCTTCATTGGCATGAGACCTTTTGTGAAAGTCCAAGAGCAAAACCATGAGGGCTTAGGCCCATAGTGGACAATATCATACTATTGTGGAGATATCTAAATTCCTTTCGGTTCTAACATCAAGGACCGTGGGCATTGGAGTAGGAGCCGGCCGCGACTCCGAACCAAGTAAAAAGAACTTGTGTTAGCGATTATTTTCTTGTTTTCCGTTGCGTAATCGCTCTACTTTTTCGAAAAATTTTAAGATCAATAATCACCCCCCCCCCCCTCTATCGATTTACTCTGATCCAACAGTAACAACCCCTAAAGAAGAAAAATAACTTTATTGCACAAGAAAGGGAGGGATTGCAATAAATGTCTTGGGAGTATGTTACCCACAAATGTAATTCATATATGTGTTACCTGGGTGGGAAGGGTCTGCCCATGATGGACGGGTACTTTGTGATGCCATCAGTAGACCATCTGGTCTTAAAATCCTCCAAGGTGAATAACAAATACTTTTTTCCTTTGAAATTGGAATTACGACGGAGTTTTAAATTTCTAGAATACTTGTATTTATTAATTTAACTAATGTGCTTGGTTTAGGCTGTTATCATTTGGTCGATGTTCGATATTGCAACTCGGATGGATTATTGGCACCTTATCGCGAGCATAGGTATCACCTCAATGAATGGGAAGATCGTTGTCCTGAGATAGCGGAAAAATATTTTAATATAAAGCACTCTAGAGCTAGGAATGTTATTGAAAGGTGTTTTGGCTTGTTGAAGGGGCGTTGGAAAATCTTAGGGGGCGTTTGGTTTGGAAAATTTTTTCTATTTTTTATTTTTCATTTTCTATTTTCAGTTTTCTATTTGCTGATCTAATTTTTTAGAAAACGGAAAATGCATTTGGTATGATATACTGTAACTCTATTTTCTAGAAAAGAAAATTGAAAAATACGTTTGGTATGTTAATATTGAAATTTATAAAAAATAATTTTTAAAAAAATAAAAATTGGTGCAATATTATAATTCTTTTTTAGAAATAATGTTTAATAAAAATCGCTCGGCACCGCCGTCATTGCCGCCTTCACCTACCACATGCTCCGCCGCACCGACCATAAGGTCGAGGTGGCGGACTTGGCCAACGGAGCCGACCACACTGGAGAAGGCGATGACGGGGATGAAGACTGGGAAGAGCCAATTGGTGTTGAAGAAGCCGGTGAGCAGGCAGCAGAGGGCGCCGCCCACGATGGTGCCGATGAGTATCACTGGCTGGTGATCACCGTGGTCAAGGTGGTGAGCTATGAGCGTGAAAATCGGGACGGCGACCACGATGCCGACGGCCCACGAGATCGTGGTCCATTGCAATGAAGAAAATTCGAAATCGTCGATCACGATCGAGTGGGAGATGATTCTTTGATATCTACGCTCAAAACAGAGTCATTTTTGACGATCACGTACGAGCTCTAAATCGAAGAAATTACATAGACACGCAAGGAACTCACAGGAACATCTCCGTCTGAGGGCACCGCACGCCTCTCTCCGTGAAGCCCGGCGAAGAAGACAGGGTTGCAGACGCCGGCCAAGCTCGCTGAGTGATCATGAGAGGGAACAACACCAGCAGGAGGAACACCTGAATGAAGTACGAGCTGAAGCTGAACAGGTGCCAGACTGTGAGCTCCAATGATGCCGGCAGGTGCGGCAGCACGACCAGAACATTCTCCTTCTCGGCCTTCGTTGGCGGCTGGATCTCTGAGCTCTTGCTCTCGTCTTCCTCTACGATGAGCTCTGCCAGCATATTGTTGTGGGGCGTGTGATGGACCCGAAATACTAGATTAAGTTGTCACGAAATGAGTGGGTCTATCAGAATTTAAATATAAATGAATAAATGCTGGAAACCCTTTTTGCAATCAAAAATATGAAAACGTAGTAAAGGGGCCACAGGTCGTATTTTTCCTCGGGACTAGTTGAGATGGTTTGATTCGATGCTCGTGTTTATGTGTCGTTTGTGAATTTGGGGTTTCGAATGTAAATCTGGGTTTGGTTTGCAATTAGGAATGAAAATTCAATTAAAGAGAAAAGAAAACTGTACCAAACAACTTAAACTAGATATGGCAACCAATGAGCTCAACTAATGAAAACATGTTCAACCAAGGCACTTAGCCCAAATGCAAAGATACTTCTGAACTCAAGTGCAAGTGTATGCGACAGATTGCATTTAACTCCAAAAAGGCCACACAACCGAAACTTACTTGCTACACAATGCAACAAGGATATGAACTTGATACGCAAAAGAGATGCTTATGTGCCAAAGTGAAATCACAATTCAGGAACAAGTCAAATGCATATGAAACTGATTTCCAGCATGACCAAAACTCCAAAAGATCTGTTTACTTCCGATACAAATCAATGCAGGAATTCAATATTTGTAGAACATGCAGAAATTCAGCAACTTGGTATGCACACAAGCTGTAGAAAATGCTAAAAAAATGATGCTAAAGGCAACTCTATAAGCTGCTGTAAAGCAGACAAAATTTAAGCAAACAAATCAAATGCAAATTCAGAAACAATTGAATGTTAAGCAACAATTCAGATTCTCAAGCTGCTGTGCAGAATCGGCAATCACAGTCCAAGAACAAACCTAAGGCAATTAGAAGCTGTCAAGCTAACTTGTACTGCCTAAATGCATTCAGAAATAATCCAACACTCTTCGAGGTTATAAAAGCTCATGCGCAACAAGAAAACTGATACGCAAACACTGATACTTATTCAGAAACAGTTTGAAGACAGTAATGAATGGAAGCTTCAGAAATCCAATGCAGAATTCAGACAAGTTGAGAACAGAATTCTGAAATGAATTCAACCACCAAATGCAGATCAACTCATGCGATTGGAATCAAGGACACAAATTTAGTTTTCATGTGAAATTCAGATGAGTTAGTATTAGATTGACATGAATTCAGAACCAATTCAGTGGCACAAGGACTGATGCTCAGGGACATATCACGTGCAGAGCTGAAAACTGGGAACAGGGGAATGATACGCAAGCTGATGTGCAGGTTTTGGAAAACAAATTGCGATCTCTAAATCATTTGCTATGCATATGAAACAATCTTCAGAGTGAATTCAGAGGATTAAAACTAGCATAGCTTGATACAAACTTAAGCAACTAAAGACAAGAATGAGATTGCAGGAATATGACTGATACACAATGGAAATCTGGCACGCAGTCTGAAATTAACTTCAGAACTGAGTTGAGAGCAAGTTTAGCTAGTCTAAGTGCAGTTGGTTACCATACTCAAAATCCAACTAATAAGAAGGCAAACTTCGAACACTACTTAAGGCCAAAACATTGCAAAAGAGTAAACTAAGCAACTGCTACAGCTGGAGAATAGATTGATACGCAGGAACAAAATTCAGCTACCAACTAAGTGCAGAAATGACATTAATGCTAAGCAAACTAGACGAATTACAATTTCTCATTAGCAAACTACATAGCCACTACTTGCAGACTTAAGAGCTGAAACCTAATTATAGCAGAATCGATTCAGTAAACTAAGTTAAACAATTCTGAAAGAAAGACAGTAATGAAACAAGCGGCAGAAATGGGAAGTACAGCTAAAACAATGAAATTACAATAAAACTCTAAACCCCAATCACTCCATCAGCTCAAATGCTTCTTGTTCGTCACGCAAGGGTGAGCCTCGAACCCGCAAGCTCAACAAATCAGTGGAAAACAGCCCTTGCGATTCAAATCCATTCAAATCCTGCTCAAGCTGAAAACATCCATCGAATTCTTCAACCTCGCTGTGGTGGATTGCGCCGATGAATTGGGAATGCTCCGAGCCTTCCAGGGAACCCCTCCAGCTAGCTCGGATGAAATGAAATGGTACACAACAGAGATTGACGAACTCAAGTGACAAAGCTACTGAAACCTCACGAAACTCTGTCTTTGGGCAAAATTCAAGCTGGAAACTTCTCAACGAGCTCTCCCACTGACCTAACACTTGTTCTAATGAAGGATTTGAGGGGTCGCGCCCCTTGGATGAAAAACTACTGAAGAACTGGAGAAGAAACGAAGAAGACGAAGCTACGGCGGAGACACGACAACGGCTGAAGGCAGGTAATTTCTGATTAAATACTTAAGCATGGACGGCTGTGATTGATTTGAGGAAATCCAACGGCTGATCTTGCTCTGATTGGAGCCAAACTTTGATTATGATGATCTGGGGTCAGGATCTGCCTCGTGGTAGCTCGGATCCTCCAGATGTGCAACGAATGGTCCAGATCATCTTAATCTTCGAATGGACGAACTAGAGCCCTCCGAGCTTGATCCGACGGTTGGATGATCTCTGATTGGAATGAAACCTTCAGATCTTGATCATAGTGCTTGATCAACCCTAACCCTAGCTCGGATTGCTTCAGATTGTCCCGAATGGCTCAGATCTAGTCGCTTTTGAATCGGACGGCCCGGATTAATCGTAAGCTTGATAATTCGATCCGGTTCCACTTCCGACTCAAGTTTGACCCAGTATGCCCTAGGTCCAGGATCCTTTCATGTCTACAAAAATATATCAGAAAATTAGTGGCTAATTAATCCAAATATGTGTAAATTTGCAATTAAGTCCAAAATAAGAGGAAATCCTAAAACCTAGGGTAAAATCACAATTAAGCAATAAAAACATAGGTCAAACATGGATTTTAGCAATTAAAATAATCAACAAAATGGTATCTATCAACTCCCCCACACTTAACCTTGAGCGTCTCGCGAAAATAGTAAATATGTATCCCCTAGATTTACTTAAGCATAATTAGAAACAAATGAAAAGAAATTACCTAGGGTTGTCAATTCTCATAAATCTAAGCTCTATGGATTAGTATCTTGTCCTTAAATCAACAACTTAGCCTTTTCATCTATCATGAGTCATTGAGATGAATTTAACTCACTAGCCTTTCAAGGAAAATTTTGGTGGCTCTCTCCTTAGGTTCTAAGTTGATGATGGAAGTGGAGCTCACTCTTACACACATGTTTCTTGCACTACCATAGGCTTGCTTATTGTCTAATCTCCACCATTATTCATGATTAGGATCAACATCTACAAAAACAAATGAAAACATGGAAAATGGTATGAAATGGAATAAAAATCAAGGAAATGGAAAAAATTGATAAAGTGGAAGACTTGAGTGCTCAAGTATGTTTCCAATGTGCTTTGCCCCTCTTGTCAGTCCTCTAGTGATATCAAAATGTGATGGAGTCAAATTTGGATAATGCTTTTCATTTGGGTGAAGAAAATCCCATTTGATCTCAATGTGCCAAGTTTGCCAATTTTGTGCCAACCTTGCTTCTTTCACTCTTTTCTCAGATTTTTTTTTTAGAACTGCAGAAATAAGCTTCCTTCATATCAGCTGCTTTCTTTCTCTCTAGTAAAATCAGAAATGAAATGGAGCAAGGCTTTGATCCAGATGAGAAAATTTTCAATGCCAAAACTCCAATTGTGTGCCACCTTTTGTTTCTCCATTCTTCTCTTCTTTTTTTTTTCTTTTCTCTGCTCTGAATTCTTCTAATGGAGCACTTCAGATCAGATTTGCATCAGAGAACTCTAAACATCAAGTGAAATAGATGCTCCACTTACAACCCTCACTAAACTACTCTTGCAACTAATTTTGATACAAAACCCTTTACAAGTTGGCACTCTTCTAACCTTTTTCTTCTTCTCTTTTTTTCTTTTTTTTTCTTTATCTCAGCTCCACGGCAGAATCATCTGATTTCTGTAACAATTAACATCAGTTAGCTAGATTGAATTGTTCCACTTGAAAATGGCTGAGTGGCAAATCAAATTTCAGCCCCCTTCACTGATTTTTTTTCCTTTCACACTGTTTTGTTTTTCTTTTCTTTCTCTGCCTCGATCTAAAATTCAATCTTGTTCTGATCAATTGGGATGCACTCCACACTTGTTGCTACATTCCTATACCTACTGCAGTGATTCATAGCCTCAAAAACTCAGTCTCGGTTTTGAGTTGGCACAAACTTCCTCTCTAGCATCTACTGATTTTTTTTAGCTGCATTTTTAGTTTGTATTCTCACCTTGCTGCTCTTCAGAATTTTTGATGCTGTCGAGTGGTTGTTCTGAATCCTTGTTAGCATTCCTTGCAATGCCACTCAGATTTCGAACTGCAGATTTCTTTGCATTTCCCTGCTTCAATTAGCTTCAATTCAGCCTACATTCAACTTCTCAGCCTTCAATTTGATTAGCTTCAGCTTGTTTTCATCTGCAGTTCATTGTTTCTGCCACAATTTCAGATTGTCTCTGCCGCAAATCCATTCCATTCAGATCAGTAAATTGGATTCCAGCCTCAACAATGCACAGATTTTCTTCCTTCCTCTGATTTTTGGCACCATTTTCTGCAATAATCTCAGATTTTCTGATTTTGGCACAGATTTTTGTTTTCTTTTTATGTTCCACTTGTGCTTTGTTTTTTTTTCAAATAAGACTTGGCAACGAATGACTTGAATCTCCAATTTAGCAACAAAAATCTATATGCTCCAATGGTTCCTTCCTTCTTACATCATTTTTGACATCAAACTCAACTCACTTGGCACATGAAAAAAAATTTTTTTTCTTTCGACATAAAGTGCATCCTTGATAAAAATTGATTCCAAATCACTAATCACTCCCCCACACTTAATTCTTTGTCCGTCTCGGGCAAGGTAGCATTAAGAACATTCAAAGCAAACAAGCCCATAGAAAAGTGGGGTTACGAGTAGGAAATAAGTACAGAAAAATGGAATGAACACGATTTTTGCCAAGTTTGATATGAAAAGGTAAACAAAGTGATTAGCCTCTATAGATGTGATCCAATCATTGAAATGTGATTTTGAAAGAACCTAAGCAAGTTCTAGAGTACAATAACATATATGTGTCACAAATATAAGGCTAAACCTCACTAGGTGAAAATAATTCATCCCAAGTCCTCAATTAAGAATCTAAAGCAAAGTAGTACTCAAGCATCTAAGATTTCATCCATTAGCTCAAACCCTAAGTTTTAACAACCAAATTTAATTTATTTTCCAAGAGATTCTAAAATGCTATGGAGATAACCTAGAGGGAGACATTTATTCCTAATCATGTAAGAAAAAGTGCGAAAAGAAATAACAAGGTATTTACAATGACTCCTATGCATTCTACTCTACTCACGTATTTATTAGCAAGGACTCAATTTAAAGGAAAATTCTAGAAGTCATAAATGTGAAGGAAAATGCAAAATGGAACAAACTTCCCTTTATTTCTGGTGGACGGAGTCTGTCAAGCAGTAACCTCCATCGTGGTAGTGGAGGAACATGGGTGGCTGAGAAAACTCGGACTCCCCCACACTTGAATTTTACAAAAATTTGCTCCGGTGGCCGAAGGCGATTCAGGTTCAAGATCCATTGAAGGAATGGAGTGCTTCGAATTAAAGTAAAACCATCTCCTCCTTCTTTCTGCCTTTTAAAAGTCCTTCCAGGAGGTTGAAGTCTGTTCAGTTGGAGCACCCACTCCTGAAGTCTTCTGGACCCTGCAAAACAATGTAATACCTCTCTCAAGCGTGCAGGGTCAGAAAGAAATGAAATAATAACAGTCTTTGCATAAAATGTATCCAAAACTGCATCATGTCCAATAAAATCAATCACAAATAATAAAATCAATCCTTGGCACTTCAATAGAAATATCACAATTATTTTCTATCAAAGATGTATCAAGCAATGTGTCACAGCCAATGAAATCAATTTTAGGTGCCTCAATGAGTTTTTCACAATTATTTCCAGCATAAGATATATCAAGAGACTCATCACAACAATCAACAACTAGGCACTTCTAAAAAAATTTCACACTCAGCATTGGCATCTGATGTAGTACAACATGCTTCATTTTCAGCAAATTCAACACTAGGTACCTCTAGGGATTTTTCACAATCAAATTCTACAAGAGATGCATCCCTAAATATATCACAAACAATAAAATCAGTTTGAGGTACCTCTATGAAATTTTCAGAAAAAATAGGAGTATTTACCTGATCGTGCTGAAAAATACCCGGAGGTTCTACAAGAGTGGATATATCCATAGCTTCCTCCTGGTCGAATATATACTCCACTTCAGGTTCAAGTTCTGGTGGACATTCTACTAAAACAGGTGATCCTTGGGTTCTTGCTTCCACCATGCAAGTCCCTACACTTTCTGGTTCTTCTGGTGGTCCCTGGGGCTTAGTGCAATCCCCTACACCTATGGAATCATCTCCCATGCATGTTTCCTCAACCATTCCTGTATCAACCAAATTAGAAAATTAGGATCATCAATAGCAATATCCTTACAAAATAAAAGTTTAGAAGGGTCCTGTAAAGTTTCAGAGTCGAAGTCAAGGTTGTTACAAGCCCTACTATCCATCTCCTCCCAGGCCTCTAAATCAGTAGGAATGGGTGATTCTTGGGGCTTAGTGCAATCCCCTACACTCTCAATCCTATCCTCTGGATTTTCTGATGTATCAATCAATGATGGTGGTCCCTGGGGTTCAGTGTCATCCCCTACACCTAAAGAATCATCTGATTGTTCTGATCTTTGGGCTTGACTTTGATTAAATTGATCAACCAATTCTGCGAGGCGTTGTTGTTGTTGAAAATTTTGCTCTTGTTATAGTAGGACTTGTTCTTGAAAACTTTGCTGTTGTTGTAAAATTTGTTGACACATCTCCATCATCCTTTGGTGTAGAGCCTCATCCCAATCAAGATCATTAAACTGCTGAAATGGGAGGGGCTGAAAACTCTGAGTGTCTTGCTGAAAATTCTGTCCTTGAAACTGGAAATCTTGCTGAAAATGTTGAAATTGTGGTTGAAAGGATGGTTGAACTTGCTGAGAATGGTAGCCCTGGAAATCTTGGATCTGAGGTTGAAATTGTGGTGGTAAAAACTGAGATTGCGCGGGCTGGAAATTCTGGTTACAAGGGTGAACTTGCTGTGGAAATTGACATGGTTGTTGGAAATTCGAATTAACTTGGTACCCTTGTTGAATTCCTTGAAAAGGTGATTGATCTTGTTGACAAGGTTGCTGAAAATTGGGCTGAAATTGCTAAAAGTGGGGCTGAAAATTCTGGAATTTAGGCTGCCCATTCTGAAAATTCTGGAAATTTGGTAGACTTGGCTGAAAATCTGGCTGAAATTGTTGGAATTGCTGTGGTTGCTCAAATTATTGTAATGGTGGCAGAAAAAACTGATTTGGTTGCTGGAAATTAGAATAGGGCTGTTGGAATTCTTGCTGTGGCGGTTGAAATTGCTGTAATGGTTGACTGAAAGGTTGATTCTGCTGAAATTGTGGACACGGCTGCTGATAAATGGATGAAAACATTTTTAACCTGCACCCCTGTCACAAAACAAACAAGAAAAATAGCAGTACCCGTATACAAAAGATAAAACAAAATAAAATAGAACCCAATGATATGTCCAAAAGCATACAAGCAAAAAATCAAACAAATCAACTAGTAGTTTCCCCGGCAACGGCGCCAAAAATTTGATGGACCCGAAATACTAGATTAAGATGTCACGAAATGAGTGGGTCTATCAGAATTTAAATATAAATGAATAAATGCTGGAAACCCTTTTTGCAATCAAAAATATGAAAACGTAGTAAAGGGGCCACAGGTCGTATTTTTCCTCGGGACTAGTTGAGATGGTTTGATTCGATGCTCGTGTTTATGTGTCGTTTGTGAATTTGGGGGTTCGAATGTAAATCTGGGTTTGGTTTGCAATTAGGAATGAAAATTTAATTAAAGAGAAAAGAAAACTGTACCAAACAACTTAAACTAGATATGGCAACCAATGAGCTCAACTAATGAAAACATGTTCAACCAAGGCACTTAGCCCAAATGCAAAGATACTTCTGAACTCAAGTGCAAGTGTATGCGACAGATTGCATTTAACTCCAAAAAGGCCACACAACCGAAACTTACTTGCTACACAATGCAACAAGGATATGAACTTGATACGCAAAAGAGATGCTTATGTGCCAAAGTGAAATCACAATTCAGGAACAAGTCAAATGCATATGAAACTGATTTCTAGCATGACCAAAACTCCAAAAGATCTGTTTACTTCCGATACAAATCAATGCAGGAATTCAATCTTTGTAGAACATGCAGAAATTCAGCAACTTGGTATGCACACAAGCTGTAGAAAATGCTAAAAAAATGATGCTAAAGGCAACTCTATAAGCTGCTGTAAAGCAGACAAAATTTAAGCAAACAAATCAAATACAAATTCAGAAACAATTGAATGTTAAGCAACAATTCAGATTCTCAAGCTGCTGTGCAGAATCGGCAATCACAGTCCAAGAACAAACCTAAGGCAATTAGAAGCTGTCAAGCTAACTTGTACTGCCTAAATGCATTCAGAAATAATCCAACACTCTTCGAGGTTATAAAAACTCATGTGCAACAAGAAAACTGATACGCAAACACTGATACTTATTCAGAAACAGTTTGAAGACAGTAATGAATGGAAGCTTCAGAAATCCAGTGCAGAATTCAAACAAGTTGATAACAGAATTCTGAAATGAATTCAACCACCAAATGCAGATCAACTCATGCGATTGGAATCGAGGACACAAATTTAGTTTTCATGTGAAATTCAGATGAGTTAGTATTAGATTGACATGAATTCAGAACCAATTCAGTGGCACAAGGACTGATGCTCAGGGACATATCACGTGCAGAGCTGAAAACTGGGAACAGGGGAATGATACGCAAGCTGATGTGCAGGTTTTGGAAAACAAATTGCAATCTCTAAATCATTTGCTATGCATATGAAACAATCTTCAGAGTGAATTCAGAGGATTAAAACTAGCATAGCTTGATACAAACTTAAGCAACTAAAGACAAGAATGAGATTGCAGGAATATGACTGATACACAATGGAAATCTGGCACGCAGTCTGAAATTAACTTCAGAACTGAGTTGAGAGCAAGTTTAGCTAGTCTAAGTGCAGTTGGTTACCATACTCAAAATCCAACTAGTAAGAAGGCAAACTTCGAACACTACTTAAGGCCAAAACATTGCAAAAGAGTAAACTAAGCAGCTGCTACAGCTGGAGAAAAGATTGATACGCAGGAACAAAATTCAGCTACCAACTAAGTGCAGAAATGACATTAATGCTAAGCAAACTAGACGAATTACAATTTCTCATTAGCAAACTACTTAGCCACTACTTGCAAACTTAAGAGCTGAAACCTAATTATAGCAGAATTGATTCAGTAAACTAAGTTAAACAATTCTGAAAGAAAGACAGTAATGAAACAAGCGGCAGAAATGGGAAGTACAGCTAAAACAATGAAATTACAATAAAACTCTAAACCCCAATCACTGCATCAGCTCAAATGCTCCTTGTTCGTCACGCAAGGGTGAGCCTCGAACCCGCAAGCTCAACAAATCAGTGGAAAACAGCCCTTGCGATTCAAATCCATTCAAATCCTGCTCAAGCTGAAAACATCCATCGAATTCTTCAACCTCGCTGTGGTGGATTGCGCTGATGAATTGGGAATGCTCCGAGCCTTCCAGGGAACCCCTCCAGCTAGCTCGGATGAAATGAAATGGTACACAACAGAGATTGACGAACTCAAGTGACAAAGCTACTGAAACCTCACGAAACTCTGTCTTTGGGCAAAATTCAAGCTGGAAACTTTTCAACGAGCTCTCCCACTGACCTAACACTTGTTCTAATGAAGGATTTGAGGGGTCGCGCCCCTTGGATGAAAAACTACTGAAGAACTGGAGAAGAAACGAAGAAGACGAAGCTGCCGCGGAGACGCGACAACGGCTGAAGGCAGGGGATTTCTGATTAAATACTTAAGCATGGACTGCTGTGATTGATTTGAAGAAATCCAACGGCTGATCTTGCTCTGATTGGAGCCAAACTTTGATGATGATGATCTGGGGTCAGGATCTGCCTCGTCGTAGCTCGGATCCTCCAGATGTGCAACGGATGGTCCAAATCAACTTAATCTTCGAATGGACGATCTAGAGCCCTCCGTGCTTGATCCAACGGATGGATGATCTCTGATTGGAATGAAACCTTCAGATCTTGATCATAGTGCTTGATCAACCCTAACCCTAGCTCGGATTGCTTCAGATTGTCCCAGATGGCTCAGATCTAGCCGCTTTTGAATCGGACGGCCCGGATTAATCGTAAGCTTGATAATTCGATCCGGTTCCACTTCCGACTCAAGTTTGACCCAGTATGCCGTACGTCCAGGATCCTTTCATGCCTACAAAAATATATCAAAAAATTAGTGGCTAATTAATCCAAATATGTGTAAATTTGTAATTAAGTCCAAAATAAGAGGAAATCCTAAAACCTAGGGTAAAATCACAATTAAGCAATAAAAACATAGGTCAAACATGGATTTTAGCTATTAAAATAATCAACAAAATGGTATCTATCAACGTGGCCGTGGACTCGTCGTGCCCGTCGAGGGTGCTCGACGTCTCAGTCATGGCTGCAGCGGTGGATTGTCGAAGGTGGAGGAGGTGGATCCTTGCATTAATTCAAAGAGGGTTCGAGGGTTCGAGCGTCAAGCGTCGAGGGTTGAAGCGGCAGAGTACCGCATTTTCCATTTTCTCACTGCATTTTCCATTTTCTACCACTGCATTCTCCCTTTTCTCAGAAAATGACATTTTGGCATTTTCTATTTTCTTAGAAAATGACATCTCCTTTTCCAGAAAATGAGATTAGAAAATACAAACCAAACAATATTTTCTAGAAAATAAGAAAATGAAAACGGAAAATCTCTAATCCAAACGCCCCCTTAGCTTCCCCTTCATTTTCTCCAATGCAACCCCAAGTTTGTATTATCATTGCTTGTTGTTTACTTCATAACTTGATCCGTAAATTCATGACCTATGATCCTCAGGAGTTTATCTCTGATGAAGATGAACAGAGTATAGATTATGATAGTGATCGCGGGCCTAAAACGGAGTGCATATGGATAATTTCCCCAACTAATCATTGGACTGCATTTAGGAATAATTTAGCACTCCAAATGTTTAACAATTGGCAAAATGAAATATTTGATATGGAATGACTTTCAGTATTGTGACATTTGTTCTATTTTCTACGCAACTCGTATTTTGTGATGCTAGTGTTTATGATGCTAATGCTTGATGTTGTGATGCCAATGGTTTTTTGATATTCTTGCCATGTGCATGTGTAGCAGATGCATTTTTGTTATGTTGGATCGTGAAAACCGATAGAGGGGGGGTGAATATCGGAAATCGTTCTTTTTCGGAAAACTAAGAGTAAGTACACAGCGGAAATAAAAATAAGAGACACAGCACAAAGACACAGTGGTTTTTACTTGGTTCGGAGCCTGTGTCGACTCCTACTCCAAGGCCCACGGTCGTTGACCATTTACGTTGGGCAATTCTATATTCGCGCAAATAGGTTACACAATTTAATTACAAAATGAGTGCAATAAAATATAATAAATTAAGTACGCTCTTCTTTACCGACGTCCGGAGTAGGTCGACTCTTTCGAGGCAGCGGGACGTCGTCGGCTCGAGGTGAAGCGTTTCTGGAGCAAGGCACGAGCGTAGAAGAGCTTTGAGGCGTTGAGAGAACAGATTCTGGAAGCCTAGGGTCGAGGGCCCTTTATATAGGGCTAGGGGGCGCCCGGGACGTCGGGGGTGCCCCGCACGTGGCCTTTGATCCGCACAGATCTCGATCAGCGTCTATCCTCTGGATCCGCTTTGACCGGGGCGCCCGGAGCGCTCGGGGCGCCCGCATTGACCGGGTCAAAGTTTATCTTCTGGTCTTCGAGGGGTTCGGTTTCGAGGTATGCGCATAGGGGCGCCCGCAGCGCAGGGGGCGCCCGGGAGCAGCGGGGGCGCCGGGAGCACGGGGGCGCCCGGCCCAGTATGCATTCGAACCACTATTTTCTTTACTCGTTTTGTATGGCCCTTGGGGGCGCCCGGGACGCTCCGGGCGCCCTACTCAGCAACTGCCTCTTTCCTTTGAGACTTTCTGAGCTGCAGACACACGTTCCTTCGGTCCTCCATCCAGGGTTAGTCCAAAACACACTAACATAATAATTTATTATATTTATACAGCCTTAGCTGTCTTGGTTCTGACTTTGGTCTCCCAAAATGGAGTCCTAGGTCGAACCGACGCCTACTGTTCCCTCGACGGGGAACGCGTCCTCACCTACTCCTCTCGGGAGAAATTACCTGATGCCAACCGTTCCTTTGGTTGGACTTTTGCCTGACGGTCCTTTGCCAGGTCTTGGATGCCGAGCTGCCCTTCGCTCGGTGCCTAGCATTCCTTTGCTAGGGCTTTAGTCCCAAGCTGTCCTTCGCCTGGCGCCTAGCAGTCTTTCGCTAGGTCTTGGATACTGGCAGTCCTTCACCAGTTGCCTAGCAGTCCTTCGCTAGGGCTTGGATACTGGCAGTCCTTCGCCAGTTGCCTAGCAGTCCTTCGCTAGGGCTTGGATACTGGCAGTCCTTCGCCAGGTGCCTAGCAGTCCTTCGCTAGGGCTTTGTCTCTGCACACTCGAGTAACATTGTTAGATCACAAACAAACTTAACTTTGAATCCTTTGCCAATATCAAAACAAGGTTCGATATGGTGCTTCCTGCACCAACATGTTAATCTAACCATTTTGATTGATGTTGTGACATTGATTATGTTTTCATATTATATAATGCTCTAATGTTTATGACATTTATGTTTTTTTGTCAATAGGATATAACTCAGATACTAGGATGGAGAGTAATCCTACAGAATCTGTGGGAAAGAATGTAATACAAGGAAGAGGTAAAAACAAAGTTTTTTGGACAGAGGAGGAGAGCTGGGCATTAATAAGATGTTTGCAGGATATGACAACTGATCCTCTTTGGAAAACAGACGAAGGTTTCAAGAACAATTACATGATCCAAAAGTTGCCAACATTAGTCAAATCTGTCAATCACATTGAATCTAGGTTCAAAACCTTAAAGAGGAAATTCCACGCTATCAATGAAATGTGTAGACAAAGTGGTTGCACTTGGAATGATGTCGAAAAGAAGATAGCTTGAGAAGAAACATGGTATCTTGAATGGATTAAAGTATGTGTGTTAGTCATTATTAGTTTTTTCAAATTATAATGTCGTTTATGGATATGTTAAATTGATTGTTATGTTCTTCTTTTTGATAGAATCATAATGATGCCAAAAGTCTCTACAATATATCATTCCCTTATTTTTTGGAGTCAGAAATAGTATATGGCAAAGACAGAGCAACAGGCCTTATTGCGGAAGATCCTACAATGGCTACACAAAACATCACTGATGTGGATGCTGAGTTGACCATATCAGTTGACAATTTACCTATTGAAAAATGAATTGAAGTTGATTCGATGCCACACTAAAAACCTTCTGTTACATCAAGGGCATCTCACTCTAAGGAGAAAAATAAATCATCCGCTAACAAAGTTCAAAATGCTTTGAAGAGAGCAAAGATTTCAGCTGATCAAAATGTTGATTCTGACTTTAAGTTACTTGGTGATCGGGTTGAAGGATTTATGCAAATTGTTAGCTCACACTTTGAGTCAATGTCAGCTTTGGTTCAGGGTAAATCCTCAAAAATGTCAAAAATTCTTGAGATGTTGGATAACTATTGATGCATTGGTAAGAACAAGTACAAGGCTGCTCAAGTTATTTGTGAAGATCCTGCGAAAGTTGAGTTATTGTTCAGTTTGGATGCCTCTGAAGTTGAAGATTTCGTGCTCAGTTGCTTGTAATATGCTTGCGATGAATACATTTTTGCTTTTCTCACTTTTATTTATTAATCGAGTCATTTGGAGATAATACTTTTTTGTTTGACGATGATTTATTTTGGAGATAATTATTAAGTTCTATTATATCTTTTGTTCATTGGGATGAAGGCTAAATATTCACTATATTATGTGGCATGGTTTATTGGGTTGTGCCAAAAGTTTTTATTGGGTTATGCCAAAAGTTTTTATTCAAAAATATTTTAAAGTCTATTTGAACTCCATACAATACTTCACTAATACAGCTTTACTATCATTAATCGAGAATTCTTGTCGAGAAGCTAGTGTTAGGAACCTACAAAAGCATATTGAAAAGATATATTGCAAGGTATATATTTTTTGATTCATGAAATGTAAAAGTTAGAAGTGTTAGCTTGTTTTTTCTCTGGTAAATTATTACAAGCTATATTTATAATTGTATATATATTATGATACTAAAGTGATTGTTCATTTCTAAATTTCTAATGCTCGATCTAACTTCTATTGGATTCTTATTTTTAGAAGAATTTTGTTCATGATTGGGTTGCAACTGTTATTGTCTGACTATGATGCCTTCTATTTGCCAGATAGCTTTGCAACTTGCTCATGATACTTTATTTTACATTCATGCGTGCCTCTTATAGTCTTATGAATAGTTCATTATGATTGCCTGCAGGCAGACTTATTAGGATGTCCTTTCTTCATCATGGAAGTTTATGCTCAATCATGTCAGTCTCCGGTGGAAGAAATGAAAAACTGAAGAAGACTAT
>JAGFNQ010002009.1:202784-305702 GCA_024364735.1 Boesenbergia rotunda | reverse complement strand
TTTTGCTATAGTCTTCTTCAGTTTTTCATTTCTTCCACCGGAGACTGACATGATTGTCGGAGTGCCTTGTCGAAAAATTATCCCGGCGGGTTGTTGACGGTCATCTTTTTTGTAATTTGTAGTGCTCGGAAGCAGCATGAGCCTTTCCCGAGTCCAGCTCACTCTTGGGAGTCTATCTTACTCTTCGACAGGATCATATAAGTCTAATAAATTTATTGATAATAAAAAGATGAAATCATCATCTCAATGACTCCTCTATAATTAATGACTCCTCATTATTTAAAAAATAGATAAATCATAAAAGGCTTGGTCTAATAATAACAGTCATGCAAAGAAAAATTGGGATAACTGGTGGAGAATTTTATACCTGTTGAGAATAGACCCAAACAAACCTTTTAATAGTAATATTCTTGTATAAAGTAATTGCATCAACTCATGTGGACAAATTTGATAAATTCATGAAGCAACTCAAGATTAAATTAATTAAAGGAGTGTTGAATGATATTACTTTTTAATTTATCTATTAAAATTTAGATCTCTTATTTTCTTTAAAATTATCATGATTTAAACATAAAATCATAAAACATAATTCTATCATACTTGTACCTCATGACATAAAGACATACTATTAACTCCATTATTATATGTAATTTTATTTTATATTTGGTAAGAGATTAGTTTTGCGATACTATTCAAATTTGTAATTTTAAAGTCACGTGATAACAATTTTAATATTTGATAATAATTTATTTATATAATAAATACTAATATTTATGAATGAATCATATTCATTAATAAATAATTTATCTAAAAATTAAGAAAATTTTAAAATAAATAAAATAATTTTATAATATTAAATTCACTTATTAATCCATGAATTTTAAAATATAAAAAATTTAAATAATCAGATAAACTCAAATTAAAAATTCAAAAATATCTAAACAAATAAAACTCATATAAAAAAGAATCAATCCAAAATTATAAAACCATTTGAGTAATTTTATTAATCTTAATATTCCATTTTTTTACTAAATAATCTTGAATAATATAAAATTTTATTTCACTTGTCGTTGTGGGTGGGGGGATCTATGACGGAATATAAAAAAAATGAAAAATAGATATTAACTTTGTACTACTGTAATAAAAGATTATTATATTGATCCTCAAACACCTCTCACAATTCATCATCGAGTTATAAAAAAAAATCTATAAAATCAATTTATATAATTAACACTGTATTTAAAAATCATGGAATGAAATTCAATTGTATAAAAAAAAATTGAATTGAATTTCATGATTTAAAAATAATTAAAATAAAAAAATTAAATTTTTATAGAAATTGAAATTTAATAAAATCAAAAAATTAAAATCAGATTCAAATGGATATGATTTGATATGAGAATCGAATTTCAAATAATGAAAATATTAAAATAATCTTCCATAAATATAATATTTTATTTCTAATCTATCAATAGTAAAAATAATTAAATTTATTTATTTTTAGACTCATTCCAAATAAAAAAATTTAATTTAATTTTTTTATTTATCGATTTATTACAAACATAAAAATTTAATTTAAATTTTGATAGAATTTAATTTTTAATAAAATTCAATTCCATTTCATTTCGAGGAGAAATAATTTGGATAAAAAAATAGATATAAATATAACTTTAGAATGAGTTGGCATCACTTGCCTTTATAAGTGAAGGAGCTATCATACATTTAATGAAAAAATTCAATAAAATATTTAGTAAATGATGTAATATTTTATATATACACGTTCGATTACCGCTCGGACATCATCGAAGGCGTCCTATCAACGTCCCGAATTAAACTATACCCTAGGGGCATGATAAATTTATCAAAGATCGTTGAATATAAAATATCATATCATTCATTAAATTTTTCCTTAAAATTTTTAGCATGTCATTCTCCATAAGTGAAATTAATCACATCTGTGAGACCCAAAAATGAGGCCAAGCCAACTAGACTTTTGTTCCTTTAAGCATTTGACAAATTGAAAGCCCCTTGATTGGCTCTCGGCAGTGGCAATACAATTTAATTTTAAGCCGATTGCTCCACATAAGACATTCGGTACAAAACAAAAACAAAAATAAAACACGCGGTGATAAGCGAGATATGAAAAAAGTTCACATGGTAAGACTCGATTACCATCATATGATAAGACTCGATTAATACAGTACCCAAGTTATATGCTCCTTGACTTAGGTGGCAGCCTCAGGATTATGATAAAGTGGCAGAGTGATTAATTATTATCTCATATATCCATAATTTGATCTCCAATTATAATATATTTTATAAGAATTTTTCTTCTAAATGAGACACGAACTCTGGGATACTGAGCTTCTGAATCGTCCACCGTGAGCACTTCCTGATTTACTCTGACAGCCGATGGGAAACTTTCGTAGGGCCGGACCAATCATCTCAGGTTCACTTGTTATCTGATTCATTATTTTAGTTAACATAGGTGTCAAATGGCATGCCACTTGACTTGATCAACAATGAGGTTACAAGGCCCTCCCTACATGCTTCTTTAATAGCCCTTATGCTCCTTGAATACTCATGCTCCTTAGTACCTCTTAATGCTCCTTGAATGTTGCGTCGACATTCAGAAATTTTGAGATCAAACTTATCATTATATTCGTCCCAACTCCATTGGTATTCAAGAGTTAAGAAATCGAGCTACTATCTTTTGGACAGGAACAGGGTCACCTTAAAATTTCACATCAAATTTGAGATCTATATTTTGAATAGAAGTTGTGGCTCATCCTCGCAGTTTTACTTAAAGGTACTTCATCGTGGTCGTCAACTATTTCTCTTAGTCTCGAACCAACAATATCTTCATCAGCAATTGTCCTCTTTAGGGCTCAGCCTCCTCGAGTGGGAGCCAACCAAAGGTCTTCTTTAGGGCTCAACCTCCCCTAACGAGAGCTAACCAAAGGTCCTCTATATGGCTAAGCCTCCCCGAGTGAAAGCTAACCAATAGTCTTCTATAGGGCTTAACCTCCCTGAATGGGAGCTAACCAAAAGTCCTCTTCAGGACTAGAGTCTCCTCGAATGAGAGCTAGTGAAGGTCCTTTATCAGGGCCCAACCTCTCCCGTTCGGAGTCAAGCTATTCTCCACTAGTCTTGGACCAACATATTGTCATTTTCAAGAATCAACCTCCCCCCATTCGAGGTATAACTATTCTCTCCACAAGTCTCAGACCAATATATTATCTTTTTCAAGGCTCAACGTCCCTTCATCCTGTTCAAGGTTGAGCTATTCTCTATTGGTTTCTCAGACCAGTATATTATCCTTTTCAGGGCTCAACCTCCCTTGTTCGGGGTCGAGCTATTCTTCACTAGTTCAGATCAACATATTATCCTTTTTAGGATTCAACCTCCCCACGTTCGGGATCGAGCTATTCTCTATTGGTCTCAGACCAACATATTTTTCTTTTCAAGACTCAACCTCCCCCGTTTTGGAACAAACTATTCTTTACTGTTCTTGGACCAACATATTATCTTTTTCAGGACTCAACCTCCACTAGTCTTGGGTTCTCCATACCGGTTCCTCAAGCAAATTCTCCGTGTAGGGTTTACTAATTGGATCAACCTTACGACAGGCATGGATATCCTAGCAATGATTAGAGATTTTCTTTCTTGACTCCTTAGTTGGGAGCAAGTTAGCCTTACGACAAGCTCAGATTACCTTATAATAGACATGGATATCCTAGCTATGCACTAGAGATTCCTTCCTCGACTTCTTAGTTGGGGGACATATAGCCTTATGACAAGCTCAAAGCCCCTAGCTCCCTGGAAACTCTTTCAACCAACTCGCCACGACACAACAACCCAAACAATCGGATTACGCCTCCTTTGACTAGATTTGAGGAGGATGCTTGTGATACAAGAGATATGAAATAGGTTCACATGGCAAGACCTGATCATCACATCACCCAATTGGCATGCCCGTTGACCTAGTCAACAGAGTTGCCAAGTGGTATGTCTCTTGACTCGGTTAGCAAGGAGATTACAAGACCCTCCCTATATTATTCTTTAATACTCCTTAATGCTTCTTGAATGCTCTATAGTTAGCATAATCAGCAGGAATATGCACTAAAGCAGACAGTAAAATATAGATTCAGTAGTCTGATAAGAAAAAAGCAGAGTTAGGAATAGTTATCCGGTTGAAGCGTCGGCGTGCTGACTGCCCTTAGAGAATTGATTGCCGCCCTACGGTACAAAGGCTTCCGGCAACACCCTCCCAAGATCCGACAACCACGCGACATGCATAGGTGTAGTCCAAGATGAACGCTGCCTTCGGACACAACCTCTGATCGTACTAGGAGAAGCCTCAAGACCCGCAAAACCGAAAGAAAGCGAAGAGAAAATATTCGCTCAAAGAGAAGAAAAAATCGAGAAAGGAGCAGATGTAGTAAGTCAATAAAATTCTGCATTCTATTCCCCTTTTATAGATCCGAAGAGGCAATAGAATGCCTCTTCGCGCTGAGGAGTCGCGGCCACGCGAGGTGTCGCGCCGTGCGACGCTGAGGAAAGCCGCGTCGTGCGCGCCTGCTTGATTCCTCAACAAAAAAGGAATAAAAATAAAAAGAAAAAGAAAAAACAAACAAAATTGGTTTAGGAACCAAACTGAAATCTACAAAAATGAACCGGGCCGCCCGCAAGCGTGAGGCCCACGGGCTGGGGATTTGCACCCCCCCTGCGTGCGATAATCGCGTGCGTCACACCTGGTTTATTGATTTCCGACCCAGACCCCCAGAAACCACCTGGTTTGGGCTCAGCCCGGTCATGTGTGTAGGTCCTCTTAAACTTTCTAAGCATAGTAGGAATGATTTCATATATAAGGTCTTCCAACTCTCTTAGCTTAGCAATGTGGGACTAAACACATACATCACCACCTTCAAAATATTTGAAATTCAAAACAAAAATCAACAATCCCCCACAAATTTCAAATTATTTTGGTAAAATAGAAAAAAAAAACAGGTCCTGAGGCTTTGTCGTAATGAGCTTTCAGTGAAAATACTTTCCGGTTTGAATTTTCACCTAAGTAAACCAATCTTATTCACACAGGTTTGAAGTGAACTAAGTCTTGAACTTAAACCTTTAATATGTGAAAATCAATTGGCAACAACTCATCACAGGCGACGGTTGAATCCTTCTGGGATGGTGCATTACGGCCATGCCACCGAATCTTGTTTCATAAGTGTTAAGGAGAGTTGCCCAGACCCCCACACTGCGGCCTCACAGTTACACTTACATAGGTGAGTTCTCCAAGGATGTACTGCAAGCATCCTGTCATAAAGATCTCGAACTCATTAAGAGCTTTAAGCTCATCCTTACTAGCAGTCAAGCATCTATCCAGGGAAGAGACTTTGAGATTATATCTCAATAAATTTATGCTAACGGATCACCCTTATAGCTTGTTTATACCACATTGAACCTACTTCTTGGGATCTCCAATCAAACAGGTTGGGTTGCCGCTATAGATGAAACCAGAATAGGCCTCAGTCCCATTTCCTTACTAGATCTCTTGATTTTCTCAGAATCAAGTCCTTTTGTGAGTGGATCAGCAATATTGTCTTTTGAACTTACAAAGTCCAATGACACCACTCCTAGAGACACTATCTCACGAACAGACTTCAATCTTATTCGTACATGTCTCTTCTGTTTCTGGTTATATTTGGAGCTTCTAATCTGAGCTATTGTTGTTTGATTATCACAGTTCACTGAGATAAGAGGTATTGGCTTCATAATCAAGGGAATCTCAGTAAGAAGACCCTTAAGCCAATCAGCTTCAGTTATTGTGGTATCTAAAGTACACAATTCTGCCTCAGATGTAGAACGGGATATGATCGTCTGTTTAACAGACCTCCAAGCAACCGCACCGCCTCCAAGTGTAAAAACATAGCCAGTAACGCCTTTACACTAAGCAGTGTCAGCTATCCAGCTGGCATCACTATATCCCTCCAGGACTGCAGGGAACCTCCCATAGCACAAGCCCAATGATATAATACCCTTTAGATATCTGAGTACTCTGTCTAATGCATCCCAATGTGTTTTGTCCGGACAGCTGGTAAACCTGCTCAATTTAGTTATAGCAAACGAAATATCAGGTCTAGAACAATTTGCCAAATATATTAGACTACCAATTATTTGATAATATCTTAATTGAGACACAACCACGTCACTCTTATTCTTATAGAGAGTCTTTGAAGGATCATAGGGTGTGACTACAGATTTTATATGGCTATAGCCATATTTCTCTAACACTTTCTCAACATAGTGTGTCTGAGAAATTGCTATTCCATCAGTTGAGCGAGTCAACTTCAGCCCCAAAATCACATCAGCACAACCCATATCCTTCATATCAAACTTACCACTTAAGAGAGCCTTGGTCTCGTTAATAATTGAAAGGTTAGATCCAAAAAGTAAAATATCATCTACATATAAACATAAAATGATACATTTATCACCTTTCATTTTAGTATAAACGCATTTATCAGAGTCATTAATTTCAAAGCCAAATGATAACATAGCTCTATCAAATTTTTCGTGCCATTGCTTTGGGGCTTGCTTCAAACCATAAAGAGATTTTACTAACTTACAGACTTTATTCTCACTTTCAGAAACTACATATCCCTCTGGCTGATCCATATATATCTCTTCTTCAAGATCTCCATTAAGAAATGCCGTTTTGACATCCATTTGATGGACCTCAAGATGATATATGGATGTCAGTGCTATCAATACTCGGATTGTAGTAATTCTAGTAACAGGGGAATAAGTGTCAAAATAGTCAATCCCTTCTTTTTGTTTGAATCCCTTAGCAACCAGGCGGACTTTGAACTTATCTACTGACCCATCAGGTTTTAACTTTCTCTTAAACACCCATTTACATCCAGTGGTGGTGCAACCAGGAGGCAAATCTACTAACTCCCAAGTGGCATTAGAGATAATAGAGTCCATTTCATGTTTAATAACTTCTTTCCAGTGCTTAGCTTCAGGAGAAGCCATAGCATCTCTATATGTCACAGGGTCACCTTCTATATTATAGGTGATAAAGTCTTGGCCTAAATCCTTAGACACACGTTGCCTCTTGCTCCTTCTCAATTCTGTACACTCACTAGATTCATCTAATCTAGAGTGACTTGAGGAAGGTACACCCACTAAGGATAATGAGACCTCTATGGAGGCAGAGTCATCTCTAGTAGGAGTACTAGAAATAGACCGAGGTGTTCTAGTCTTCATAGGAAATATATCCTCAAAGAATGTAGCATCAAGAAGTTCTACAATAGTGTTTGCATCTATTCCAGAAATTTCTGATTTAATAATCAGAAACCTATATACAGAACTATTCTGAGCATAACCCAAGAAGACACCATCTACAGTCTTTGGACCAAGTTTTTTTCTTTTATGTTCAGGTACTAGTACTTTTGCAAGGCACCCCCACACTTTAAGGTATTTCAAACTTGTCCTTCGACCTTTTCAAAGTTCATATGAGCTTTTATCTCTTGACTTCATAGATACTCTATTTAACACATGACAAGCAGTGTATAGAGCCTCCCCCATAAGAAGTTGGTTAACCCAGAATTGCCTAACATGAAATTAATTATATCTTCAAGGGTTCAGTTTTTGCGTTCTGCTACACCATTAGATTGAGGACTATATGGAGCAGTGATCTCATGAATTATACCTGAATCTTGACAGAATTTTTGAAACAGGTTTGAGGTGAACTCTCCACCCCTATCAGACCTTATCCTCTTAATGGTTTGGTTTGTTTGATTTTCAGATTTGAAGATCATAAATTTATCTAAAGCTTCATCTTTAGTTTTCAGCAAATAAACATAGCAATAACGAGAGTAAACATCAATGAAGGTAATGAAATACCTTTTATGGTCTCTCGTTATTATACCGTTAAACTCACAACAGTCAGTATGAATTAATTCTAAAATATTAGAATTTCTGTCAACTGATTTGAAGGGTTTACGGGGCTGTTTATATTGCACACAAACTTCATATTTTTTCTTATCATTTATGGCATGCTTAGGAATCATGTCAAGATTCATCATCCTTTTTATAGTTTGAGAATTAACATGCCGTAATCTATCATGCCGCACATCATAAAACTCAATGTTATAAGAACAACCAATATCACTAGTTTTATTTATAGTTATATTTTCAGCATTGAGTTTAAATAAACATTCATTAAGGTAATCCTTTCCAATAAAGGTTCCTAAATATAACAATACAACTTTATTACATTTGAAGTTTAGCTCATAACCAACATGAATTAATTTTGACCCGCTAATCAAATTCCGTCGGACTGTTGGAACATGATGCACCTCATGCAGTGACAAGACCTTCCTTGAGGTAAACCTCAAGTCAACTCGTCCAATCCCTAACACTCTGGCTGCAGAATGATTCCCCATGGTTACGGAATTACCTTCAATTACCTGATAAGTAAGGAAGGTAGAGCGATCAGTACAACAGTGCACATTAGCACCTGTATCAACTAACCACTCATTGGATTGATAAATCAAATTTAGTTTGGGGTTAAAGGAAACAAACCCATTGCTGGTGCTGGTCACAACATTGACTTGTGCCTTGGTGTTGGGCACATTGCCTTGGTTCTTCTTCTTGTCCTTCCGCTCAGGACAGAATTTGGTAAAATGTCCAACTTGTCCACAAGCCCAGTACGGCTTAGTCCCATGCTTCTTCTGAACCTTTGATTTGGGTTTCATTTTGTTCTTCAGTTTTTGGTTTTTGAACTTGTTCTTGTCAGAAGAGACCACCACATTTGCCTTTGGAGCAAAATCCATAGGCATCCCCTTATCATCATCCTTATGTTGCTTCCGATGTTCTTCCTCGATATTTAAGACAATCATTAAATCTTCAAGAGAGATTTTACCTCTCCTGTGTTTAAGTGTCATGCCAAAATCTTCCCAACTCGAAGGCAACTTTTCGATGAAAGACAAGACTTGAAGTTTCTCGGGTATCGGCATATCTCCCTCAGCAAGACCGTGAATCAAAATTTGAAATTCATGGGTTTGATCAATGATAGATTTACCCTCAACCATTTTGAAGTTTAAGAACTTTCCCACGGTGTACTTCTCTAAACCAAAGTCCTCGGAGTTATGTTTTTTATCCAAGGATTTCCATAACTCTTTGGCCGAGGTTGTAGAGCAGTACACATCAAATAGTGCGTCTGAGAGGGCAGACAGGATTCTCCCATGGCAGAGATAATCCCTCTGTTTAAACCTCTCGGTGGCAGCACTACGGGCAGGTTCTTCTTCATCAGGTGAAGGAGGATCCGATTCTATAATGGAGAAAAGCCCCAGCGTAGTAAGCCAAAACTTCATCCGTTGTTGCCAACGTCTGAAGTTTTGCCCGAAAAACCTCTCGGGTTTGGCGCTAGCCTCATCAGACCCCGACGTTCTAATATTTATCATGTCTACTTAGGCACAAATCAATTCTCTAAGATTGTAGTTAGCATAATCAGCAGGAATATGCACTAAAGCAGACAGTAAAATATAGATTCAGCAGTCTGATAAGAAAAAAACAGAGTTAGGAATAGTTATCCGATTGAAGGGCCGGTGTGCCTACTGCCCTTAGAGAATTAATTGTCGCCCTACGGTACAAAGGCTTCCGGCAACACCCTCCCAAGATCCGACAACCACGCGACGTTCGTAGGTGTACTCCAAGACGAACGCTGCCTTCGGACACATCCTCTGATCGCACTAGGAGAAGCCTCAAGACCCGCAAAATCGGAAGAAAGCAAAGAGAAAAGATTCGCTCAGAGAGAAGAAAAAAATCGAGAAAGGAGCAGATGCAGTAAGTCAGTAAAATTCTACATTCTATTCCCCTTTTATAGATCCGAAGAGGCAATAGAATACCTCTTCGCACTGAGGAGTCACGGCCACGCGAGGCGTCGCGCCGTGCGACGCTGAGGAAAGGCGCGTTGTGTGACGGACCCAAATGATATTGTCACGAATGTGGGTCCTCCAAATTTAGAATTTGTATAAATGCTGGAAACCCTTTTTACAATCAAAATCTGAAAATGTAGCAAAGGGGCCACAGGTCGTATTTTTCTCGAGGCTAGTTGTAGTGTTTGATTCGAGCTTGGTTTATGTGTCGTTTGTGTTTTAAATAAATAATTTGGTTTTGGGTTGTAAATAAAAGTGAAAATGCAATGACAAGAAAGAAACTTAACTAATTACTAAACAAGTGATGACAAATGATAATTCAACCAATGAAAACCGAATCAAGCTATAGGATTTAACTAAAGTTTGGAAAAGCAAGCCTAAATTCAAATGCACAATAAATTCTGATGCAAAGAATTAGAGGGTGTGATGGAAGTTTTCTGAAGCAAATCAAGCTTAAAGCAATTGCTATTTATGCCTTTCGGAAATTAAACAAGCTATAAATGTTAACTCAAACTAACTACAATTTTGGAAGCCACAATTGCAAAGAAAATTCGAAATGGATGAATGCAACTTATTGATTTCAACTCAATTAGATGCCACAAAGACAACAAGTTAATTTTCGATGCAAATAGATCCAAGGCAGTTGGCACGCAATGGAGAACTGCTTGTGCCAAAACTAACTCTAAATTAAGAAATGAGTGAACTTTCAACTCAACTTTTTAAAACTGAGTAGTTCGATTGGTGAGGCAAAGGTTTTAGGAAAGGACTAAGCAAGATTCTGTAAAGGAATTCAAACTGAAAACCAGAACTTGAAAAACAAAAGAAATCAGAAACGAAATATGCAGTGATTCAGATTCAATTTGCAGAAATTCAGCACTAGCTAAGCTGAAAACCTAGAATGTACTGCAAGAATCGAAACTAAGCTCTAAGTTAACTAAGCAAACCTATACCTAACTCGAATGCAGGAATTAACCACTATAAAATGAAGAAACAAAATAGAAAACCAACACTCTGATACAAATCAGAACTGAAAGAAAATTGCATGAGGTTGAATGGCACGCAAGCTGGGAATTTGGCACGCAACAATTTAAACTACAATTAAACTGAAATTTAATCTAATTGTCATCTAAACAAGCTCTTAAACTACTTAGCTCTAAGGATTAAAACCTAATGAAGCTAAACAATTCAGAATTAAAAACTAAGACAGCTGATAACTGAAATTTTCAGAAACAAAACATAATTCGGCAGAAATGAAATTACAGCTACAAAACATGAAAATTAGCTAGCTAAACTATTCCTCAACCCTTCTTCAGCTCAAGAACTTCTTGGTCGTCAAGCAAGAGCTGACTTCGAACCCCTAGGCTCAGCAAATCAGTGGACAATTATTTCTGAAGTTGATTCTGCATCAAATCTGCGCTTGCTGGAAATTGCAGTCCGAATCTCTCTATCTCAATTGGTGGAGCTGCGATGATGAGTTGGGAAGCTTCTGAGCTCACCTGAGAACCCCTACAAATGGCTCAGAAGCTTGGAAATGGATCGTGGTTGAGAAGAAAGTGGTCGGACTGAGGAATTGCCGAAACCCTCAAACAATCCCTGTTCCGGTGCAAATGGAGCTGAATTCTTCAAGAAACGATCGCCAAAGACTCAATTCTTGATCTGGGATGGAAGTTGAGGTGGTCACGCCTTCTTGGAAGCAAAATCTAAAGAAACGATGAAGAATGGTGGAAGAACGGCGAAGAACAGTGAAGACGCGACGAAGGTTAGCTGCGCAGAAAATTTGATTAAATACATTAGCAATGGATGGCTCAGATTGATTGGAGGAGATCCAACGGCTGATCTTGCTCTGATTTGAGCCAAACTTTGATGATGGTGATCTGGGGTCAGGATCTGCCTCGTGGTAGCTCGGATCCTCCAGATTTGCAACGGATAGTCCAGATCAACCTAATCTGTGAATGGACGATCTAGGGCCCTCCGAGCTTGATCCAACGGTTGATTTAGCTCTGATTGGAATGAAACTTTCAGATCTTGATCAGGATGCTTGATGAACCCTAGCCCTAGCTCAGATTGCTTCAGATGGTCCCGGATGGCTCAGATCTAGCCGCTCTTGAATCGGACGACCCGGATTTAATCCTAATCTTGATAACTCGATCCGGGTCACTTCCAACTCGAGTTTGACCCAATATGCCCTAAGTCCAGGATCCTTTCATGCCTACAAAAAATATATCAGAAAATTAGTGGCCAAATAATCCAAAAATGTGTAAATTTACAATTAAGTCCAAAATAAGAGGAAATCCTAAAACCTAGGGCAATTTCACAATTAAGCAATAAAAATATAGGTCAAACATGGATTTTAGCAACTCAAATGATCAATAAAATGGTATCTATCATTGTGCGCGCCTACTTGATTCCTCAACAAAAAAGGAATAAAAATAAAAATAAAAAGAAAAAACAAACCAAATTGGTTTAGGAACCAAACCGAAATCTGCAAAAACGAACCGGGTCGCCCGCAAGGGTGAGGCCCACGGGCTGGGGATTTGCACTCCCCTGCGCGCGATAATCGCGTGCGTCGCTCCCGGTTTATGGATTTCCGGTCCAGATCCCTTGAAATCACCTGGTTTGGGCTCAGCCTGCGCATGCGTGTAGGTCCTCTTTAGCTTTCTAAGCATAGTAGGAATGACTTCATATATAAGGCCTTCCAACTCTCTTAGCTTAGTAATGTGGGACTAAACTCATACACCACCACCTTCAAAATATTTGAAATTCAAAACAAAAATCAACATGCTCATGCTCGTTAATACCCCCCCCCCCCCCCCCCCCCCACACACACAAATGCTCCATGAATGCTCATGAATGACTTTTTATGAGAGGGGAAAACACCAAAAGGAGAGAGGGGTCATCTCATATGCTCACTTTTCCTATTTATTATCTTATTTTCGTTACTATCAAAACCTCCCTGCTAATTTGGGCATCGGAGTAGTTTTGTCGAGCTTTCTAGTGAACCCTTTGATGTTTATTACTCCCTGCAAGAAATATCCACACTATAGGAAGAAATCTAAAAAAAATAATGAACCTGGTAATAGGCAACCCCTGGGCTACCGGCCCGGCCCCATAGAAGTTTTCTACCGATCGCCATAGTAAATCAGGAAGCGTATGCAGCGGGCGGTCTAAAAGCCCAGTATCTCAAGGTTCGTGCCTCATTTGGAGAAAAAAATCCTATAAAATATGCTGTAGCTGGGGATCAAATTGTGAATGCCTGATATGACGACTAGTCACCCTGTTGCTGCACCACAACCTTGGAGGAAAAAATGATGTACCATATAATAGGCGAACCTAGGTCAACTAGCCTGACTCGGTTCCATGGAAGTTTCCCATCGGCCGCTAGGGTAAATCAGGAAGCGCTCGTCGTGGACGATCCAGAAGCCCAACATCCCAGGGTACATGGTCCATTTGGAGATATTTTTTTTTGTAAAATACGTCGTAGCTGGGGATCAAATCACGGATGTATGGGAGGACGACTAGTCGCCCTGCCGCTGCACTATAGTCCTCGGGCACTATGAGAAGAAATCTAGGAAAATGCCTCGACGTCATCATTCTTGATGCCACGATGGATTTCTACCATTGCATTATTGTGGTTAGATTTATGGCTCGGCGCCATGGTGGATTTCTATCGCCACGTCATGATGGTGAGATATTCATACCGAATCATGCGGATTTTGTGATGACTTTACCCAAAAAAAGACGATTATTGATGTTTTAAGGTCTCATGCAATGGAACTACAATGACATAAGTGTATATATATATCCATTGGCACTTAGATGGATTTGCATCTATAAATCTTTGAAATTCGTTATGAGCTAAGTTATTCGACACCAAGCCTCCCCCTCTTTGTCTCTTATTTAGAATCAAGCATTAATATTTCAAAATACATCTCTCACGCACCCAGATCTATGATGCTTGTTGAGGTTAGCCTCCCTCTAAGTTTGATCCTCTACATCTTTGACGTTAATGTAAAAGACCTTAATGCATCCTCTTCACTCTTAGTTATCGCCTCTCCTCTTTCCCCTACTCATCACTATCAATAATCATCCATCCTCTTTCTTCTCTCCCTCTTCAATCATGTTTGATATCAATATTGCTATACATCTTTAAAGATCATCCTCCCACGGACTGATGACTAGCATATAATATGTTATCACAATAAGATATATATGAGGTCAAATCCTAGTAAAGTTAAGTGTCTGTTCTCCCTTAATCATGTGCTAGTCATTATCTGGACTAGAAGTTCTCATGATATATCTTCTTTGTGTTGACTCTGAAACGGATTGGCAGGGATACTAGGATGAGTAAATCACCTTTTACCATGATTACCACCCCGATGTCAATTTTGGTATGCATCTTTGAAAACTCCCATGTTCGTATTCTCTCAAACTCTAGCTGAAAAAACATCCCACCCACTAAGTCCTTACGTATTCTGATTTATTTGTTTATATTTTATCATAATATCCATGATACTGAACCATATGAGATGAACACATCCCTTCTCTCAAACTCTAGCAGGCCTCTTTAGTCTTCTATGATCTTTAGTCTTTTATCTTTTCTTCTTCAGAAATTTTTTATTTTTAAAAATTAATAAGTTAATTTATAGTGTCAAAGTGTTAATGTTGATTAGTAGCTAAATATATTTATATAAATTATAAATTTTGTGAAAATTATTGAGATCAAAATGTAAATTTAGTTCTGTAAATTAAGATATTAAATTCACCCCACAAATATTTTTTAATCAATATTTAGAATTACTATCACGTTAAATTATCATCGTCTTTAATAACCAATTAAGATAATTATTAGTTATTATTATTTAATCGATATGTATAAATAATATCCATGATATAAATATCAGTAGTTATAAATGTCGCTAATAAATAATACACGTATCAATACATATTTAAGTAGAGTAGACATCATGAAAAAAAAAAACCGTGCGTCACAATTAAGTCTGATAAATTCATTCATAGTAAATGATGAAATTATTCATCTGGGTGACCTCTCCAGACTGATTTTCTCCAAAATGATTTTTTACTATATGAAAAAGAGATAAATCATGAGAAATTTTATTCAACAATAACGATGCATGCAAAAAAAGATTAAGTTAATCATCAAGAAATTACACACTCATTGGAAATTAATCCTAGATCTATTGATAATAATATTTTTGTGCGAACAAATTGTGTTAACCCGTGAGGATTGGTTTGATAAATTCATGAAACAATTCAAGATTACAAATTAACCAGAGGAGTTGAATGATATTAATTTATAATTTTTTATTTATCAATTAAAATATAGTTTGATCGTAATATTCTAGAATTGCATGGGAAGCATAGTCAACACTTAGGGATTGAATAAGTGCTTTAAGAAATTGTCAAGAGTTTAATATTGTTGACTAACTTTAATATATGGTTCCATTTTGCTCAATTTTTTAGTTTGCCCCGGGTTATGGTGCAGCGATAGGACGATTAGTCGCTATCTTAGGTATTCACGGTTCGATCTCCAGCTATGGCGTATTTGTAGGAATTTTTCCTCCAAATGGGGTGTGAACTCTGAGACGCTGGACTTCTAAATCGCCCATCACGAACGCTTCCTGATTTACCCTGATGGCCTGTAGGAAACTTTCGTGAGACCGGATCGGTCGCCCAAGATTAAAAAAATCTCATTTATCATTTAATTTATTACCTCAACTAATAGTATCAGATAGACATAAAGAAACTATAGGGTAACAAATTTCACCTTTTACATAATAGATGATTCCATTTTGAATTATAAATAAAAATCCATGAATATTTGAGAGACAAATAAGTAAGTACCAAAATTAGGAGAGCAAATATTTTAATGTATTTTAGGAGAACAAATCTATGTTTACTATTTCAATGTATTTTCTCGTTTCCTCAAATCTTTATGCTCATTTCAATTACTTATGAACATCTTTGCTTCCTTTTCGTAAGAAATTATAATAATACTAACAATCAAATTATTAACGGGAAGCATAGTCAACACTTAGGGATTGAATAAGTGCTTTAGGAAATTGTCAAGAGTTTAATATTGTTGACTAACTTTAATATACTCTATATGGTTCCATTTTGCTCAATTTTCTAGTTTGCCTCGGAGTTATGGTGCAGCGATAGGATGACTAGTCATTATCTCAGGCATTCGTGGTTCGATCTCTAGCTATGGCGTATTTGCAGGAATTTTTCTTCCAAATGGGATATGAACCCTGAGACGCTGGACTTCTAGACCGCCCGCCACGAGCGCTTCCTGATTTACCCTAGCGGTACGTGGAAAACTTTCATAGGACCGAATCAGTCGCCCGAGGTTAAAAAAATCTCGTTTATCATTTAATTTATTACCTAAACTAACAGTATGAGATAGACATAGGGAAACTATAGGTAACAAATTTCACCAATTACATAATAGATGGTTCCATTTTGAATTATAAATAAAAATCTATGGTTATTTGGGAGACAAATAAACAAGTACCAAAATTAGGAGAGCAAATATTTTAATGTATTTTAGGAGAACAAATCTATGTTTACTATTTCAATGTATTTTCTCGTTTCCTCAAATCTTTATGCTCATTTCAATTACTTATGAACATCTTTGCTTCCTTTTCGTACGAGATTATAATAATACTAACAATCAAATTATTAACGGGCGGCTCATATCTAAGCGAGTCAATATGAGAGATGTCACAGAAGAAAAGCCTATTATAATTTTTTCTAATATAATTCTATTATAGTTTTTTATATATCAGAATTCTATTACATTTTTTCTAACATAATTTCTGTTGCAGTTTTTTATAACAACATTTTGTTATAGTTTTTCCGTTTGGGGCTTAGACAATATTTATAGGGATCATTATAAACTTATTACAAAATCAAGAGAATAATGTGTATTCTCATGTGTAGAGAAAATTTTAATAATGTTTTAGCCATTTTGTGGAGTGACACGCTACTGAACTACAGTAACTTTTCTCCTTGTTCTTCTTCTTCTTCCTCGTGTTTGCCCTCTCTTATGCGTGTTTGTCTCTTAGCTCCATGCGATATTCTCTTCCTCTCATCCTTTTCTTTCGTGTTAAAGATTGAGAGGTATTGTTTATTGTCGTTTTACGCAACAATTGAAATTAATCAAAGCGAGATTTTGGCGGATTTCTTCAACATATCTGGTGCGTCTTCTATGAAGTTTCATATGACAAAGTTTGACGGTACCGAGAACTTTGGATAATGGTAGAGAATGGTCAAGAACTTGTTAGTGTAACAAGGCATGATAAAGGAGCTAGGAGAAAGAAAATCGAAAATCATTGAGAGATTAGATTGGGAAGAAATTCAGGGGAAGGCAGTGACAACAGTCAGACTTTGCCTTACAGATGATGTGATATACCATGTCATAAACGAGTAGTCACCGGTGGTAATTTGCCAAAGGTTAGAAAGTCGGTACATGTCAATGTCATTGACAAACAAAATATATCTTAAGCAAAAATTTATTCAGGCTAAAAATAATAGAAGGAATGAATCTGAGCTAGCACATCAATGTATCCAACCAGATTGTGAGTGATATGAATCGAGTTAACGTGAAGATCAATTGGATGAAGACAAGGCATTGATGTTGCTAAATTCTCTACCTTTCTCTCTTACATATGAGAATTTGGTTATTACTCTGATATGGCCTAAGAAAACGCTTAGGTTATGTTTGGTTTGGGATAATGTAATCAAGCCTATAATGTAATTGGGCCTGGAATATAATCTAGGATTATATGTTGTTGGCCTTGTAATCCAGATTATAAAACTTTACTTAGCTTTTGTAATATAAATTACATTACATTACATTACAATTTTAAAACTATACCAAACAAAGTAATCAATCTTATAATGTAATCTTGATTACATTACAAAACTGATTATGCCTCACCAAACATGACCTTAAATTAGATGAGGTCATAGGTGCTTTGTTGGGCTTTTATCAGAAGAAGAAAACAAGTGACGAAGTTTCTCATGTCGCGGTGATTTATAAGTCAAAAAATTAGGTTCACCTTCCGATCCTTCCTGTTGAGGGTTCAATGCACCAAACATAATTTATTAATGATAATGTGTGGTATATATAGGAAAACACATAAAATACTAAAAAACAAATAAATGCATAAACTAGGAAACAAATAAATGTATAAATAAAGTAATATTCTCTAATACGTCCCCTCAAGATGGTGAACTAAAGATGACATCAATCTTGCTACAAATAGCAAATAGCTGAAGTAGAGAAAGTGACTTGGTGAGCACATTGACCAACTGATCGGTAGCAGAAATATGAGTATCTTGCAATTCAGAAGACTGTATCAGATAACAAATAAAGTGATAGTCAATAACCAGATGCTTCATCCGAGAGTGAAAAATAGGATTAGCTGAAAGACATGTGGCACCCAAATTATCAGTGAAGAGCACAACAGGCGTGATAACCAAAAGAAGCAGTTCTATTAGAAGTGACTTAATCCATTGACGTTCCAATGTCACGAAAGCTATAACACGATATTCAGCCTCAGTTGAAGAGCGCACAATCGTGAGCTTCTTGGTAGATTTCCAAAAATTAGATTAGCACCCAGAAAAATAACAAACATGCCTTAGAACACCGATTATCCGGATCTCCTGCCCAGGCCGTATCGAAAAAATCATGAAGAGTGAGAGGTGTATCTGCAAGTAGACGAATGCCAAGATCCCTAGTACCATTAAGATATCGAAGCAGAAGCTTCACAGCGCCTAAGTGTGTCTCTGAAAGAGCATGTATAAACTGTGAAAGCTTATTGTTGACCGTAAAGGAAATGTCAAGATAGCTCATACAGAGATGTTGTAAACCATTAACCACCTGTCGAAATTTAGTTCCATCAAAAGACAAAGACTCATCATGTAAAGTAATATGAGAGCAAACAGCAATACGAGTGAAAACTGTCTTAGAGGCAAACATGTTGTGTTTGGAGAGAAGATCAGTGACATACTTTTGTTGGGACAAAAGAAGACCATTTGAAGTTATGCGAACATCGACTCCACAAAAGAAGGAAAGATCCCCAAGATCCTTAGCTACAAATTTGACATTAAGTTTTCATATTATGTCGCCAATAACAGAAGCATCACTACCTATAAAGATTAGATCATCTACATATACAAGGAAATAGATAACAGTGTATTCCAATGATAAACAATTAAGGAGTTATCACCCTGGGAGGCGATAAAGCCAAGATAGACCAAGAAGGAGCGAAGCTCCAAATACCAGGCCTGCAAAGCTTGCTTTAGGCCATAAAGCGGCTTATGCAAACAACACACATGATGTAGACATTTAGTACTGTGCATACCACAAGATTGTGTCATATAAGCCTCTTTTATAAGATATCCATTGAGAAACGCATTGTTGATATTAAGTTAGCGAAGACACTACTTGATAAGTAGCATTTTATGGTATTATATTTGCTCATTTACTTAACATTTTTTATCCTCTCGTATGTTTAAATCATGTTTTATATCATATTTTATGATTAGGATCTATTTTTGGAGCTCATTATAATTTCCTCTAAAATTTGACATTATTTCATGATTTTTGTAGGGAATTAAAGATGAACCTTGGACCAAGGCTTGGATCAAAGTAATTGGACCCAATGCTAGTGTTGAGGAGCTTGGTTCAATTTAAGCATGGTCTAATTTGAAGGCTTGGTTCAATTCAAATGAAGATGATTTATTTCATCCAACCCAATTTGGATCCAAGAAGAGGAAAGCTCTAGCCCATCCAAAAGCCCATTAACATCATCCAATTCTTAAGCCCAATTACAACCCTTATTGGATTCGGATCTAAATCTTCTTACTCCTACCCTCAACTCAAAACTCAATAACCCAATAAGAAACCCTCACCCTCTTCTCCACTTCCTCACGTGATGGCAAAAGGGGGGAATCGCACAAAGCTAGGAGGAGCGAACACAAAGGCCGCAACCTTCTTCCACCTTCGCCATCAACTCCCTCACCAAGGCCGGCGGTTCCTCCACCTCATCACAACCGCCGGCCGGAGCTCCCTCACGTTCTTCTCCACCTCCTCAATCATCCACAAAATCGAGTGTTCTTCTTCCTCAAGCCTTGGACGCAAGCCACCACTGCTCCGGATTTCATCATCCATTCTCCCCACATCTCATCCTCACGAAGAGAAGGTAGTACCGGTCATCTTCCTCTTCGGGTTAGAAGAGAAGAGGCTCTCCTTCATCCGAGCTTCGATCAGCCCGCTTCCGAGTCTCATCCTCATCCGAAGATTCATCTGCGAGCTTGGGTGATGTCTCCATGTGTTTGGTGATTTCTTTGTTGTGTTGAGTGGTGACTGTTGATGTGTTGATTAGTGTTGAGTTTATTGTTGAGTTGTAATGACATTAACCTCCCATGTTTGAAATTTCATATTTTAGGCTTGGATTGGTAGACGCATATTAGGTGTTTGATGAAATTTCGCAATCATTTTTGTCACTTTAATTGTTCAACTTAGGCTAGTTTAAATTCTTGCAATGTTTCGTTAATTTGATTGCTTTATGTTCTCTTATGGGTGTCTTTCAGTTTGATGCAATTAGGTTAGGTTTCATTTATGCTCCCCAAGTGTTCGTTGAAATGCCCCAACCAATTGTCTCAGTTTAGTTTTGCATTTTCTCAGCTTAGATTCTTGCTACGCTTTATTAATTGAATGTTTCAAGTTTCTCTCATGTTTAAGTATGCAATTAGGTTGGATTAGGTTAAGTTTCATTAATGCTCTATTTCCTTACTTGCTTCCTTTATGTTGCCTTTCGTTTCCTTATTAAGTGTAGTTAGGTTAAATTAGATTTTCTTTACTTGCATTGTCTTTCATTAATTAAGATTAGATTTCATACTTGCTTTGCTGTTTCATTTCGTAGTCTTAGCTTTCAAATCCAAACCCCCAGTTTAATATCCAAAATTCGAAAGCAATAACTTGGAATCCTAGGATTATTAATTTATCATTACATTCCTTGAGAGAGACGACTCGAGTTACTCTATGCTACATTAGTTTAGAGGAGTTCGACACTTTAATTGTATTTGATACTCGTGGTACGACACACGGGCTATATCACTACCCTCGATTCATAGCCAGACTAAGAACAATGCGAATAATTACTGAGTTAATAATAGGGACGAATGTATCATAAAAGTCAACACCAAGCTATTGATGAAAACCCTTGGCAACAAGATGAGTCCTATATCGATCAACAAAGCCATCAGAATTACTCTTAATGTGAAACACTCACCTGTTAGCCACAAGATTCTAGTTTGGCGAAGGCGGGATAAGAGTTCAAGTCTAATTATGGAGAAGAGTATCATACACTTCATGCATGACCTTTATCCAGTTTGGATTTTTGAGCGCTTGCATGACAAATGATGGTTCATATAAAGGCTATGAAAGGTTTGTAGATGACATTTTTGGAGCGAGTTTGCATGAGATGCTGCCATAGGGACATGCGAGAGAAAGAGAGAGGCAATGGGGTAGAAAGTCGAGCTCTACCAAGCGGTGTGGATGGCATGACAACAGGTGACGATGATGGAGACGATGAAGGAGTCAGCTGCGAGCGGCTACAACTAGTGGCAGGTTGCGACACCCATGTCGGAGGATCCTATAAGAGGACTAGTGTAACAGAAAGCTCAGAGTCAGTGTCTATTACTATGGAACCCAGGGAGGTGGTGATAGCAAATGGAAAAATATGTTCCACAAACTTAACATGATGAGATACAAAAACTTTTTTAAGAGTGAGATCATAGCACAGGATGGTACTCTGAGTAAGAGAATAACCAAGAAAAGCACAAATGGTTGACTTGGGATCAAGCTTGTGGCGGAAGTAGGGCACAACCACAGAAAGCACAAACACCCGAACACAGGAAGCTTCGAAAGATCAGAGGCAGTGGTGAACAATTTTTCAAAGGATGACACATGGGAAAGACCGACCTTAGGCATGCAGTTAATCAAATAGATTGCCACAAGAACGAAAAAAGGCTAGAAAGTGAGTGAAATAGGCGCCCTGTGCAATAGAGTAAGACCAGTTTTAGACTATATGATGGTAACGCCATTCAGAGTGTCCATTGTGTTCAAGAGTTTACGGAGGGGTGGTAAGGTGACTAATACCATGAGTAGTAAAAAAAGAGCGAAGAGCTAAGAATTTTTTAGTATAGAATAATATTCAGAAGGAGCACGTGATGAAATACTAGATTTACAAAATGGTAATTTATGACTTTTATTGATATTGCACGGAGTGCAAGAAAAATTAGATAAAATAATTGTAAGAAACGAAAGACCCAACAAAGACAAAAACTGCTACAAAATACCTAATGATGGATGACCTAACGACTATGCCATAAGGACATAGATGATGAGACATACATAGAAAGGGCAAAAGAAGATAGCTTAGATGCGAATTTCGGCCAATAATAAATATCATCTCTATGAATCTCATTGACCAGTGTTGCCCCATATGACGATCCAACACCTGAAAATAGGATTGAAGAAAAGAAATGTTGCCCATATGACGATCCAACACCTGAAAATAGGATTGAAGAAAAGAAATGTAATGAGAAATTTTTTAACATAGTTGGCACATATAAAATATTGGAGAAAACTAAAGGTAAAGATGAAGTGGAGAAAGTGAAAGAACCAATGTGGGTAATAGGTAGTCCAGACTCATCACCAATAATAATGTTATCGTTTCCATAGTAGGACTCATGCAACAAAAGAGTATTGAGATCAATAGTAACATTATGAGAGGCATCAGACTCAACCACCCATTCTGTAGGATTAAAGGAAGATATAGAATGAATAACAGTGTGAGTAAAAGCGGCACTGTACGCAAGATGCGTAACACGCGACAGAGCCGGTGGAAGCAAGGCTAGCATCAAGGCAATCATATAACTGCACTGACGATAGTGAGCTGTGATTAGAGCTGTCAATTTGGGTTGGGCCCGTCGGATTGACCCGCCCCGCCAATCAATTTAAGCGGGTTGGGTTAGAATTTAAGCAACCCAAGCCCGCCACGGGCCAACCCGCCTAGGCCTACAACTCGCACGGGTCGGCCCGCGACGGGCTTGGGTTGGCCCACGGGTTGAGAATCACATGTTAGTTAAGTTTTATGATAATTTATTATCTTTCTTTGTTATTATTTTGAAATAAAAATAATATTTTTCATCACATGAGTACTCATTTGTATCCATTTATATTTTAAAAATATAATTCTTAATATATTCGATTGATGAAATCTAAATATATGATTTTTTTAATTTTTTTTTATTTTTTAAAAATATTTTGATGGGCCTGCGGGTTGGCCCGCCTAACCCACGTCCCGCCTTAGATTGGGTTAGGTTGGGGATTTTTCAACCCGCCTAGATGACGGGTCGGCCCGCCATGGGCCGACCTGCCCCGCCATAAGTTGGCCCATATGATAGCTCTACCTGTGATACCACAGATTTGATAGCGCCCAAGGTAGCGATTGAGATCGGGCATGGCTTACTACACAGGCGGGCACGCATATATCACCGGAGCAGACATGTGCCATTGATAAAACATCATCGAAAATTACCTCGCCTTTATGGGAGGCGACTGATAGGTGCTGTTAGTGGTGGCAGCCATTGTGGGCGGCGGCTACGACTGCATGTTGCTAGGGTTTACGGAGAAGAAAGAATAAAGAAAAAAAATACTATTAGACTTACCACTCTGACACCATGTCGAGAGTCTAATGCCCTATACATAATTTATTAAGGATAATATGTGTTATATGCAATACCAGTACAAATATAAAATAAGAAAACACATCGAATACTAGAAAATAAATAAATGTATAAATAAAGTAATATTCTCTAATACTTCCTCACGGCCTATGAGATACGAAAGTATAGTTTAGTGTCACAATCATTTATGCATAATAAAGTCGAACCATGAAATAAACATATCATATAATAAAGAAAGATAAACAAATACTTAAATTTAAATTGGATGTCAACAATTATATTGGGTTACTTCCTAATCCTATAATCCGGAGAACTACTCCATGGAAATGGAGTAATAACCGAGAGACATCAAATAAAGCATTCTATAACTCAAAATTGGAAATAGAGAAAAGAAAAAATTTCGCCAACGGTTGTCGGTGTCTTCGGAAGTTACTCTAGGTTTCAAACGGTGGATGGATCACTTCGATGACTTTTGGAACGGCTACTTTAGGGTTGCCTAAATTAGGGAAAACTAGCCTCCCCGATTTAGGAGGCTTTTTGGACTAACGGTTGGGAAACCTTGAACCGTCGAGGAGAAATTTGTGCGACACAGTCGTTCCTGAGAGGTACAACCTGGGCGTGCCACACTCAACCACTGAATTAGGGGCCAGACACGACTGTGCCTTCTGTTGGATCTAGGTCAGACACGGTCGTACTTGAAAGGCACGACCTTGGTGTGTTTGGTTGGCTGATGAAAGCACGGCTGGAGCGTGTTCGGCTCAGTGGAAGGAAACACCGTCAAACTTGATTTTTTTTTCTAGGGTCTTCGATAATTTATCAAATATTAATCTCAAAACTTAATTTTCAATTATTAAATTTTCTAATTTTGATTTTTCATGATTCTGGACATTTTTTTTCCCTAAATATGTGTCTACTGGGCAGGGATCCTCTGGTCCAAATTCCTGGTCCATTCCTGGTCCACACTAAAATTGCGACCGGATCGTGATTGCGATCCTGCCGTAATTTGTTCCGATCCCCTCTAGGAATATTCACCGTGCCCTTCAGGTTATAGTTTGGATTCGGACGGGTGGCCGGAGGCCACCCCGACGTTCTAAACCCTAAATCCGGATTTAGGGTTTAGGGTTTTAGATTTAGGGTTTAGGTCGTCGGGTGGCCGGCCACCCGCTCGAATCCAAACTATAACCTGAGGGGCACGGTGAACCCTAGAGGAGATCGAAATAAATTGCAGCTGGATCGCAATCACGATCCGGCCGTAATTTTAGTGTGGATCAAGGATGGACCAAAAATTTTGAGACCAGAGGATCCCTGCCCGTGTCTACTCTCCCAGAATTTTTGTCTACATCCTTAACGGTGCTCGTTTACCTAACCGATGAGAAAATTTTATGGAAGGAAACTTTTACATTTGTTTTTAATATATGATCGTACACGTGATGACAAAAAAATCTATGAAAATAGCCTTCACTTCAGCATTATGGACCAGAAGAACTGAGCTATAAAACCACCAGTTGGTGATCGGTCTTCTCATCGTCCATACACCACGAGAGCAATGGCGACGAGGGACGTCTAATGTCTTGGCAAAGTGGCCAAGTCTTGGGACGAATTCACTTGTTGAGAAAGTTTTGGAGGTGGAATTAGAAAATGGTAGGAAGTCGTCGTAGAGAGTGCATGTACCTGGAGGAAGAGCTAGCTGCTGACAAATGCTTCAGCAAATGTGTCTGTTGCCGGAGCCAAACCTGCTGCATGCCGCCATTGGCAGACACGGACAGAAAGGGCAGACTTGTGCAAGTACAATGCCCCACCCATTAGACATGACATATTAATAAGTTGATAATTTCTCATCTCTCTAGCATTCCATTTCTTGTTAATTAATAACAACTATGATCTAGTCCTACCTTTTAGAATAGAAAGATCAAGACGGTGTTAGTTGGACAAGAATTGAGAAGAGGAAAATCAGAACGATGACAATGTCTTCTGAGGCATAACACATTAAATGATGGATTCCATCTAGTAGAATTCATATTATATATATATTCTTCGTAGTCCGTCTGCATACTGATTTATTTTGTCTTCCACTTGTGCCTTCGACTGAAATATCGGGACCGACAAAGAGAAATAACCTGAAGAGGAACCAACCGAATGCCATTATTTGTTTATTTTTGGTAATTAAAATTTTCATCAGACTTCTATTGAAATTGAAATTTTGCACCCAAAACAGTGGTGCAGCGGTTAAGCTTTTAAATAGTTAATTAAGTATTTAAAAATTAAATCTTAATTGTGATGTACTGTAGGATTTTTTTTTAATTTTTTTTTAACAAACCAAACCTTTTCGACAAAATAGAATTAATCGAATTAATATAAAATTAATTAATTTAATCCATTACCAAATGATTAATCTATTAATAACATTATCGACTCATATTGAATAATTAAATCATACTATTTAATTATAATGGATTCAAATATCGGTAAATTGCATAAAACTTTCCAATGACCGCTTGATCTTTACACGGGTTATTGATGTGGTAGATGCAACCTTACATACTCAATTTTCTAATTTTTATACTTAATTTTCTTCAAATAATACTCACCAAACTATCTTGTCAATTCCATTAGGGACTGCATGCAAAGAAAAATTTATGGGGATTGCATGCAAAGTTGAAATAGCACGTGGGGAGTTTATGAAAATTTATCCTTCAACTATTCTAATACTAATAATATTGTGATTTAATGAGTTTAACTAATTTATAAATTTTAAAATTGAAGTCTAACCATATAACTTTAAAAAACTGATAGATTCAAATTAATCAATTTAATTTATCTTTTGTTCACCCATATTTAAAACATCGATTTCAACGTTAATATATGTCACACTTTCAAATTAACAAATTATTTTGATTTGTTTATAACACCCACGTATTTAGAGATGATAGTTATGCAAGATGATGCTATCAAATACAGATCATGGGTGATGCTCGATCATTCGTCCATCATTATTTTACGACTCGAATCAAGTATCAGATTTCTCACATAACCAAGTTGATAAAGGCCAAAAAGCACCAGGTATATTGAATGATCCAGAACTGAGAAGTAAATCAAAGCTACATTCGTTCCACATTTGGCCTCAGCAAATGTTTCAACGAGTTGGAAGTAAACAGCAAGACACATTCATCTTATCGACTACAACATCGATCATTCCTAATCGTCTCATCTAGAATTACCGTCCTCAGAAGCCACAGCACGCCTGCCGGCGACAGGGACCGGTTCCGTGAGCTTTTCGCCGTCGCGCGGAGGGCAGAAGACCGCCGGCATGAACTCATCGCAGTCGCAGGTGAACCTGGAGCTCCGGAAGTGCTCCTTTAGCGCTTTCAATCCCTTCATTACGAACAACACATCAAACGCTCATTCCAAACACACACACGCACAAAAGCTAATTAGTAACCTGCAAACGAGCATAAGTGACTTGGCAGATCTTGCGGGAGTTGAAGGCCTGCCACGGCTGCCGGTGGAAGGCTCTGTAGAGGCGGAGGGCGGCCGCCGGCGACGTCAGGTTCACGAACCCGTACCCCATGTTGCACTTGTTGCTTCGACACAACCGACAAGCATCATTAGTCAATAATCATCCTTCAACTTTAAGCAAAACGACAAGTCCCAAGATTAAAAGAAACCACAATTCATGCTTTCGTGTCTTGTCCGAAAGCAGCTTTCTAGTGTTCTGAGTTCATGCACGAGATAAACTATTGCTGTTCGTGTTAAGCGAAGGCTTTGGGTTGTGATGGGTCACTTCCACATATCTCGATCTAAATCAATCGGACGAGCACTAACGAGACTGAAGTGGATGGGCTAACTTTAATATTTGTTTCGTGCCAGAAAAAGTTGTGCTTTTGTTGGATTATTAAGGTTTGATGGATTCAGATTAAAAATTTTCAGCCTCCATACTCGGTCGAGTACTTTATGCTCTGTTGTTTCCAGGCTTGTCGTCCACCGAGTTGCAATCCTACTCTACTCATTAGCAGATTAATGGCAGTTTGAATTAAGAACAGAATTTGCAAAACTTACTTGAAATCGATGGGGAGATAGAGAAAGTCGTAGGCGGAGGAAGGTTCGTCCTCTTTGCCGTCTCTGATCTTCAGGTTGCATTCGACGCAGTGGTCGTCCAGCAAGCTCAAGAGCAGCTTCTGACTGCACTCGCAGATCATGAATTGATGTTCAGAATCATCGAATGAGATCGTTTCGAGCATCAGAGTACAGGAAAAATGAGGCGGACCTGTACTTGTTGGGGATGTTCTTGATCATGACGGTGGTTCTCGAGTCCCTGCGAGGAGAAAGCTGGCGAGATCCCTCTGTGTCGATTTCCTTGAAGAGAAACCTGCCGGAATCCTCCTCTTTGGTCTTGGTGGATTTCTTCCAATTGCCCCTTCTTTTGCTGGTCGACGGCTCTTGCGACGACGACGGCGGCGGTGACGGGACGTAGCAGTCGTTCCGGCGGAGTGACTTCCTGTTCCATTTCTCCGTACTGACAATGGCGCCGTGGCTGGTCTTAGCGCTGGGTTTGGAAGTGTTCACAAAACACGGCGCCGGATTACGGACTCGCCGGAGTTCACTGCTCTGCAGCCACCTGCGGCCGTTGAAACTCCCTCGCGCTAGCCTCGGAGGCAATGAGAGCTCGTGATTCTTCTCCTTCTCCTTCTCCTTTCGGAGAGTATTGCTGCTCCGGGAATCGAGTGGATATGTGGGGAAGATTATAATTTAGCAAATGAGAAGAATCAAAAAGTGGAGAGGAGGCACCTTCTGATTGTTTGGGTTTCAGTCGCTCCGAATTGGAGAAGCAGCCGTCTTCCGTCGATCTCTTTGCCGTTGAGCTCTAACATAGCGCGGCCGGCGTCCCTTTTGTCGTAGAACTCCACCAGCACGAGGTGCTGCCGCTTCGATGGAACCACCTTCACGTCCTTGAGAAATCCTGATTGATCAAGAAGGGCATGCATGTGTTATCCGCTCCATAGGGATTGACCAGGGGAGATTGGAGAAGTTGCGGTTGAAGATCTCACCGAATGCTCCGAAGATTTGGGCGAGGGCGGTGCAGGAAAACGCCGAATCCGAATTAAGCACGAAGATGAATCCCTGGTTGGGCTCGTCGATCGCCGCCGCCGCAAACTGAGCCCAAACCGCCGGGAACTGGTTCGTGCTGTGGCCCCAACCGCTGAACCATCCCCATCCGCCGGCGAGATAGACCAGCCCGTGAGTCGTCGCAGCCGCCGCCGCCACTACCGCCTGCGCACTCCTCAGGTCGTAGTAGTGCACGATGACGACGCCCTCCGCCGCGAGAGCCCCCACGTCGACCGCCTGCACCCCGCCGAACGCCTCCATCGCGGCTCTCACCTCCGCCTCACCCAAGTGCCGGGGCACCATGCTTACGACCACCGCCCTCGAAGCCACCACCGAGGGAACCTGAGGCGGCGGCGGCGGCGGCGGCACCGGATAGTGCAACTGGTGGCAGGAAGCGAGGACGGCGAACCGGCGGGCGGCCTCCGGCCTAAACTCGGCGGCCGCCGGATCAAGAAGGTTTCCATGGGCTCCTCCTCCAGCCATTAAACCGACGTAAAAACCCTAAAATCTCACACCACAAAAAACAAAAAAAAACAAAAAAACTAGAAGAAGAAGCAAGCGGTGCGGGGAAACGAGACGTCTCGGCTGCCAAACTACGACTCCGTCGCTTCTTCTTCTTCTTCTTCTTCCACTATCCTATCGCCACGCCGAACGCCGCGACGCTACACGCCCTCCGAAACCTCCCTTGGTCTCGCTCGCGCGTGGAGCGTGGCGTAACGAGGGTAATATTTATCGACGGAAAGCGAAGCGGCAGCGGATGTCAAATGACGGGGTTGGCCTCGTCCTCGGGGCACGTACCAGGTGTCGCATCAAAATAGGAAACCCACCGGGAGAGCGAAGGGCTTCGTAGCCGCAGCAGAGCGCAGCAGCAGAGGAAGGAAGGAAGGGATCGCAGCGCAGGAAGGAAGGAAGAGCGAGAGACAGTAGTAATGAGATCGGTTGCTTTTTGTCCGCGTCAATCGCTAATTTCCAAGAAGTAGAAAGAAACACAATGTAATGTAGTGTAACGTAATGTATGAGCTGCAGAGAGCCGAGGCGGAGGATCGTGACGACGGAAAAATGTGCGGTCGTCGCGTCGGTGCCTGTCTGTCTGTCTGTCTGCGCTCTGGTTTGTTTCGCTTTTGCGGGAATAGGGCAGAGGAAGAATGGAAAGAGGAGCAGGAATTAATGAAGATGGATGGAAAATAGGAGGATGGCAAGGATATCTTTCCAATGTATTGGTTCAAACGCTCATATATAGATATATAGCTAGGCGCGAGATGTCGACGACAAACACTCCTACTATTTTTATCAGTAAATCGCCAGGAGAAAATCTCCTTCCTGAAAGTGGAAAAATCGATTCCTTCTCACCAACGTCCAGTCAATCCTTCCCCGAGTTAACACTCCCCGAATTAACACGGAAAATATAAATCATAGGACTACTAATCTGATACTATCCACTAACACGCAAGGTCATCTCCAACCGAGCACTATCCCACCATATTTAGTGTCAAAATGACACCATTTTTCTCCAACTCATCATCATATTCCTACACCAAATTTGGTGTTGCTACAGGTGCAACATCAAATTGCAACACCAAATTTGATGATAATATTTTTTAATTATTTTTATATTTTAAAATTTTATTATAATATATAATCATTAATTCTAATATATATTAGTAAATATTATAATACTAAATATTATAAATAAAAATTAATTTATAATAAATATTTTTTCCATAAGTATTTAATAATATTAATTATTTATTATAAATTTAAATTTAAAAAATATAATAATCTATTTTAATTTTATTAAACATAGTTATAAAAACTTAATTGAATCATAATAATTATAATAATTATGAATATTATGTAATAAAAATATTAAAAATAAAAATCATAATTTTTAATATATATTAATTGGATGTAATTTTTTTAAAAAAATTGATTAAATATAAATGAAATATTAATTTTAAATATGATAATTATATTCAAAATGATTATTAAATTAAAATTTAGATCGATAATTAAATTATAAATAAATGAATACGAAAAAAATAGAATATTCTATGAAATATTTTTTTTGGTGTGATATATAGTGTGAATGGGTTGGAGTTGAAATAGTGTTTGGTGTTAAAATTACACCATTTTAGTGTGAAAATGATATTAAATTTGGTGTTGATGGTTGGAGATGGTCTAAGAGGACGGATTAAGAAAATCTCCTTCCTACCATGTTACAAGAAGGTTATTAACCTATAGTCCATGTCTACTTCATGCATGTTGTGTCATTGTGGGGATTATGAGAGCCCCACTGGACGAAATTGTTTTCTGTATAAGAGTAACTTACTGTATATTAATCTTCAATTTAAAATTAGTTACGAGATATTAGGAAGGTAAATGAATCAAATATTCATGAGTAAATTTAGTATTCAATTTAATAATAACTTATTTATATTTGTTTAACAAATTTAAACAATTTGTTTAACTAAATGAACAGCCTTAAACTTAAACGCATATCATAAATAATATTTGTGAATAATATTCATGAATATGTTTACTAATAACATTCGTGGATAATATTACCGAATTATATTTATCAATAAAATTCTTATCAATTTGTTAAATAAAATTAAAAAATTTAAAATGAATAAATAAATTTATATTATTAAATTCAATAATTAATGAAACAAGTTTAAAATATAAAAATTTTAAATAATCAAATAAATTTAAAATAAGAGTTTCATAACATATAACATATAAATGAATCAAGCTTAGACAAGTTTAAAATAAAAAAAAATTAACCAAGTCAAAGTTTAAAAAATTATTTTAACAACTTAATTATTTTCAACTTGACTTAATTACCTTAACTAATAAACTTGAACATTACAAATCTATAATCTTATTTTTGCATATACAACTCTATTAGATATATTATTGTAATGAGCAACGATATGCAGCATGAATTTGTAGCATGAAACCCAACATGAATGACGTGGCACTTTTTATATACGCATCCGATTACCACTTGGACACCAACGGCGGCCTTCGGCCGCCGCCCCGAACAAATCTATACCCTGGGGGGCATAGTGAACCCGTCGGGGATCGTTATAATTAGAATGCCACGTCATTCATGTTGGGTTTCATGCTATAAATTCTTGTTGCATATCATTTTTCTATTGTAATTTTGTCTTACTCTAAAATATAGAATTATTTTTTAAAAAATTTGTTGTTGTAATTTTTTAATAGAATAGATCGTGGGACTATAATTGATGTAATTAGTATTGTGTGACAAAGGCGAGGCTGTTTCCGGATCTCCTCCCCTTCACCCCCCACCACACCCAACACCTTATTTCCCACACAAATAAAAAAACAAAAAACCTCTTCCATTTCTAATATTTCCCAATATCAAATTATCAAATAATACAAACAACTAAATCAACTTTTATACGTAATTCTTAGTTTTTTTACACGGTGAAATTCTCAAAAGTCATATCTAATTTTTAAAATTTTCAAAGTGCATATTTATTTTTTAACAGAGCAATAATACGCACAGTAAAAATAAATATCTCAATAAAAAATTTAATCATCAATCGATGACACGTTGGATGTTTGATCATCGATCGGACACTCTCAGCGGCTTCCAACCGTCGCTCCGAATCAAATTATACCCTAGGGGCACGGTGAATCCATCGGGAATCGCCACAATTACGATCTCACATCATTCATCGTCGATTCGGACGGATTCACCGTTGCCGGCAATCCTAACGGTTTACCGTCCCCCGAGGTATAGTTTGATTATAAGAAATGGCGATCGAAGATCGCCGGTGGTATCCGATCGATGATTGGACGTCCAATATACCGTCGATTGATGATCAAATTTTTAATTGAGACATTCATTTCTACTGTGTAAATCATTTATCTTTTTTTTAAAAAAAAATCTCAATTCCATAATGATATATATGTCAATTATTATATCCTTTTGAATCTTTCCCTTCCTCTTTAGAAAAAAAAAAAGTCAATCTCATAATTATTTATAAAGAGTTAAATTAGGAAATGATAGAAAATTACATAAAAGGGTTTTTTTCCCTGATTAGTTATCTAATTTTATGCATCTATCATATAATGACGAACTCAAACTGTGGGGAACCTTCTTCCTCCCTCTTATTTGATTGGTCGCCCAAACACAAAGGGCGCAGACAATGCACTATGAGCCCCAAAGAATTAGCCATCGCTTTATGAAACAAGACTCTCTCCTTTTAATGCTCCACGAAGTAGAGCTGACATATTGCATGTGTCTATGACCTTGTGTATATGCACTACACTGGCCACCCCCATGTATTTGTGCATTCGAGATGCCTCACAATCTACTGCTCCTCTGTCTCGTCGATCTTGTATCTGTTTAATTATTTCGTTCATTCATGCTGAACAAATTCATAGTAAGCCAAAGATCATAGAGATGGACACACACTGTCTGTTGTATGTACGCTACACTGGCCCTGGGTTACGGTGCAACAATCAGGTCTCACTTAATAATAATTTAATTATATTAGTTTAATACATAGAAAATTAATTAAATAAATAAATTTTAGCAACTCGTTAAATCAAACGAATAAACTTAATATATATATATATTCATTCAATTTATGAATATTTAATGTTTATGAATAATATTCATGAACAACGTTGATTAATAAACGTTTCATTAATAAAACTTTTATTAATATATTAAATAAATAAAAAAATTATTAAATGAACATACAATTTTGAATTATCAAATTCAATAACTAATCACATTTGAAGTTAATTAGAGCTCGATAATATGTAACGAAACGAATGAAGCTCAAGCTAAACTTAAACTAAACTCAAGTTCATAAAAAATAAGTCAGCCAAGTATGAATAATCATTTCAATGATTGAGTTTATTTTATATTCGATTTGACTCAGTTATCTTATCAAATAAGTTTAAATATCTTAAAACTTGATTTAGTTTGACTTATCGTGTGTAAGGATTTGTTTTTGTAGTGGGTTGATAATTTTAAGAATATTGGTATGCTTGGATAAAAATTTTGTTAAGATCAAATCAATTACCATTAATTTTTTTTATTCGAAAAATTGAATATTTCTATTGAATATCGACAGAAAGAGGAGGTGATATTGTGCTCACCGCGACAGAGAGGGAGGCGGCGGGCAACAGAAGAGAATCACAGATCTGTATATATACAGATGGATAGTTTTGCATGGCCATTGCAAGCAGTTCAGTTTTGGAGTGAAATGAAATGAAGTGGTGGAGGTGTCAGATGATATTCGCCAACATGCACTGCAGTCTGAATATTGTAATTTAATTGAGGGGAAGGGGAAAAGTGGAGGAAGATGATGCAATCAGTCGCAGTCGCAGTCTCAGTCGCAGTCGCAGGCTCATACCAGTAACTTGAATGGGCCCGCATGGATCAGACATTCTCTGCATGAAGATATATGTTTTTTTTTATTAATCTAGTTGTTTCGGAAAAAATCAACATTACGATTAGTCGTCGGAGTTTAATCTACGTGGATACTGATATTAGGGGAGGAACTCCACAATCTGCGATATCAACACGAGCATTAGGAGAACACTCTGGAGATTGTCCGACGGAGCCCACTCCGACACTCAATTCAATGTCTCGATGAAAAAGAAAAGTATATAAGACAGAAAGATGTATGAGTAGCAAAAAATACATAACCCTCCTTACTGAAAGGGTTGAACTACATTTTATACCTGCGGCGACTGCCATGACACGTCCCATGATCTATGCCACGTCTTCCCCCTTGTCAGTTACAGGATAGTCTTTGAAACGGTCCATACCGTCATTAAGTGTGACCCGTTGCGATATTTAAGGGTTATGATGACTCCGCGACAGTGAGGGTGCTTATCCACAAATCCGAGAAAAAAAGGGGGGGTCGTTACTTGAGGTCGAATAGTACTGCTTGGGTTCCGCTTACCCGAGGTGATCTCGAGGTCATCTAGCCCGGGAGGTTGCGGGCGCTCCGCTTCCCCGAGGCGGTCTCGGGACTTGACATCTCGGGGTGATCCCGGGAGGGATTTTCTGATCTGATTTTCAGGGCGTGTTTACTGCGGGGGCCCTGGAGGCTCCTCTTCCCGAGAGGTCCCGAGAGCTCTGAATGGGAGTGGCTCTGACTCGCCACATCTTGTCGCCCAGCTTCTTCAGCCCACGTGTCCTGCCAAGGGCTACTCGACCCCATCACTAGTTAAAATGATCCTGTTGAAAAGTGAAGTGGACTCCCAAGAATGAGGTGACACTAAAAACTATTTCAGCTAGCGTCCTTCTTGTCAAAAAAGATGACCGTCAACAACTCACTAGGAAAATTCTCCGACAAGGTCCTCCGATGATCAAATCAGTATCCGGTGGAGAAAATGAAGTTGGAGAAGAAGCAACTGTAGCTAAAAAAAATTAAGCATACATGTAGGTGAAGGAAGGAGAGCCTTATATAGTTGGGGAAGCCGATAGTCTCTGTCTTATTTCTGCTACATTTTGTCTCATGTAGAGATAGGATCAGGGGCCACTGTCAACTCGTCGACCGGCGCCGCCTCATCCTGACATATGCAGGGGCGCCGTGGTACGGGTTGCCAAACCTTGTCAGGAAGACACTGTATCAACGGGATATCCGTGATTCGAACATGAGTACGTTGTGTCAGGCTCAAGCCAACCTGCGCCAACTTTGGTACTACCTTTAGCAGAGTGGTGTCGGGGGTAGGTACTGCCGCAAATAACGACAACCTCCGAGCTGGAGTGCACCAAATGGGCACGCCGATCCGCTACTTCGAGAGAAACCTAGCTATGCAGCTAATGACATACTGATTGGAACATATGTGACACCTCGAGTCGTGAGGTGCTTGGTGTTGAGGATCGGTAGAGCTAGAGGGGGGGGTGAATATATAGCTCGCTTTAGTTGATTCTTTTTCTTCCAAGCAGAAATCAAAGTCTACCCACCACCAAATCCAATGCTAACACTTGTATTTACTTGGTCTCCACCTCCTTGAGGTGACTAATCCAAGGGTCCACACCAGCGATCGCAGATTTCACTATCAAACCTCATTCTCGGAACAACCCCGAGGGTGGAGAAACCCTTTTACAACACCCTTGAAAACTTTCACAAAGAACAACACAAGGAAGAAGAAGAGAAAGAAGTATTACACAATAGGCTTGCTTCTCCTTCCTTTGATTGCTTGATGAAGGTGTTGGAAACTTGAGCTTGAACAAAGAGCTTGAAGCACCAAAACCCTAGCTCAAATCGCAATGGAACAGTGTTTTCGTTTGAGCTTGATTTTCCGCTTATAACGGTCTTCTTTTGCTTCCTGAATTGATTGGTGAGAAGCCCCAATCGATTACCAAGTAACCGATGAGCAGTACGGATGTTGGATGAACGGCTGGGATTACGCCATTTGAACTTGAATCGATTGGCTGATCGATTAGAATCCTGAATCGATTAACCGATCGAATACCGAGCGTTCTGTCGTGCACAGAACAGCTTGTAATCGATTCACCAATCGATTACAGGGTTTCTGAATCGATTGAGTGATCGATTACCGAGCGTTCTGTCTGCGGACAGAACAGCTTGTAATCGATTCACCAATCGATTACAGGGTTTCTGAATCGATTGAGTGATCGATTACCGAGCGTTCTGTCTGCGGACAGAACAGCTTGTAATCGATTACAGAACCTCCTGTTTCCACACAGAGTCAGTCTGAATCGATTCACCAATCGATTACAGGGTTTCTGAATCGATTGAGTGATCGATTACCGAGCGTTCTGTCTGCGGACAGAACAGCTTGTAATCGATTATAGAACCTCCTGTTTCCACACAGAGTCAGTCTGAATCGATTCACCAATCGATTAGTCATCTTCCAATCGATTGGTGAATCGATTGATACGCCTAACTCTGGACTTCAAGTCTGCAGTTCACAGCTGGGTTGATTGAATACCTTCCAATGGATTCAATTACCTTGTGCCAGCGAAACCTCTCGTTTCCTGGACTTCACGCCTGGAGCCTCCCAGCTCCGGATCTTCATGCCAAGAGTTCCGTCCCCGACCATCCCTTGGACTTCCTGCCTGGAGCTTCCTCAACTCCGGGTCTTCATGCCAAGAACTCGGTCCCCGACTATTCCTTGGACTTCTTGTGTTACTGCACATTAAATCTCAATGTTAGATTCAATGTATTAGCTTAAACTTAAATAACCGTCAATCATCGAAACCTCTCATTTAGGGCATGATTGCATCTACACTTGGGCCTAGCTCGGTCGACTCAGCATTATAACACACACAGAGTGTCGACCAGCTGACCCTAGATCGAGCACTCGGTATTTCCTGATGGGACTAGTTTAGACTGTGCCCGGTTAACCATCCAATCGAGCGATTCGACCCGAGTGGATCTCGAGCTCATGACTATCCGCAATGTTTTATGGCTATTCGTAATATTTTATGCCCTGCCACGTCGGACTGTCAGAGCTCTAATGGTAATGACCTATCTTTATGGGACGTCATGTTGGCCGACCGAACTACACATAAGCTAGAACAGGATCAGTAATTTTTTTTATGAAACATAATTTATATATGTTTAAATATTAATTTTTAAAATATTCATCCACTACAAAAATAATAAGGTTTTGCGACGGACAATTATAATTGTCTGTCGCAAATGGCGACGGATATATAGTATTCGTCCCAAAGTTGCGTGGCAAGTCAAACCCCTAATTATAGCGACGGACATGGTCAAAGTCCATCGCTATTGCGACGGATATTTTTAAATCTTCCGTCGCTAATGATAGACGACGAGTCAAACCCCTCAATTCAGCGACGGATTGGTCAATCCGTCGCTAATTGTGCGACGGACAAGTTAGTCCGTCGCAAAATTACTTAAAAAATGGCGACGCCCCCCTTCCCCCGCGGCCACGCAAACCCTAGCGACCGACTCCTCTGGCGATTCTCCTCCGGCGAACTCTCCTCCGATCCCAGGTACGCGAGTTAGCTCCATTTGCCGTATCTTATCATTTTTTGTGATCACGCGCCGACGTTGTCTTCTCCGGCCAGCCACCCCTCTTGGCACGGGCGCGCGCGGTCTCCGGCGGCCGCGCGCGTCCTCCCGCGGTTTCGCGCCGCCTGCTGGTGGTCGCGGCCCAGTGCGGCCGGGCGGCGCCTGTTGCTGCCGGCCGCCGTCCCCTACTGTGGGATGATTAAAAAAAGAAAAAAATTAATTAATTAATTGAATTAATTAGAATTAATTAATTCAATTAGATTAATTAATTGAATTCAGTTAATTAATTAGTTAATTATCATTTAAATATTTTAGATAATAAGTTTCTTTGTTAAACCATTAAATGTGTAATTAATTGATCAAATATTTTATTTAATTTAGTTTAATTGTTTGATTAATTTGATTATTAAGATGATTAATTGTTTGATTAGTGTAATTATTTTGAAAAATGTTTTCATTACTTGTTTTATTAATTAGATCTTGTTTTATTAATTAGATCTTGTTTTCATTACTTGTTTATACGATGCTTGATTATCCATTTGCTAGCTTTATTTAGATTATTCTGCTTGTATTGAACATTCTTCATTAGTGCACGTTTCCATTTGTCTCTAATATGTCTCATTTGCATGTTTTACCTATTCTGCTTATTTACCTAAACTTTTTGTCTAATCAGGTACCATGGCTGCACCTCGAGATCAGCGGATTATACTTACAGTCACCGGTGACAAGTATACCTATTCTTCGTATCTATTTTCTTACAGAATTAGCTAATATATTTTATTTTTTCCTACAGTTTCATGCCAGATGGGCATCAGGTCTCATCTTATATATCTAAAAAATTTAAAGAAAGACTGTCACCTACGACGACATGGGGTCATATTGAGAATGATTTGAAATCATTCTATTATGGAGAGTTTTTAGTAAGTATTTGTTGGGACCGGGTGCATGTCGACAAGGATACGAGTTCGTAAAATTTTAAATTTTTACGTGCAGCGGAAGAATTTGCATAAAATAATTTCCTAAATTATTTTAACTTCGTATCTAGCATGCAATCTTATGGTGTGTTGACATAATCATAAAATAAAACTTTATGGAAAAGTAAACTAATTTACTTTGTACCTCGCGTAACTCGAAGTAAGGGACGAGATCCAACCGTAGCGTCCCTTGGAAGCTTCGCCTCTATTCGCGTCCACGCCGAGTTCTCTTCGGGATGACTTCGCAAAGTCACGAGTTTTGTGCCGACGAGAACTACTAGATCCTCGGAAGGCACAACTAAGAAGATCAAGAGAAGAAAAGGAAACTAACCAACGAAGTAACGGAATCGAATTCCGAGAGAGAGGGAGATGTAATCCGCTTCTTCTTCTTCTTGGTTGGTTTCTTCTTCTCCTTGAAGCTCACGGCAACACCTTGCCTTGGTGTAGGTTGGGCGCCCACCCTAGGCCGCCGGCCCTAATGGATGGGAGGGGGAAGGAGGAGAGAAGAGAAGAGAGAGAGGGAGAGCTCTATTACGATTATCCAAATCTTAGGAATCCAAGGCTTGCCTATGGTTCCTTATATAGTTGCTTCTCCCTTGCCAAGTCTCCTCTTAACCGAATTAACGGAATTAACGGAATTAGTTATCATAAGAAATTTATCCTATAAATTCTCTTATGAATTATTCCGTTTAAACCAAATTTTATTATAACTAACTTTATAATAAAACTAATTAGTTATCATAAGAAATTTATCCTATAAATTCTCTTATGAATTTTATTATAACTAACTTTATAATAAAACTAATTAATTATCATAAGAAATTTATCCTATAAATTCTCTTATGAATTATTCCGTTTAAACCAAGTTTTATTATAACTAACTTTATAATAAAACTAATTAGTTATCATAAGAAATTTATCCTATAAATTCTCTTATGAATTTTATTATAACTAACTTTATAATAAAACTAATTAATTATCCTAAGAAATTTATCCTATAAATTCTCTTATGAATTATTCCGTTTAAACCAAGTTTTATTATAACTAACTTTATAATAAAACTAATTAATCTCTCCTTTTATTATGGAATAAATTTTATAAGAAATTTATAAACTTTCTTATTATGGAAAAATCAATTCATAATTGATTTTATAAAATTAAAATAAACCAATTCATGGATTATTTTAACTTCCATAAAAAGAATAAATTTCTATAAATTTATTTATATAAATTTCTTTATACAAATTTATTTATCCATAATTTATAAAACAAATCGCGCTAGATTTGTTTTATTAATTAAACCAAAATTAATTGGTTTACTCCCTCTATTGTGGCCGGCCAACCAAGGAGGGTTGGCACCCTCTTTGGCCGGCCCAAGCCGAGCCGAACCAACGCGAATTAAACTCATTTAATTCGCCCAATAAGCCTTCAAAAGACTTAGCCATTTTAGCTTCCATTGCGCCTCTGATAAATTCAGATTCGACTTATTTCTCTTGATCGGAAAATCCAATTTTCAACTCGTTTTAAATCCCTCGGATTACTCGTAGTGCGTGTGACTAAATAGGCTTTCGATTTATGTTGGCCGTCTATAATCAACAAATTATAGAACGATCATGAGTGGCACCTAGTAGTACATCATGACCCCCAATTAATCGAAAGATCAACGGTTTGACCTCAGAAGAAATTATTCTGAAACCCTTCAGCAGCTCTAATGAATCGTGCCCCATTCCCTTCACCATCTTATACCCACTTGGTTCAGGACACGGTCTATTTGTGTCAGTCCCCACTAGGCTGACTACGTCACACCTAGCCCAAGTAATGTCTTTCTCGTCCTTTGGATTTCTAATTACTCTCATGTATTTAAGAGACTTGCACTCTTAACATGATATACTCTGGCCAGAGATTTTGAGTAACAATCCGACGATAGGCCTGGGTATACATCTCCTCGCAAGGAGTGGTGAATCCTTTGTAGGCTGTTCAAACATCTTCGGGCACTTCGGCTTATACCCAATTATCCTGGGTCCACACCTCCTTGGAGATGCTTGCTTAAGATGTTAAAGTATAAGTCTCCATGACCAAGATGACTTGAACATCGCAAGTCAAAGGAACATCGCACTTAAGCCGCAGTAAGAACTTCATTGACATATCTATAGATAGATTCCATATGAAGTCTTACAGCTAGTCACTCCAATGAACTAGTTCCCTTAACTAGCACCCATGTTTATCTCCGGACATCCCAATGTCACCAGCCTGTGAGAATCAGCTGATTAGAGAATAACCCATGCTAGTCTCAACAGAATTGATAGTGTCCGTATTTATCAATTCATCGACTAGGGATATTTTCAATATTTCACATTTGCACATTTAGAGATAATCACTAGTTGTGATCCCATCACAAATTCTCTTATGCTGTGAGTTGTATTGCGGACATTCAGTAGATGAGTTTAAGATCCCAATCAAATACACAAGCATGTATACTCAAATAGTGAATTATCATTTATTAAAATAAATATTTTACAATCATAAGGCGATTGCCTTAGGACACTTCTCTCATATCACTAACAGTATTTTACATGTATATTTAATTTGATATTATAACTTTTTTTCATACTATCCATATAAATTTTTTTCATACAGAAATGGTACACCTGGGAGGAGGGTGCGGAGGAGCAATTTAAGAATACCCGGAATGCCTACTGCTCCAAATTGTACAGGGGCATGCTCTACAAATGGAGAAAGAAGGCTGATAGGCCTACAGAGGTCCTTGAGCCGATTTGGGCAGCATGGCGAGCTGTCTGGGATGCCCAGCACTGGAAAGAGAATGCTGCGATTGCTCGAGACAATCGCAATTCAGAGGTTGCTGGGCCCAGCACGGGATCGACGAAGCACACTGCTGGATCCCGTTCCATTATCCAGCATGCCAGTGATTTGGTAAGTACTTTTTATTTTGGTTATTAAAGGCATTTAGTATGTTTTTGTGGATATATTTAAACATTATATTTTGTGTATACAGGCTGCTGAGCTACAGAGACCTCCCACTAGTTGGGAGTTATTCAGCAAGACCCACAAGAAAAAAGATGGGTCTTTTGTCGATCGTCGCTCCCTATCTATCAATGTAAGTATATTAATTATATCTTACTTGACCCAGACATTTTATATAGTCTAATTAAATTTTTATTTCACAGGAATCAATGACCACTAGAGTTGCTGAGGCACAGGCGTCTCAGCCTGCAGCAGAGGGGGAGGATGCACAGCCTCTTTCGACCGACGATGTGAATCGGATTTATTTTGATGTCGTCGGTGGGAAGAGGAAGACCGCCTTATACGGCCTGGGCTCTCAGGCAAAGGTTACATATGATCAGATGAGAGTTTCAGGGGTTAGGGGTCGTCCAGCATCCTCCTCCTCTACCTCTAGTGAGGTTCGACATTTACGGGAGGAAAATGAAGCCCTGCGGACTCGACTCACGTCGATAGAGGAGACGTGTGCCGGGAGGGACGCAGAATGGGCTAAGACGAGCGCAGAGTGGGCTCAGAGGGAAGCAGCGAGGGATGCTGAGTTGAGAGAGTTGCGGGCTCACCAGGCACACACTGACGAGATATTACGTCACATGTGAGCTTTTACAGCGACTCTATCGCCGATGACACAGATGCCAGCACTTCCTGCCCCTCGTTTTGACGCTCCGGATACACAGATGTCAGCCGCTCCAGCTCCCGCCCATCGTTTTGAGTCTCAGGAGACACAGGATCCTGAGCATCCCACAGAGGAGTAGAGATATTATAGTGGTATGATCATTTTTCCCCCAATTTTTTTCAGTAACAATGTATTAAGTTATTATATCCATAATAACTTGTTTTCTTATTACTCCATTTATGCTTACAGATTCTACATTATCAGAGTTGAGTTCAGATTTCTTGCTTGAAAGGTATGAATATTCGATATTATTCCTTTATTCTTTCGTATTTGGTAGTTTTCATTTACATATTTAATATTATTAGAGTTATCTTCTATTTGTTATTTTTCTTCTATTAGATCGAGTTATCTTATATTACATATGCTTACTTTATTTGTTATTTCTTATTATTATCAATTTAGATTTATTTCTGTATTGGATTGTTTTCTAATTGTTTTATCTTCTATTATGCAGGAATAATTTTCCTTTCCATCCATTATTGACTCTGATAATCATGTACGTTATGATTCTCTCCTTTTTGATGTATAAAGTTTTTTTTTTACTTTGACGTTTGGATGCATTTGATATACATTCGATATAGCTTTCTTTTGAAACGTTTGTATTGGATTAACCATTCGAAACTTTGGATTGTATACGTTTAGTCACTAATCAAAGTTTCGATTGTATACGTTTGGAAATTAAATACTCGATTGAATATTGGATTCAAATTGAATCTTTGAATGTACATATACATTTGGAAATGAATGTTTATATTGAATTGGATTGTCTTGTATATGAATGTTAATGTTTGGATTGGATTGGCTTGTAAATGAATGTTTGGATTCTTGTGAATGTTTGGATGTTGATATATCTATTATTGTTTCATATTGTTTCATATTTGATTGGATTGTATTGATGTATATATGAGAAGTGGAAGAAACAGATATTGGCTGTCAAAATTTTCCAGGTTTAGCGACGGATATTTTTTAAAATCCGTCGCAATTTGCGACGGATTATTGACTTTTCCGTCGCTATGACGATTGATTAGCGACGGATTTTGACTGAATACCGTCGCTATTACGATATATTAGCGACGAACTTTGACCATATCCGTCGTTAATCCGAATGATTTGCGACGGATCATTGATTATCCGTCACTACTATTTTCTCCGGCCACGTCACCCCGTTTTTCTGTGTTTGCGACGGACTATACGTCCGTCGCTAAATTAGCGACGCAGATGAAAATTGCCCGTCGCTAAGAGAGCGACGGAGTGAAAATTATCCGTCGCTACCATAGCTCTGCGACGGGATCTCAGGCGACGGCGCTAAATCCATCGCTACTCCGTCGCTATTTGTGTTTAGCGACGGAATAGCGACGGATTTAGTCCGTCGCTATAGTCGGTTATTTTTGTAGTGATCCCTATTAAAATTAGATTTCTTATTTGTTTCTTAAATATTTTACTATATGTTTTACATATGGAGGGAGATGGATTAGTCATATGTGTTGTTTTTTATATATAATTTATTATTTAAAGTTTGTATATCCAATTAATTTTAGAAGAGATCGAGAATACAATTTATGAAAACTCAAAAGTTTTGAAAATATTTATCTGATTTAAAATTTAAATTTTAATCATCTTATTATCATCTAAGTGTTGATAATGTCATTCCTTTTTCATTCGTGCCTGCCTCGTCCTCTCAAATAAAGCTATGAACATCATTTTAGTCAGTGCAAAAAGTGAAATTGTCATCTTAACGGTCCTTTGGTCCTGGCCCCATAAATGTTTAGAAGGAATAAATCATGATTTTACTGGTGGGGTAAGACACCTGAGGTTGAGAAGATTTAAGCCAGCAGACCAGATTTTTATCCAGTATACGACCGACGACTCTTGAACCTAAGACCTCCGATATAAACAATCAAATGTCTTATCAACCGAGTCAGCCCGTGGGGACAAACATCATTTTAGTCGGGTGGATAGATATGGAGGGTTTAGATTAACATTGGATATTACAATATAATATCACTTGATTTAGTGCCACTTTATTTGGTCGCTATTAAAACAGTCATCCATAGATCAATAATCCTAGTAAAGTTAGATGATTATGTACGTTGAAATTTAATTATAAACCAAAAGTCCAAAAATGAAACCCTCTATGAACGTCCATTTCTCGAGGAAAGTTGACCGCCATAGCGCCCCTAAAAAGGGACATAAACTTTAAAGAAAATTGTTAGAATGACACTGAAAATATACTAGTGATTGTTACTCCGAAGTTTAAGTCAGAATTTATAAGTATAAAAGAAAAAACAATCAAGAGAGAGAGAGTCTGATTAAAAGATCCCAACTTACCTTTCAAATGACTCTTTTTCTCCCTTTTATGCTTTTCTTTTTTGTTATTATTTGTATTTCTTGTAATTCTTAATATTTATGACTATCAATCATTAATGTGGCCGCTTTGAGGTTATTGAGACTAGAGGATGGACTAACTCCTTCCGGTATTAAGGTAGAACTGTAGGTCAAATGTGAATTAGTTAAGCTCCTATACACTACAAGAAAATTATCATATACCCACGATAAATTTTATATAGGAGTTTAGCTAATTCACATTTGACCTACAATTCTACCTTAATACCAGAAGGAGTTAGTCCATCCTCTAGTCTCAATAACCTCAAAGCGGCCACATTAATGATTGATAGTCATAAATATTAAGAATTACAAGAAATACAAATAACAAAAAAGAAAAGCATAAAAGGGAGGAAGAGAGTCATTTGAAAGGTAAGTTGGGATTTTTAATCAGACTCTATCTCTCTTGATTGTTTTTTCTTTTATACTTATAAATTCTGATTTAAATGTCGGAGTAACAATCACTCGTATATTTTCAGTGTCATTCTAATAATTTTCTTTAAAGTTTATGTCCCTTTTTAGGGGCGTTATGGCGGTCAACTTTCCTCGAGAAATGGACGCCCATAGAGGGTTTCACTTTTGGACTTTTGATTTATAACTAAATTTCAACGTACATAATCATCTAACTTTACTTGGATTATTGATCCATGAATGACTGTTTAATAGCGACCAAATAAAGTGGCACTAAATCAAGTGTTATTATATTGTAATATCCAATGTTAATCTAAACCCACCATATCTATCAGGGCAGCTAGGGGGGGAGCGGGGGAATAATTTAAACAAAAAAGAAAATTTACTACATATTTAATTTTTAAAGGGGTCAAATTATACCTATGCTGACAAAATAAAAAAAAATTATATATATTATTAAAATATTTGGAGGGGTCATGATCCCCTCAAGTTTTATGGTAAATTCGCTGCTGATCGAGTTGGTTTCTTTTGGGTCATTTTTATTGGTGTAATAGGCCTTTAATCAAGGTTGGCCAGATTGACCAATCTCAAGTTAACTTGAGTTAAGATTTTGATATTTAATCAATATCTTAATTGATCAAATCAGACGTCAAATCAAGGTGGATCAAATACTTAACAGATAATTAATATGTTAAGTTGGTTGGGTAAATAGTCAAGTCAACTCAAAGTTGATATGATATTTGATAAGATATGAAAAGTCTAAGTGAATCATTGTAGATCGGATATTTAGTGATAAAAATCTGACATGTAATTAGCAAAAGAAAAATTTAAGTAAATCACGATTGATCGGACACTTAACAGACAAAAAGTTCAATGGACCAAAAAAAGTGGAACTGCCACCTTAGCGGTCCCCTGGTCCGGACCCCATAGATTTTCAGAGGGAGACAAACCACGGTTATCACTGGTGTAGTGAGTCGCCTGGGATCGAGGAAATTAATATCAACAGATCAGAATTTTATCCCCATGTATAATTGACGATCCTCGAATATGTGACAAACAGTTCAATGGAGAGTTAACATAAGACATGAAATTCGGTAGGTTAAGATTGATCCAATGTTAGAAAACGATTAAATCTCGATAAGTCAGATTTAACCAATGTTAGAGTAATATAAAAAATATATATATATAATATGGTACCATTTTAATCCACTTCATATATGAAGGAACCTTCGGGTCGATCTAATTTTGTGAGAAGAACTAAGGATCCTTAGTCTTATTATTATTAATATTATTATTATATATCATCAAAATAAATTTAAGAAATAAAATAAATAAATACATTATGAGAAGACTTTGACGGTCCTCCCGACCGTTAAAAGACTTACCAAAAAAGGCGCCAACAACCTGCTCCCGCCATCCCCGGCAAACCACGCACCGGAAACTTTCCTCCCTCTCTTCAACGCCTTCCTCCGACGACTGAGACAGAGCGAGAGAGAGACCGAGGAAAGCCAGCGGAAAGAGAGGAGAATGGGAGGCTGCTACTCCATCCCCCCTTACTCCGACTCCTTCCCGGGCCGCAACAAGAAGCACTCGCGCCGGAGCATCCGCTGCCTCCCCTACACTAACGACGACGACGACGACGACGACGACGACGACATTGACTCTCGGTCAGCCTCCCCCATCTCCATACTCGACGCCCCGCCCGACGCCTCCGACTTCCTGCAGCGCTACCGGCTGGGGGCCGAGCTCGGCCGGGGCGAATTCGGCATCACGCGCCGCTGCGCCGAATCTGAGACCGGCGAGGCGCTCGCGTGCAAGACCATATCCAAGCGCAAGATCCGGAGCCAGGAGGACATGGCGGACGTGCGCCGGGAGGTGCAGATCATGCGCGCGCTGCCGCGCCACCCCAACTTCGTCAGCCTCCGGGAGGCCTACGAGGACTCCGAGTCCGTCCACCTCGTCATGGAGGTCTGCGAGGGCGGCGAGCTCTTCGACCGCATCGTCGCCCACGGCCACTACTCCGAGCGCGCAGCCGCCAACATCGTCAAGACCATCGTCCAGGTCGTGCAGGTAATCCCTATAGATGATTTATAGATCCTCATTAATCAAATTAACTATATTAACCAATCAAATTAATATATCATCCTTAATCGATCGAGCTGGGGGTTCTCTGTTTTCTATAGATATGTCATGAAAATGGCGTGATCCACCGAGATTTGAAGCCTGAAAACTTCTTGTTTTCTGATAAAACAGAAGATTCAGCCCTCAAGGCAATTGACTTCGGCCTCTCTGTGTTTTTTAAGCCTGGTAGATCTTCTTCTCTACTCCATCAACTCCTCGGCCCATCTTTTTTTTTTTTTTTATCAGAGAGACAGTATTCTTTCTTCTTCATCTTCAGGTCAGCGCTTCTCTGAAGTCGTAGGAAGTCTATATTACATAGCACCCGAGGTGTTTAACAAGAACTACGGGCCAGAAGTAGACGTCTGGAGTGCTGGGGTTATTCTTTACATCTTGTTGAGTGGAGTTCCACCATTTTGGGCAGGCAAGCAGGGAAATTTCAGAGGCTTGCGATACGATATATACGATCGTAGCGATTAACCTGTCTGTAGTTGTTCTTTGTAGAAAATGATGAGGGAATCGTGCAGGCAATTCTCAAGTCCTCTGTAGATTTTCAAAGAGAACCTTGGCCGCAGATATCAGCGAACGCCAAGGATCTCGTGCGAAGAATGCTCGATCCCGATCCGTCGACCAGGTTGACGGCTAAACGAGTTCTCGGTATGAATGTCTTTCTCCTCTCCATCTGATTAACTCTTCGCGGACTGGAAATTAACATATTCATATGGAACTGTTGTTGCTTAATTTTGTGAGAACAGAGCATCCTTGGCTCCAGAATGCTAACATGGCTCCCAACATCTCGCTCGGCGAAACTGTCAGAACTAGGCTGCAGCAGTTCTCAGTGATGAACAGATTTAAGAAGAAAGCCTTGAGAGTGAGTGGGGTTTAGTGGTTTATAGTTTTTATTTTTTTCTGAATAAGGTTTGACATTTCATATGATAATACTTCACAGGTCGTAGCTGAGCAATTGCCATTGGAGGAAGCAGCTGATATTAAGCAGATGTTTCATATGATGGACAAGGACAACAATGGCAGCCTGACCCTCGAAGAGCTAAAAGAGGGTCTTCACATAATTGGGGATCGTGTTGCAGAACCAGACATCAAGATGCTGCTCGAAGTTGTGAGTGTTCTATTTCCTGGCGTCTTAAGCTAGCTCTTTGATCGATCGATCGGCACCTTCATGTCCATGCATGCTTCTTGTGTGCCATTGCAGGCCGATGTCGATGGAAATGGAACTTTGGACTGCGAGGAGTTCATGACCGTCTCCGTCCACCTCAAGAAGATCAGCAGCGAGGAGCAATTAACCAAGGCATTCAATTACTTCGACAAGGATGGCAGTGGCTACATCGAGATGGATGAGCTAAGAGAAGCTCTGCATGAGGGTGATGCACCTTCTGAGCAAGTGATTTGGGAGATCATCTCAGACGTCGATACCGACAAGGTTAGAGAATTATTATAAGGAGATCAGTTGTTATAATCCATTGCTAGCTTGATTCATCTGAAACAACAAAAATATATCTGAAAATGCTTCAGGATGGACGCATCAGCTACAAGGAATTTGAGCTGATGATGAAGTCTGGCTGTGACTGGAGAAATGGATCCAGACAATACTCGAGGCAATTGTTCAGTAACCTCAGCAATAAGTTGCTGAAAGACAGTTGATTGCACAAGGAAAGTTAGGATTGCCGTTTGGAGCACACATTTGTGTTTAAATATCGAGTTTCTCCTTGTTGGGCAAGCAGCGGAGTTAGTCTGCATATCTGACTGCAGCAGTTTTTGGACTAGAAATATGATTTGTTCTAAGTGAGTCACCACCAGTTTGCTCGTGAAAAGGAAATGGCGTTGTGATTTAGTAAGGAAATCTGTAATTTGCTAGTGTTGTTTAATACTCCTGAAACACTCATCCCCATCCCGAACAAATTGATCTCCCTCCTGGACTCCTGGTATGAGTTGATAAGGTTGTTCTCATGTGCCATTCACCAATAATAATAGTCTTGGCTAAAGTGGGATGGTGTCTCGATCATTAAAGGAACAAAATTCACTAGAAGTGGAAATCATGAAATCTCCACCCGCAACAACAAACAGAATCAATGAATAGCAAAAGTTTCTATAGTTCACGGTATCACACAGCCAAAGAACTGAAGTTTCTCAAACAAATATACAAACAGATATGTCCAATTTTCATGAACTGAATGAAATGACTAAAAAAAGGCCACAAACTAGACAGTACCCTCAAAACATACAAAGAGAACAGAGGCTTGTCCCTACGTGATTATTAGGATTTTGGTCAGATTTTTAACTTGTAGAAGGGGTAGCAGTAACAAGAATGGTTGTGAGATTTGACAGTTTGAGTTAAGCATACTGATCACTGCATCCTTCAAGCATCTGTCAAAAAGGGTCAGCCGCAGGCAGTGGAGCTTGCTTATTTAGAAGAGGGGAGAGTGCTTTCACGACAATGCTCATATTGGGTCTAAACTCAGCTTCATACTGAACGCATAGAGCTGCAACAGCTGCCAACTGCAAGAGAAAAAAAATACAACAAAAAAAAAAAAACAATATCAGGCATTCCCACATATACCACCACACTCATTGTTAGTGAATAAGTGCTGATCTACTTAAACTAGTTATACATGGATCAGGCTATCGATTATCATGCAAGGGTTTCCAAACAATTGGAAACTTTTCAACCTTTAGTGGGGAAAAAAAAATCAAAGTATACAAAGAAAGGAAAAGACCTTGGCAATCCCTTTCGGTGGGTAATCTCCCTTCAATCTTGGATCTACACATTGCTTGACTTTGTCCTCGCTCAGTCTTGGGGTTGCCTGTGGAATGGAAAAAAGGACCATTGTCAGAAAGGTTAGAAGTACCAGTTTAATATATGCAGTAGCGTAGCATTAGATGCAACACAACCATAGCTTCATGTTAAAGAAAGAGAGCCTGAGACATTCACAACTGCAAACAAGGAAAGGTGACTGCTATGTACCTGACCTGCTTGCATAGAGCAGGTAATACCAGTGTAACACATGACAAATGAGTCGCTAGTATTTGTGAGGATGCTACAACATTATTAACTAATCAAGTTGCTAGATTGACTTTCCACCATAATGTAAAATACAAGGAAATCCACACCTTTCCAGCTCACTGAGGTTTATCGTCCATGCTAATAGGGATTTCATACAAGGGCGGAGTTACTTATGTCAAGTAAGCAGCTAGCTATTCATGCCAACTGACATGTAACCCAGCTGCTGTAATTCCACCAACCACAAGAAATCACAGTTGGTTTCATTTACCTCTTCTATTAGACCTCTATTCAATGATTAAAAAGATTATATACTAGTTCACCAAAATAAGATTAAGAACAGTGAAGAACTGGTTTAAGCTTTGTTACTTGGGCATGCTACATCCAGGTTTGAATGAACTACCTTGTATGAACTGGTTTAAACTTTACCCAACCTGGTTAATCAGAAGGGGGTGCTGGGGGTGAGCAAATCGCTTTTTGCCACCTTAATTAAAATGAATCTCAAAATATCCTTCTAAATTTATGTTCCAACTACATGAAGCAGATTGAATCTTCTATAAGAGATGAAACTTCGACCTTGAATATATTTAAGTTACATGGTTCATAGAACTTGTTTCTTAAATCATAATGTAGATTCAAAATATAATTTGATTCCAAAAAAAGGATTCTCTGGGATATACAATAATTAAGATTTTGGAAATTACAGTAAATCAGTAGCTGACCTGAAATATCTGGTATACATGGTTTTATGACTTGTTCACGTTATATTATACAATCAATCATCTTATGCTAAGATAGATGTGTGGACTTTCTAAAAAAGATAAAATAAAAAATACAAATCATTGAGAGCCATTAGGTTTGCTTGCCATACAAGATAAGATGAGAGAAAATAAATTGAAATGGTATCATATATATAGAGGCAATTAATAGATTCTATAATTAGAAGAGTTGAACTGATTAGAGTGGCAGCATAAATGATAAGAGAGACTAACAAGAATATTAGTTAACAAAAATAATTTACTAAATTGGAATATTACTACTAATATAGCTTTCCATAGAGCATAATGGGGAGGGATCAGATTTGTTTAGCCGACTCCAAATAATCTGAGCACGGCGACTCCAATAAATTGGAACAAGCATACTCCAAATAATTGGAACAAACAACTTTTGACAATGATCATAAATCAATCATGAAATCTAGATTATCTTTATATAATAATTTTTCATGATTCAGTATTGTTAATAATATGGTTTAACGAAGTTGCACAAAGAGCGACTATTGGAGGATTTTTCTATAAGGCACACACTAAGTTAGATCACTGCTCTATCTTTGTAATCCTGCAGATTGGTTCATATACACCTAAAGGTTATTGTAGGTCCAAAATATTTGAAATTAACTGCACACAGCATTTCCCATTGAACTATGTAAAGGGCAATATTACTGTATACAGACAAAGTTGTCAAATCAAGATTCTTGTCATGAATCATGTTGGTGGATTTTTCAAATCATGACTTATTAAAATTTGAATCAAGCAAATTGTAAAATAGGTAAAAGATTTTTAACTTATCTGGAACAGTTTTTCATCAAACATAAACAGAGTGTGTGTGTATATATATATATATATATAGTGTATATTTATATTACATATATGTATGTATTTATGTATATATATAATAGTGTACATGTGGCAGGACATTGGGACATTGACCTCTCCATCTTCAAAAACATATAACATATGATTATGTTCCCAAATATATATATATATATATATATATATATATATAGAGAGAGAGAGAGAGAGAGAGAGAGAGAGAGAGAGAGAGATGTGGCAAAAGGCGATTCGCTCGCCCCCAGCGCCCCCGAGACTAGGTTATCACCCATAAGTGATGCAAGGGGCCTTCACCACCTCACTACCACCAGACAAAAGAGGAGACTAAATTAAAAATGATTAATTTATTTGAAATTATGATGATAAGAATCATGTAGCTAATCCTTATAGTTGGGACAAGAACTGCTTGATGATGTCACATTAAGGATTCTTTTATAGTTCCAATTCATATTATTTAATATGTATCACGTACTTTACCTATTATGATGATGGTATGTTGAGAAATCTTTTATACTTCCAATACATATTATTCAATATGTCTCTTTGCATATGATAATGATGATGTGTTGAGAACTCTTTTATAATTCCGATTCATATTATTTATGTATCACTTTATAGCGAAATTGTACCATACAATATAAGTCGTGAATTGAACAATTTTAACAACAATGTTTGTAGCAAGGGCCTCTTAGAAATACAGTCACTACCAGAAAAGTGGTGCTTAGCAGCGATTTTTTAGTGGCGGTTTGCTAAACCGCCACTATATTATGTGTTTTCCTGCGGTTTACAATAACCGTCGCAAATTATATTATTTAGCGGCGGTTAATTTTTGAATCGCGGCGGTTTAATGATTCGCGGCGGTTTCAATTTTCCTTAACCGCTGCTAATTGAAAAAAAATGAAAAAATTTGAATTAAAAGTTTAGATTTAAATTCCATCCCTTAACTAAATGGACGGTCAGATCTTCTTATCTGTTAATCACATCCATGAACGGCTCAAATCCCCTTCCTCACTTAAATCCAAAGGTCACGATCAATCTTCCTCCTCACTTAAATCAAACGGCTCTGATCAAAACCCTTACTTCGATCTCCTCTCCTCTCCTAACCCACGCACGCAGCAGCAACCCTATTCTCTCCCAGCGCCGCACACAACTCTCTCCAGCTGCTCGAACGCGATCAGGCTCTGCAGGATGGTGTTCGACACGTTGTAGGCTCGGATCCGGGGGATCTCCAGCCTCCCGTTGGCGAAGGTGACGTCGAGGAAGCTGTCGGTGTCCATCTTCCTGACGATCTGCATGCCGACGTTCTTGAGCTCGCGGGCACAGAGGAAAATGCTCCTCTTGTGGAGCAACTATATGAGCACAATGCTTCTTAACTTGTCTTCTTAACCGCTCAATCTTCTTTTATCATAGTTAATAATCCTGTTGGTCCTCCTATCTATGTGTCTCAAGCAAGGTTTTTCTTGTGTTAGTTCCACGCCATCTCCTAGTTCCATGTAAAATTTCTGGCATTTATGATTTGTGTTATTATGTGAGATTGGTGGCACTACTGATGAGTGGTCATTTCTTATTTGAAGATTGGGTATACTTTTCTTACTTTATTGTTGCAGTTTGACAATAACAACTCCATTGCTAGTTTGATCTAACGGTTTTCGTTCTTCTCCTATGTTAATAAATCCAAACAGTACATATTCTTATACAAATTTGATTCCTTTCTTAGTGAACAGGCTCAATACAAATATCCATCAAATGACTGTAATTGGAGACGCCCACCAGTTGAGGAGGTATGTATCCTCGTCATACTTGCTCTTGAGTTGCATCATAGAGATCATCTAATTAAATTATTTCACCCAAGGTTTTGGCACATTTTTACATAGGTTCTATCGAAATTGGTAACTCACTACTCAAAAGTTCACTCCAGGGATTGCATAGATGAAGCAGAAGTAGCAGAAACCATTGTTGGCCCTTTGCTTGGTATAGTATGAAATTTCAATCCATAGCTAGGTTATTCACGTACTCGTTTTGAAATGACCTATATTTTAGAATAAGTTGCATTCTTGTTGACATAGTTCTATGCTATTCTTTTGTTCTTTCATCTCTTTGATTTCTAATTTTAAGTACATTATTCTAAATCTATGGTGTTTTCTTCCTTTTTTCTTCCATTGTTCTCAATACCTGTTTCCATATGTGTGATTGCCTTTTTTTATGCTGGAGCGTCTGCATATGCGTGATTAGTAATGATGAAGTTGGAGGTTTATCCCAATACCTCTTGTAATGAGATAGATTAGTAAAATCATTTGCTGAAGACTGAGTGGCTCTAATTTTATACTAGCTTCACTAATATTGCCTTTTATATTAAGTGGCTCTAGTTTTTTCATATTTTTCATATTTATTTTATAATGTTAAGAAGTAATAGATTTTATTTGTTTTAGATGAGTTGGATGACATAACTAAAGAGGCACGATATATGGTGTAAGATGTTTGGTCAATTCCTGAGGGTAGAAAAATTATAGTTCCATGCAAGATGTTTCCCCTCAGAATTTGATGTGTTGGGTGAATTTATTTTTCAGTTGTGTCATGATATTTGATTTACATAATGCCCACTGTTATGTCTGCCTAATATCTGTTGTAGGTCTATTGATGTTGTAACCAGTGATCTATCATCACTTTTCGGCTGACATAAGCTTTAATAATCCATGAGTAAAATTAGATACCATTTTTCTTTTCCTCCTTTTGAGTGATAAATGCCAATTTTTTTTTCCATTGTGCACAATTGCTTACTTTGGAAATCTTCTGTGATTTTGTTCCTTATATTTGGCCAAGTATAAAAGGTCACGTTCATCAAACCTTCATACAGTTTTGTGCAATGAAGTATAATTGTTCATCGGATCGCGTTTTGACTGCATCTCTTTATCACTTCTTAGCTTCAATTAAGTATTGATCTGCTCTTTTGAGCATACAAGAGTTTTCAAGAAGATCACTAGGGTATTTACTGAATTGAAGTCCTCACTGAATACAGAATAGTAGGACCTGGATCAGAAGCTACATAGAGAACTATTTGGGATAGGTGATCCCCAATATGTTCCATTATTATTATAAGTATATAATATAAATGTTATATGTTAATATAAATGCTTCCAGTTTAGTTTTTTATGCTTCCAATTTGTTTCCATACAACTGATCAGTTTCCATACCTCTCCCACGAACCAGTTTTTATGCATTATCATTTCCTTGCTGATTAATTTTGAAGAGATATAACTTGGTTTTCATTATTCATTCAGGTCAAATTTTTACTGATGTGGTTGGAAGCCAATACTATGCTACTCCTCAAGTACTTTGCAAGCATTACAGACTAGAAGCTGAAGTTTGAACTGCTGCTGCTATGTTATATATTTTTGTTTAGTGGTGTACCCTCATTTTGGTTTAGATTTCACTTCAGACATTTTTTGTTGTTAGTATTTTGTTTTTTGAGCATTTACTTTTGTAGACATTCATTTGAATGTATTTAACTACTAGCTATGAAAATTTTCCTTTAAGATTACACAAGTGTTTAACTTGTTTGCCCTTCAAATAAAATATTGAAAAGAAAAACCAAATAAATATTTTCGGTTGAATTTGCCATTTGCGGCGGTTTCAAAATCGCCAGTAAAATTATTTACGGTGGTGAATTGCAGCAGTTTCAAAACAGTCGATAATGTGATTTGTGGCGGTTTCAAAACCGTCGGTAAATTATTTACCGGCGGCTTTGGAATCGCCACAAATCACATTATCGACTGTTTTGAAACTGCTGCAATTCACCACCGTAAATAATTTTACTGGTGATTTTGAAACCGGCGGCTTTGGAATCTTTTCTAGTGGTTTTTTTGTGGCGGTTCAAACCGCCACTAAATCAGGTAATTTGGAAACAACCATTAATTTTGCGGCGGTTTTAATATTGCAAAAACTGCCGCAAAAAATTCATCACTCTAAATCGTGTGATAGTTTTATCAGCGGTTAAAACCGCCGCTATGGAACCGCCGCAAAATAACCGTCAAGAGAACCGCCAGAAAACGTATTATGGCGGCGGTTATTCCAGCGGTTCAATCAAACCGCCGCTAAATGGTTTAAGGACGTCGTTATCTGCGGCGGTTTTGTAAACCGCCGGTAAAACATTTACCGTCGTTGCCAAACCGCCGTAAATCTCAATAAAAACCGCCGCAAAGTACCTTTTTTTTTGGTAGTGAGTGAATGAGGGGAAAATGTTAGTTGGGAAGAAGGCTTTATGACAAAAAAACAAGCTTTGTCAACTTGTTTTTTTTAGAAAGAATCTAGATTAATCAAAAGAGCAAACCAGTTAACACTTGTGCCCTTGAAAATTGAGATCATAGGAAAGAATTCAACAATTATGTAATCATTTGAAGTTAGTAACCCAGGATACAATTATTTCAATATATAGAGCTGATAGTCAAAGGCAGCCAATATGTTTCAGATACTAGTTAGGCCATATAAAAGTTATAGTCCCTAATCAGTCGCAAAATGCAAGGTCACTTAACTCTCCTAGTTATATAGTTATGACACCATTAGTAATTTAATATAATGGTTTAAAAGGAAATTAATACCAATTTCATTAGTCCATTAGACAATCGAGGGCTAATAATCATCCTGTCTTTATCTAGCTTGCTTTATTTTCTAATTGGTTCCTTGATGCTACTGATCTTGCAAATTATGGATCTCATTGTGGCCCCATCTAATCAACCACTTTGCTTTCTCAAGATTGTATAAGGAATTTGCAAGTGAAATTAACACTACTCTCAACCAACAGTAACTTCAGAATTAAAGACCTACCCAAGTAACAAGACTTTGCTGCCCTCTAGGCATTGTATGATCCACAGGTTTCCTGCCTGTCAGAAGTTCCAAAAGAACCACACCAAAACTATATACATCACTCTTCTGTGTTAGCTGACCAGTCATAGCATACCTGCATAATATTGAAAAGATCAAAATATTGAAATAGTAGCACAAAAAAGGTGAAGCGGAAGACAACCAATTTCCTTATAAACTGCATTCATGATTAAGTACCTCGCTATGAAAAAAAAACATTTTTTAGCAAGCAGTAATCTTGGCAATCAAAATAAAGAATTTCATAATGGTCATCAGAATATGAAAGATTTCAGATACCAAGCTTCAGCTTATTCAAGTTTCAATTTAACAATTTTAAGAGTATTCTTTGTCAACACAGAATGTAACCGAATAACCCAACTCATAACCTTTTATGTAATGAGCACAAGAAAATATATTGAAGATAAGTTAATCAAAGTGCATAAAAGATTGCAATTGATCATGTATCCTGTTGCAGTTAGAGATTCCTATGGACTATTTGCAATGATGAAGTCACAATGATCCTATTTCGTGAAGAAAATAACACCATAGAATCCAAATGCATGTGAAAAATGGAAGAAAATAAAGGAAAATCACCTCAATCTTTTTGTGTTCAAGCCCATGGAAGAGTTCAAATTGTTTTGAAATGACAACAAAACTGACCAATGAAGACATGGCCTTATGTTATTGGAGCTTGGTTCAATAATACGACACAAGAAAGTTGCATACAATCATACAAGCCAGACCGTGAAATCTAGGATTCAAAGATTTAAGTATACTTTTTAAATAACACCTAGTGATCTTAATTCTCAAGTTTAATTTCACGTTTAATGATGAGAATTTTTCACATAAAAGTTCCATTGTTTGGGGATTCAAGGCATGTTCAAGGAGTCTTATGAACAATCTAAAGTTTGCATACCTGTAGTGTACTCAGTACTGATTAGGAATAGGAATATGGATACTATTTTAGGTAATCACTTTGTCTGAAAAGACAGATGTTGATAAAGAGCTCAACTTGTAGATTTAGGGTTCAAAATTTCCTACTCACAATCAAGCAGAACAAAGCTTAAATTATGCTAATAGTGACCATGTGATGGCCAAAAAGAAATGACCTTAGCACAAATAGGACCATGGAAAAATAAAGAAACACAGTAGGAAAATAGATGGTAGAACTAACACTTGAACTAATCAACTATACCCTAACAATATGTTGTAGATATTTGATTAGGATATAACGTAGTTCAAAGTTTGGCTTGTGATGCTAGGAAAGAGCTCAATCTACACATTTATGGTTAAGAGATCCTATTAACACCACGACAATAGATGATGATGACACACACTAGTTTTATTTTAAGGTATATCAACTGGATATTTTTTTAGTCATATGAAGTTTGAAAAAAAAAAAAAACTTCATCATTTTCAGCCATATCATAGTTAACTTGTACTATGAAGTTGAGAAAGCAATCAATGGATCTGTATTTTGTTTCCATATGGTAGAGCCACACCTAATTGCTATTGGATAATAATACTTAGTACTTTTTAATTTTTTTCCTAGGAACACCATAAAACACATTAGTATTTTTCTCATCTTTGCTACACTTTATTTTTGTTGTTGTTGTTTCCCAAGTAACCAAAATTCTCGTCCATAAAGTATTGTAAGTTGCAACAGTTATATAAATTTTCCTTGCACCTAAGGGTAGCAAAACAATCACACATGACTCCAAAAGCTATTTTCCATTTCAACAATCCACTTTTTATCCTATCTTTGTCAATATCACTCTCTTGTTGAATAATAGATACAAGATATCTAAAATTTTGTTTCTCACACAATCTTCATGTGCTTCCATCATAATTACTCTCATTTCTTATTGTTGAGCTAGATTTTACATATTCAACTTTGATCTTCATAAATTAGTAGCATTCTCTCAAAGAACAAAACACTGTTGCAAATAACATACACTATGGAATCTTAACTTGAAAATCATATGCATATCTTTCCTTTTTTTCATTATACTGCCATTAGAGGATTGATATTTGCTTAATTAAAGCTTTTTGCCGGCCAGTTCCCTCGTCTTAAGTTTGCACCAAAATTGACTTGCTTCCAAGGGGTGGGGAGTTTAGCCTTGCGGCATCTATACTTGAATTTTTTAGAAAAATCAATTTAATTTTCATAACATTTGCTTTATTTCTTATTTTGCTTGTGATAATTGATTCCTAATGATTGATGTATGATTCATCAGCTATAATTAGAGCAACATTTTGTGCCAGCTTTATTTTTATGACTTGCTATTAAAAAGCTTTTCCTCCATTTCTCAAGCATTTCTTCATTATTAAATTTTTGTTAAATAGTTTAATTAGATAAGTTATACCTTGAATTACTCAGACTCAGCTTCAATTGACACTAGTTAAATTTCTTAAGAAAAATTACAAATAAATGATTTTATGTATACTATAAGCACAATGATTGACAAACAAGTAAAATATATCTCCAACTAGTTCAGCCCTCAAAAGTATTCAAGTAATTACTCTGGAGCATGATAACCGAAGGTACCCAAGACTCGAGTAGAATGAAGACGAGCTGCCATATCAGGAGCCTGATTTGAAAGGTTAAAATCTGCAATTTTGGCTCTAAAATCCTCAAAAAGGAGGACATTACTTGATCTGATATCACGATGTATTATGGAAGGCTGAACTTTCTCGTGAAGATATTCTAGCCCCTTGGCTGCATCAACAGCTATTCTCACTCGTTGGATCCAGTCCAGTACTGGACCAGGTTGTGCCCCTTGGACTCCTTTCTGCCTGAAGTTTTAAAAAGTAATAAAAAAATAATTTACTGCCTTACAGGCGCTGAAATAAGTAAACAAGCAACTGAAAGAAAAAAAAATGGAGAAATAAATACAACTATTATGTACCATGCAAAACATCGTGCAAAGAACCCATGGTTGCAAACTCATAGACCATCAAACGCATATTCCCATCAACACAGTATCCCAGCATTTCCACAAAATTTCATGCTTCATCCTTGAGACCATAGAGACCTGATGTCAAGAGAAAGCGCTTAGTTATTAAGTCTTTAAATGTTAGATTAAATGTTATACTTCAATGGTTAGTCCAGCTTGTACTAAAGGGAGAGACAAAAAATAAATGTCTATTGCAGATGAGTAAGGAAAAACCTGAGTCAAAAATTCAGAGGTGTTGTCTTCAGATGAAGAATCAAGCTTTTTTACAGCAACCTGCTTCCCATCCTCTAGAACAGCAAAGTACACTCTTCCATATGATCCTTCACCAACTAAAGATTTTGACCCAAAATTATCGGTCTTCTCATTCAGTTCTTCTAAAGACAACAGAGGCACCTCAATCGGTGGAGGTGCTTTTGGTGCTTCACTTTTGGGAGCATTGTACTTTGAACCTCTGTTCACACCTGGAATGATAATAAGAGTAAATCAGAAAAGCCGCAGAAGCAGCATGCTAATATATCAAGTCAAAAGCAAAGGATATAAGGTTATCCTAGACTAAATTAAAGGGGATGAACATGTTCAAATAGTTGTTTAACAGCACATGAATGGTGCACTGGATAGCTTAGCATAAGTACGACTTTGACATTGCAAATGGACAATTTTATGGAAAGAAGAGACAAACAAACTTTCTGTTATTAAAATTTTGCCTAAACTAGGATTTCTGTGATTGATAAGATACTCACTGTTTTTTGATAGAAATTAAGATTCAGCTCCAACTAAATCGACTAATTGTCTATGCCTTTTGTTTAAATATGTTTTAAACTCGCCACTATATTCTCCTTAGAATAACCTTGCATACTAAAATGAATGCTAAAAAGAAATGTAACAGCAACAAAACCTTCTGTATATGGATCAGTGGTAAAAATTTTGCAACGAGGAAGAAATCTGTTTATGAATTGTTGAGTAAAGCATACCGTCTGTATTATTGGTTGGGTCTTTCAGGTATTCATCTTCTCCGCCTTGATAAGACCCGTTGACATTACATGAACAACAAAACCAGCGTCGCATTGTATTCCTAAACATAAAGTACAAACAGTCAAAATAAAGAAACAAATATCTAACAATATCTTGTGGAATTATTGCCTGGAGATGTCGCTTAAAAAAGCACCAGCTCATGTTCATGTGCATATATTCTACCTAAACAAACTTCTACCCACTATCATACTACCTAATATGCCAACTCATCACAATACAAACCAACTAACACAGTCATTAATTAGCACAACCAATTACGTGTAGGCCCCAATCACCTGCTTGATTATGATAAAGATGCAATCTGTTACGGGCCAGAATTGCGTAAACTAAAGTGTGAAACAGCTGAAGGATTATTCCTCGAGGCCATCGTTGTTCTATTATGCATAGCAAGAATGTCGGGTGACATTTTTACAAGGATCGCAATTTTCTCTCATTCTGATAAATTAATGGAATCATGTTACCCTAGAACTGGGGATACAATCATACAAACGGAAACAAAGAACTCACTTTCTTTTCCTAACAAGACAAATAATAAAGAGCGATAGGACGCTTTAAATTAAGCATTCTGGTACAAATTCCCAGAAACGGCCAAATTTCAGCTAATTATANGTGCATTTCATCGATCTCTTGACTGCTGATGGAGTGGCCTATCACAAGAGCTGCTTCAAATGCAGCCACTGCAAAGGGACTCTTTCTGTGTGTCTCTGTCGAATTTCTTCAACTTGTTCATACTATTTTCATTCATTAATGACGATCAATATTCTTTCACATTCGTGGGCATGCAGGTTTGCAATTACTCTTCCATGGAAGGCGTCCTCTACTGCAAGCCGCATTTCGAGCAGCTCTTCAAGGAGACAGGCACCTTCACCAAGAAGTTCCCGGCGTCTGGTGATCATATATACAATCACTCTGTTTCTAAACTAATAAATCAGATGAATTGTATTTAATTTTCTTTTCTTTTCTTTTTCGATGAGCAAAGGTGGAAAGTCTGGCGAGAAGGAACAGGTAATTGAGACCGATCGAGATCTGTTTGTTAATAGGTTGTTCAATCGGGAAGCTAAATCAGATAGAATTTACAGGGAAAGGCCCCGAGCAAGGTCTCCTCTATGTTCTCTGGAACTCAAGACAAGTGTGCAAGCTGCAATAAAACTGCATACCCACTGGAGAAGGTGCGTAATTAGTAGTAGTGCAGTTCAAATTAACTTGATGGAAGGGTGGGTGGGTTGTTTAATGTGTTCATCGACGGCGATGTAGATTTCTGTGGAAGGTGAAATATACCACAAGACGTGCTTCAGGTGCTTCCACGGCGGGTGCACCCTGACGCCGTCGTCGTACGCGGCGCTGGACGGGGTGCTCTACTGCAAGCACCACTTCGCGCAGCTGTTCAAGGAGAAGGGGAGCTACAACCACCTGACTCAGGTGGCGATGAAGCGCAGGGCGTCGGAGGACTCGTCGGGGGGGCTGGATGAGGCGGCGACGACGGTGGCGGCGGAAGCAGCCGAAGCGGAGGAGGAAGCGAAGGCGGATGAATGAAGAACATTGATTGATTGACTGACTGACTTTTTGAAGAAGGAGAAGAAGAAAACGGATTGCAATTTGTTGGTTTTTGTTTCCAGCTAGCTTTTGCCTATGCAGCTGGATGTTGAATCTGTGATTTTGTTCGGTTCATGTATCTCAAATTTACGTGCAGAAAAATAACAACGACAATCTGTGATTTCATTTTCATCATGGTGGTTCATCTCGTGTTGCATAAGGTGACCATTCAGATTGATTTTATAATAAAAGTATTGGATATTGATTAAATCATAAAAACTAGTGTTTTTTTTGTTGAGAGTGGGATTTGAACCCACACCCTTTCCAGTTAGAACCTTTACAAATCACGATGAATGTAACCTAAATTTTTTATTTTTATTTTCTAAGCAAATCATGTTTGTCCTTTTCTTATGAAATGATTTTTATTTATTTATTCTCTCATATCTCCTTTTCTAAAAAATAAATATAAAAATTACCAACCATATAATATTTTTTTTATTTTTTTAAAAAAATTACAAATAAAACACTCCCTAAAACTTACAAATCTAGCTAGCTAGATCAAATAAATTTCAAAGTCCTGAGATTGTTCGTTGACTTAAAGTCTCCCACCGACCCCTTACGCAAATCCAGAGAAAGTCAACAGTCTAATAAATACCTAGCTACCAAAATTCCAGTCAATTAAGCGTGGCTCGAAATTTCCACGAAATTAATGCCAAGGTAGAAAAGGTCAAAAGACTCGCCTTTCGTCTGTTTGCTGCCCTGCCTGCTCATGTCATAAAAGGCAGGCCGAGGTTGATCGAACCGTGCAAATACAAACAGAGATGGGAAGCTGCTTGAGTAGTAGCACTGCGAATTCTACCAGCTCCGGCATCAACTGGCCTCCAACTACAGGTATTATTTGGCATCGATCGAACTAACGATTTAATTTTTGGATGAATTAATCGTATATATTTCTGTCTCTTGCAAGATTCTGTAGCAGTCCACGCCGACGAGATCGGACAGTCATCAACGGACGGAGACATCGATCAGACCCTAGAAACCCTTCGGGTTTTTACATTCAAGGAACTGGCGAGTGCCACCGGCAACTTCAAAGCCGGAAACGTTATCGGGGAAGGCTCATTTGGGAGCGTTTACAAGGGTTGGCTCCACGAGGACACGCTCAGTCCGGCCAAGAATGGCCGAGAGATGGCCGTCGCTGTCAAAAACTGGAAACCTCATAGCGAATCTGGATTCAAGGAATGGCAGACAGAGGTAGGCGTTCTCGGAAGGATTGCCCACCCCAACCTCATCGCTTTGGTTGGCTACTGCCGGGAAGATGGCAAGCTCCTCCTCGTCTACGAGTTCATGGAGAACGGGAGCTTGCAGAATCGCCTCTTCGAAAGTGAGTCGAGAATTCAATTATCTGGGAATTGTAGATATATAATTTGATCGATCGATTAACGACGAGCACGGACAGGAAGAGGAGGAGCAGAGGCGAAGGCACTCTCGTGGGAGCAAAGGCTGAACATAGCTGCCGGCGCTGCTCGAGCTCTGGCATGTTTGCATTCTCCGGCGAACAACATCATCCATCGCGACTTCCATCCCGCCCACATCCTTCTTGATTCAGTACGCACGGCGCAGCAAAATTAACCTATTGAAATCGATTTGTTCGTGAACATTATTTCGTTAATTCTTTTGTTAGAACTTCAATCCGAAGATTTCTGGTCTGGGGCTGGCAAAGCATGGGCCGACTGAAGCAGACTCGCATGTCTCCACGCGGGTCATGGGGACGTATGGATTTGCGGCGCCGGAATATATAGCGACTGGTTCGTGTATATTTCTCTTTGACCACTGTGAATTGAGAGATCGATAACAGAGAGACACGATTAATTTTCAGGTCGTCTGACTGCTAAGGCCGATGTGTATGGATTTGGTGTGGTTTTGTTGATCTTGATCTCCGGTAAACGAGCCATCGATGTGAATCGATCTGAAGAACAGCGCAATCTGGTAGATTTGGCCAAGTCCCATCTCCCCCGAAAGTTGGCAAAATTGATGGATCCTGCATTGGAGGGAAAGTATCCCAAGGAAGCCGCTCTCGCTGCGGCAAAACTCGCCGAGAGGTGTGTCAGTCATGATCACAGAAGTCGTCCCTCCATGGATGAAGTTGTGGAGATCATTCAGCAGGTTCAAACTATCAAAGAAACCAAGTAATGGATAGAGATGATGTGACGAATTAAATTTTAGGGGGAAATTCAGAAGGACTGCCTTTTTATTAGAATAATCTAATGCTTCTTTTTATTTATTGTTAAAATAATACTTTCGTTTCTCCTCGATCTATTTTTATATTTAAAAATATTTTTTATTACACGATTATAAAAAAATGTATGTCCTATTATCAGTGTGGATCAAAATTGAAATACTACGTATTGATGTTTTTTAAAATAAAAATATATTGAATTTTTACCTAAATTTCAATGTGTGTATTCTGATTCTTATTTTTGGATTATAATTTTTCATGTATGATGCGTTGGGTAGTGACCTCCAATTGAGCTGTGAGCCAAAAGCAAGATTAAATCCCACTTAATTAAGAGACGGCTCGAGCCAAGTCAAGATAAGTCCAAGTGCAACTTAACCTCGACACCTGGCTGAAGGATTTTGACCTCCATCTAATTCTCTTTGATTATTATAGAGATTTGATTTGCCTCCATGACCTCCAAGGCCATCACCAGCCTCTCAGTGGTAGTTCTCTCCTCCTTGATTTCAGCCTCCACGGGCTAGATCGGATGGTAAGGCGCCTGATCGATTTGGTCTAGGTCATAGGTTCGAGAGTCGCCAATTATACATGGGGATAAAACTCTAGTCTGCTGGTATTAATTCCCTCGATCCTAGGCGCCTCACCACACCAGTGATAACCGTGATTTACCTCCTCCGTGTTGGTCCTGGGGCGGACTGACGAGGGCGCTAGGGGCGAGCGTTTCGTCTTTTTTTAGTTTTTGGTTTGGTTGCTCCTCCTTGATTTCAAACCGGATCAATGTGGATCGTTAACAGTCAGATCAAACGTTGCCAAGCTTGCTTGCTTTTGAACACTAATTGTGGGTTTAGTTGGCGAGAATATTAATCCTTGAAAACTTATGAATCTTTAGTCATGTTTCTGTGACAAAAAATTCCTCCCTCCTATATATTCTCATGAGGATATTTATTGCCCCGGGGCTATGGGCGATTAATTATCTCTCAACTATTCATAGTTCGATCTTGAGTTATGGAGAAAAAAAGAATATTTATTGCCCAGGGCTATGATACAGTGAAAGGGTGACTAGTTATCTCCTAATTAATCGTAGTACAATCCCTAACTACAACGAATTATATAGAAATTTGTTTTTTAAATGAAGCGTGTAATCGAAGAACGTTAGGATTTTTGATAACTGCCACGAGTATTTCCCGATCTACCTTAGCAAACAAGGAAAATTTTTTATTGGATCAAATCGATCGCTTCAAATTTGATATTATTCAATCTGATTAATATTTTTTTACAAGAATATTTATTATTATTCTAATGAGTTTGGTTTGGGAAGGGGCAAGATGTTCCCAAATAGCTCAACGAATATTCACGCACACACAAGCACAAGCCAGAGTGAAAAATAGAAGCGCGACATCGTCATGCATGATGATCAACATAATGATTTTTTTTTTTAAGCTGACATTATATATTGAATTTATTTTAATTTTAGCGGTAATTAATCTGACTTTATAAAAAAATTTCATATTTTATTCGGATAATCAAAAAACGTTCATAATAAATGGTCTATTAATTCATCATTATTAGGTCAATCCTCAATTAGGAAAAATTAATTCATCGAAGTCAAAATTTAATTTTTAAATATTTAAAACATTTTAAAAAGACATTCACTGTTACATTTTATTAGGCTTGAATATGGTATCTATAGCATATTCTACTAATGGAAAAATCTGGTTAGACTTCAAAATCACTACATAGCATTTGTGTTCATCGGGCAAGATAATGCTGGATGAACACACGCAGTATATTAACACTAATGTGATGTCATTATTTAAACGTTGATGCAATAAACGTGTTCAATTGTTTGAACGCGTTAAAAGTTACATAACGAGGCATCCTCAATTGATTAGGGGTGGGGTCAATTGGGGGCTGCCCAATCGATTGGGGTCGATTTTAGGGAGGGGGGGGCAACTCCAATCGCCCGCAATTGATTGGGGGCAGCCCTAGCCATTATGAAACAAATATGGTCTTAGCCAAAGTTCAACTAAAATAAAAATAACTCGAAGTTAAGAAAATAAAAGTAAAAATTGTTGAAATGAAAATAAAGTCTGTCTTAGCCAAAGTTCACGTAAAAGATTACACAATCCTTTCGAAAGACATGTCACAATGATAGAGGAATGCCTCCACGGGCTGGATCCGATGGTAAGGCATTTGGCCATTTACTTGGGGGTCACAGGTTCGAGAGTCGCCAGTTGCGCACGGTGATAAAACCCTGGTCTGCTGGCATTAATTCCCTCGATCCCAGGCGCCTCACCACACCAGTGATAACGTTGGTTTGCCTCCCTCTGGAAACTTATGGAGCCGGGACCAAGGGGCCGCTAAGGTGATGGTTCCACCTTTTTACTTACAAATGACAGAGGAACGACTTATCATCCATGAATATCTATGTTAATATATTAGGGAGAGATGGAATATCTAATTTTTATTTATTGTAATTTTTATGTTTTAATTAATATAATTTTTGATTATTATCCTTTTCAATTAATATAATTTTTTATTATTTTACTTTTTCAATTCATTTACAATTTCTGGTCAATTAATATATCGATTACAAACTAGTTATTGGAATATAGCCATTGTAATATAGTAGTTCAAATATAGCCATTGTAATATAGCTATTGGAATATAATCATTGACAAGAAAAAATAAACAGACACCTTGTACTTTATAATTCTTCATTCTAAGAGCATACTAGCTTTGAATTCGTTTCCTCCAAAATGTCTCAATCTTCAAGTACTGTCAACTCTAACTCGACGAGTGAAGATGAACTCAATGTTGAAGTTGTTGACGAAGGTTATAATCCAAGGAATGAGTTAATGTCATTGATACTTCAACAAAACAGACAAATAGTTGAAGCATATCAAAGTAATGACGAAATGCGGAAAAGAAGAAGGTTCATCCAAATAAATCGTGAAGTTGGGTATACAAGGCTCTTCAATAATTATTTCTCCACAAACCCAGTGTATCTAGGCCAAATATTTCGAATGCGATTTCGCATGCAAAGAGATTTATTTTGTCGCATAGTGAACACACTTGAGAGTCATTCATCGTATTTTCGACAGAGGGATAGTGCTGCGAGAAAAAAATGTTTGACACCACTACAAAAATGTGCAGCTACGATTCGCCAATTGACTTATAAATTCCTAGCCGACCATCTTGACGAGTACCTACGTATGGGTGAATCAACTGCCATAAAGTGTCTTTTCAAGTTCTACCTTTATGTAATTGAACTATTTGATAATCAATATTTGAAAAGGCCGAATGCTGAGGAGGTTGTTTAAGGAAAGATAAGATGTTGCAAGAAAAGATGTTGAACGAGTATTTAGGATGCTCTAAGTTCGATGGATAATTGTCAAGGTTTAACTCGTTATTGCTATAAAGCAAAAAACATATTATGTTAGCATATATTATTTTGCACAATATGATTGTGGAAGATGAGGCGATCATGTGGTAAATTGGTACAACGATGAAAGTGACAAACCTGCATAATTCGTACAAAGTCTAAACCGAGGATTTCATGATTATATTTGGAAAACTTCCGAACAGCGTGACAATCATATGCATCACTAACTTTATAGGACTTAGTTGAACATATTTAGTCACAATAGAATAATCTTGAATTAGTATTTTATAGTTTTGTTTTATGTTTAATTTATATATTAATTTTTAATTTAATATAAGTGTGTATTTTTTAGGTTGTATACTATCCTTTCGAATTTATAATAATATTTTAATTTATAATAAATGACACTTATAAAATAACAAAAAAATTATTTTATATAATAAGTATATTTAAAAATATTATTATTATTTATTTTAAATAATAATCATTTAAATTTCACAAATGAAATTAAAATTATATTTATTTAATATAATATAAAAATAAAGAAATGAGAGAATAAATATATTAATATAATATGTATCTGTTACGTAAATTTCATAAATAATAAGTGTTAATGATGAAGATATTAATATAATATATATATATATATATATATTGATATACAATAATGATATTATACGTTACTTTTCATCCGCTCCTCTTCCGCGATTGCCACGTAGCCATCCGAATCAGCGCGTTTTCTCCCTTTATAATTTATTTCTTTCTGTTTAATTATTTCTCTCTTCTCTCTGTTGTATTTTCCTTTCCTCTCGCTGTTCGCCGCCTTGCGCTCGCCTCCGGCTGCCGCGATGAGAAGAAGAAGAGAAGATGAGAGAGAGACGATGAGAAGTCGTTGTAGCCGTCTGTCGCCGGCCGTCGTCCCCCGTCACCGCCTCTGTTGTATTTTCCTTTCCTCTCGCTGTTCGCCGCCTTGCGCTCGCCTCCGGCTGCCGCGATGAGAAGAAGAGAAGATGAGAGAGAGAGACGATGAGAAGTCGCTGTAGCCGTCTGTCGCCGGCCGTCGTCCCCCGTCGCCGCCTCTGTTGTATTTTGCTTTCCTCTCGCTGTTCGCCGCCTTGCGCTCGCCTCCGGCTGCCGCGATGAGAAGAAGAAGAGAAGATGAGAGAGAGAGACGATGAGAAGTCGCTGTAGCCGTCTGTCGCCGGCCGTCGTCGCCCATCGCCTGCCGCGCCCGCCCGCCTCCAGCCCCCTCCACCACGCAGTCCGTTTGTCGGTGGAAGAAGACGAGTAAAACGTTATTTTTAATTTTAATAAAGAAAAAAAATTACTTGAGAAAAAGTTATATTTTTAAAAATAAAATAATTTTTTTTCGGGATTTTATATGTTCATCAACGTAAATTAACATTTTTTATTTTATTTTTCACAATTCAAAATTTTGTCTCAGGTATATATTTTTTTCTCAATTAAATAATTTATGCATAACCTAACTTATGTTGGGGTTATTTGGGCAGCGGTGGATTTCTGGAAACAAGGAAAAGAGATATTGACAATGATTTTTTTAAAGAAAATATTAGTTAACTGATCTGCCTCTTGATTTCTTCTCCAAAATGCCTTTTTTTGGCTACACAACACTTAGAGATTTAATCCCCTTAAATAGACTCTTAGGAAGGATTTAGAGAACCTATTTACTCTACTACTTTTTCCCATACTCATTTACTTACTTCTCTTTCCCATGCCACCTACCACGATCATTAAGTGCATTGACCAACTTAATTACATTATATTTAACACCCCCTCTTAATTTGTAATCTTGAGAAAGTCTTTAAACAAGGTGAGCTTCTCCAAATTTACAGGCTTGGTAAAAACATCAGCGGGTTGGTCCTCTGTCCGAATAAACTCCAAAGTGATTTCCTTCTTTAATACCATTTCTCTGATAAAGTGAGGGCGCAATTCAATGTGCTTCGACCTTGCATGAAACACCGGGTTCTTTGTCATAGCAATGGCTGATTGATTGTCACACAACACTGTTGTTGGATGAGCAACCTTCTGCTGTAATTCCAGCAATAATTTTCTTAACCATACTGCTTCACGAATAGTTTCATTTGCTGCAATATACTCTGCTTCGGCAGATGATAACGCTACTGTAGATTGTTTCTTCGAACTCCAGGAGATAGGTTTTGTGCCAAGACAAAATAGATATCCTGTAGTACTTCTTCGATCATCAATGTTTCCTGCCCAATCACTATCAACATATCCCACAAGGTTACTATCTTCTTCCTTTGCATACTTCAATCCAACATCCTTTGTTCCTTGAAGATAACGTAAGACACGCTTCACTGCTGCAAAATGAGTCTTGGTGGGATTGCTCATGAACCTTGATAGCAAACTCACACTCTGAACAATGTCCAACCTCGTGTGGGTTAGATAGATTAATGAACCAACGAGGCTTCTATAGATCTTCGAGTCAAACTTCTCAGCACCATCATCCTGTAGAAGCTTCTCATTAAGAGCCATAGGAGTTGCTACAGCTTTGGCTTTCTCCATGCGAAATTTCTTTAATATATCAGCAATGTACTTCTCTTGTGAAATAAAAATCTCTCCTTTGCTTTGTTTCACCTGAAAACCGAGAAAATACTTCATTAATCCAAGATCCGTCATCTCGAATTCATCCATCATCGCCTTTTTGAACTTCTCCAATAACGCTTTGCTGGTACTGGTGTAAATGAGATCATCCACGTAGAGACATGCTACTAGAAAATCAGCATCACACTTCTTCACATATAGAGACGGTTCCACTGAACTTTTTGCAAAATCATTCTTTTGCAAATATGAATCAATCCTGAAATTCCATGCTCTTGGCGCTTGCTTCAATCCATAAAGAGCTTTGTGAAGTCGATAAACTTTGCTTTCTTCTCCATTAACAATGAACCCTTGTGGTTGTTGAGCATAGACCTCCTCTTCAAGTACTCCATTGAGAAAGGCCGACTTCACATCGAGTTGGAACACTTCAAGCTCCATTTGTGCAGCAAGTGCTAGCACACTTCGGATAGTCTCCATTCTGGCTACAGGGGCGAACGTTTCTGTAAAATCAACACCGGGCTGTTGTGAGTAACCCTTTGCTACGAGACGAGCTTTGTGCTTTTGTACGCTTCCATCTTCATTGAACTTTGTTTTGAATACCCACTTTAAGCCTATTGCTTCTTTTCCTTTAGGAAGATTTACCAAGGACCATGTATCATTCTTTTCAATGCTCAACATCTCTTCTTTCATTGCATTTCTCCACTTCTCTTCCTTTGCAGCCTCTTCAAAATTCTGTGGCTCAAATGTAGCAAGTGCAAAGTTAGCTTGTTCGTAAATATCAGTCAAGGAGCGATACCTCCATGGTGGCGTTTCACCTACAGAAGCTTCATTCTCAGAATTTGTTCCTGAGGAACTAGCTGCTGCTGTATCAGTGGGATTTGAGGAAGGCACAACTACTGATGTTTCTGGATAAGAAAACGTTGGATGAAATTGAGAAATCTCATTCTCCCACTTCCACGCTGCATTTTCATCAAAAACAACATCTCTTGAAATCACAAGCTTGTTAGTTTTCGGATCAATCAAACGATAACCTTTTGATTCATCGCTATAACCAATAAAGACCAACTTCTCACTCTTCTCATCAAACTTCTCCTTCTGCTTTGTTGAGAGTGCATATGCTACACATCCAAACACCTTCAAGTGATCAACTACGGGCTTCTTCTTATGCCATGCTTCATAAGGTGTCATGTTCTGAACGACTTTTGTCGGGGATCGGTTGAGGATGTAGGCCGTTGTGTTCACAGCTTCAGCCTATAGTGAATTGGGAAGACCCTTGCCTTTAAGCATACTTCGAGCCATCTCCACAATGGTCCTATTCTTCCTCTCAGCAACGCCATTCTGCTGAGGTGTATACTTTACAGTAAGCTATCGTTGTATGCCCTGCTCCTTGCAATAATTGAGAAATGGTTTGTAGATGAATTCTCCTCCGCGGTCTGTTCTCAACGTCTTTATTTGATGTCCGCTTTGTTTCTCTGCACTTGCTTTGAAACTCATAAAAATAGTGAATGCTTCTGATTTCTTTTCAAGAAAATATATCCAAATCATACGAGTATAATCATCGACAAATAAGAGAAAGTATCTCTTGTTACCGATTGTCGGAGTTTGGGTTGGACCACATATGTCAGCATGTACCAACTCAAGAGGGGATTTTGCTCTCCAAGAGGTTTTGGGAAAAGGAAGACGATGTTGCTTCCCATATACGCATCCTTCACAGAAACATGTTGTAGGTTGGATTCTTGGAAGACCAATGACCATTTTCTTGTCTTTCAACAACATTAGGCCCTTGTGATTTAAGTGCCCATATCGTAGATGCCATAGCTGAGCTTCATCAGTAACTTCGCTCTTCAATGCAATATTTAAGCATGAATTCATTTTCAACGGAAATAGATTATTCGTCGTCATCTTTACTACAGCGATCCTTTTCTCATTCTTGTCAACGATCTCACATTGACCATCGGCAAAAGTAATCTTGTAACCTCTTTTCATCATTTGTCCTACACTCAAAAGATTCTGAGCGATACCTGGAGAATAAAACACATCATTAATTTTCTTCTCTTCACCATTTGCGGCTTTTACGGCAACGACTCCTTTTCCTTCGATTCTTATCTTTTTGCTGTCTCCAAGCTCCAACAGCGAGTTGTAGCTGTTGTCGATCTCCACAAAGTTTTCCTTATTTCCTGTCACATGATTGCTACAGCCGCTATCCAAAAACCACACTTCATTCATATCTTGTACTGCATTGAAACAAGAGTAGAATACTTGTTTTGATTCATTTTCTTTTGAAAAATTTACCGTACTTTGAGAACCTTGTTGCTGTTTATCTTTGTAATAGCAGTCCCTTTCTGAATGATTGGGAATCCTGCATCTCCTACACCTGAAACGACAGTCCTTTGACTCATGTCCGGCTTTCTTACAAACATAGCAATTACCTTCTGTATTCCCAGATCTGTTCTAGGATTGCTCTTCTCTACTGCGGAACTGGTTTCCTGCTCGTCCTCTGCCTCTTCCTCGAGAACGGCCTCCACGTCCACGCCCATAGGACTCTCTATTGTTCTCAGTACGATCCTTCTGCTCTTGCTTCTTTTCTGAAACATTTAATTTCGTTTGAAAAGCTTGTTCAACAGGAGTTGAGTATTTACTTACTCTTCTTTCATGTGCCTCAAGAGAACCCATCAGCTCATACACAGAAAGTTCTCCCAGATTCTTTGTTTCTTCAATCACAGCAACTACATGCTCAAATTTCTGTGGTAGGCTTCTCAGCACTTTCTCCACGACCTTCTTGTCGGGAACTTCATCACCGCAACATTTGATTTGATTCATGATTTCAACAACTCTCGAGAAGAAACTTTTCACTGTTTCTGACTCCTTCATAGCCAAGTTGTCAAAATCCCTCCATAAGCCTTGCAGCTTGATAGAAATAACTTTCTTTGAGCCTTGAAACTCCATCTTCAAGACACTCCATGCTTCTTTCGCCTTCTTAAGACCATAAAGCCTTGGATACATTGTCTTGCTTACGGATTGCTGTAAGATCCGCAACGCCATTGCATTCTTCATCATGTTCTCCTTCGCCGCCTTTTCTTGTTCTTAATTAACTACCGTGGCATCTCCTTCATCGCTTGACGAGCTGCTGTCTTCTTGATAACGCTCTTCAAAACCTTTGTTTACGATACTCCACAAATCTTGCGAGAGAAAGATTGTCTCCATTTGGGAACTCCAATAATCATAGTGGTCTCCATCAAAGATCGGAATTTGGCTAGGCGAATAGGAAAAAAACATGCTGCTGGAAGGCGTAGCCATGATCTGTTTGCTCTGATACCAAATTTGTTGGGGTTATTTGGGTAGCGGTGGATTTCTGGAAACAAGGAAAAGAGATATTGACAATGATTTTTTTAAAGAAAATATTGGTTAATTGCTCTGCCTCTTGATTTCTTCTCCAAAATGCCTTTTTTTGGCTACACAACACTTGGAGATTTAATCCCCTTAAATAGACTCTTAGGAAGGATCTAGAGAACCTATTTACTCTACTCCTTTTTCCCATACTCATTTACTTACTTCTCTTTCCCATGCCACCTACCACGATCATTAAGTGCATTGACCAACTTAACATCAAGATTACTAATTACATTATATTTAACAACTTATTCATCCGCCGACACCTTCATCGACGCCGAGGGCTTCTTCCCACTGCCGTGTCCTCTACCGCGACGCCAACGGCTTCTTCCCACCGCCGACACCTTCTTACCACTGCCGTGTCGTTCCTCTACTCACTCGCCTCAACATTCAAAGAAGTCTCCTATGAAGAATTCGACCCGACGCCGTTCCTCTCCCGCAACGCGAACGCCGACCCATTGCCGCAGCATCACTACCGCAGTCCCTTTCCGTGAGACCCCTCTCTATTTTTGCTATTTGTATTTTAAGTATCCCTTCTTGAATCATCCTCTAGCCACTTTGCTAAAACATCAAGGGAGAAATTATTTTCCAAAATAATATTACTGGCATTTGGTGACAAGTAATGACACCTCTCTTGATCATGCCTAAAACTTGTAGAATGTAAGGTGCTGATCATCCAAATTTTTAATAGACATAGATGTTTTATATACTAAATTGTAGGCTAATATTTGCATTCGTTTTATATCCTAGATTATAGGCTAATATTTGCACAGATATAATGCATCCATTCTACTTCCCATTGTTTTTTTATATCATTTTAGAAATTTCGTTGTTAACATATTTGATTTGTTTCTTTGAATGTTGAATGTATGCATACACTAGAATCTTAATGATTTATTATTTTTTTCTCATCTATTTGTTTCTTTGATGCTTAATGAAAACATTTCTCTTTGGAAATGACAACCACACGAGAATATTGTGACATTAGATTACTAACCAAATTTTTAACTATTCTACCAAACAATACACTTGGAATATGATACCTATCAAACCTTCACAATCCAACAACATTCTTTTTTTTATGTTTATTTGATTTAGAATGTTTTTGTGGCTATATGGTGATATGCAGATCTTCACTCCATCAAATTCTGAAATTCCCCAACGATGGAAGAAAACGATCAGTTATACATTCCCCAAGTTGCAGATGATCGAAAGCCAAAATATGGGATAGAATTCTCATCAATAGAGGAGACATTTTTATTTTATAACCAATATGCACGAGAATGTGGATTTAGTGCAAGGATAAATAATAGCAAGAAAAATAAGATGACAAATGAAGTTGTGTGGAAAACATTTGTATGCTTTAAAGAAGGGCATACAAATGATCAACATAATAAACAGGCAAAAGGTGATCAATGGACAAGGGAAAGAGCACGTGGCGAAGTTAGAACTGGTTATAAGTCAAAGATTTCACTTGTCAAAAAATAAACTGGACCTAATTGGGTTGTCACTAGCTTTAAAGAAAGTCATAATCATCCACTCTCGACTCCTTCGAAAGTGCATTTGCTGCGCTCACATCGTAATGTTTCGACGACAAAGAAAGCATTGACTCAACAATTTTCAGAGGCCAATGTACCAACTTGCCAACAAATGCGATTATTGGAGATAGAGTATGGAGGGCCTGAGCAAGTAGGTTGCACAGAAAGAGATATTAGAAACTTTGAGAAAAAGTTAAGGGATGAACAAAAGGGTATCGATGCTGAGACACTAATCGAGTTATTCACATCTGAGAAAGAGAAGAATTCAGCTATTTTCTTTGATTATGAGACCGATTCAGATAACAGATTTAGTAGGTGTTTTTGGCCGGATCATGTATCAAGGGCAGCATACAATGTATTTGGAGATGTAGTTGTATTTGATACAACATATAACACCAACAAATACGGGTTGATTTTTGCACCATTTGTAGGAGTTAATCATCATCATCAGACAATTCTTTTTGGTTGCGGTTTTATAAGTGATGAGAAAACTGAGTCTTTTGTTTGGTTGTTTAACAAGTTTATAGAAGCCATGCCTAAAGGTGCACCAAACGTGATCATCACTGATCAGGATCCTGCTATGACGAAAGCTATTGCCCAAGTCTTCCCACAGACAGTGCATCGATATTGTTTATGGCACAACTGAATAAATTTCCAGATAAATTACACCCTTTAACTTTTCGTGATCACTATCAAAGCATAAAGAATGTCATTGGAAATTCCACCACACCAGATGAATTTGAAAATTCATGGGAAGAGGTCATCAAGTGTGGTAACTTAGAGAAAAATGATTGGTTGTCTTCAATGTATGAATTACGACATAAGTGGGTGCCAGCATATTTTAACCATGTATTTTGTGCTGGAATGTCAAGTAGTCAAAGATCTGAAGGTTCACATGTATTTTTCAAGAGATATGTTTCTAATAAGAATTCATTGATGGATTTTATCACTCGCTTTAATAGGACACTGAGACATCAAAGACACAATGAGTTAGTTGCTGACCATATTGATATGAATGAGCATCCCAGGATTAAGACAAATTGGCCAATGGAAACTCAAATGGCTAAGTTATACACAAAAAAAAATGGGTGGAGTTTCAAAGTGAAATGAATGAGAGTAATGGTTATTATGTTCAACAAGCATCTATGGGAGTTGACTCAGTGGTTTACAATGTGATGAATTTTCAAAGTTGTTCTTCCTCCAAACCAGGGGTGTTGACGCATGATAAACAGAGGGACAACATATTCTGTAGCTGTAGAAAATTTGAGTTCGATGGCATTCCATGCAGGCATATGTTAGTTTTCTTTCGTATCAACCAAGTATTTCATTTGCCTGATAAGTATATACTCAAACGATGGACACAAGATGCAAAGGTTGGAGCAATATATACTTTGGGGAAGCAAAATTTTATCGATGATCCAGAAAGGGTTCTGATGTCAAGACACTCAAGATTATCCTATAAAGCTTCAGTATTAATTGATGATGCATCTTTGACTGATGAGGGGACAAACTTCTTAGATGAACAATTTGATTGTATCTATAGCAAAATTCAAGAGATGAACAATGGTAAAAAATGTGACAATAGAGGTAAAAGGAAAAAATCCATCGATGAGTCTCTTAATATTATTGATCCTGTTTTAGTAAGGACAAATGGATGTGGAAAGAGATTAAAATCATCAAAGGAGAAGTCAACTTCAAAATCTCGATTATGTCGTGGATGTGGGCATCAAGGTGTATCACATGACAAGCGCAACTGTCCAATTTTGCAGCAAGGGTTTGTATTGATTAATTTTGTATTTGTATGATAATTTTATTTGCATGAGAATTTTTTTATTAAATTTTGTAAATATGACGATGTGTTAATTATCAGATCAACTATAGATAATCATCATGACAGTGATGACGATACATATGAAGAAGAATTGGCATCTATAGCAGGTACTATCAAAATTTAATTTTATAAAATTATAGTGGTTCATTGATTGAGATATTGAAAAAAAATAATTATATTTTTTGTTGTAGGTTCCAACAATATGCGTTAGGATAAATCTTTTGTAGATTCAAGAACAAGTATGAGACTGACTATGGTATTCTTCTTCAATGCCTTGGTTGCTATCTTCTTATTAGCCATTTGTTGTTGTGTGATCACTATCACTTACTTGGTCTCACTTGGATGCTAAGGAAAAAGACATCGGAGTGCTTGGAGAGTCATTTGAGTAGGCTGCTGAAACTTCATAAGTTTCACATTTGATCAAGATAAATGATTTTTTCTCAGTGTTTAATTTTGACAATGCAAACTCTTTTATATATTTCATATTATTTTTGGAAGCTTTAATTAAATGTTGCAATGATGAAGGAACTTTTTTGTCTGTTGGTGTTCATCTCCGTCGCTTTTGATCGCCTCCAACGAATTTGAATTTTGATTGTAAATTTTAAATTGTCACCGCCATCCTGAAGCAGTTTTGTTTCTAATCGATCATGCGAATCTTCCCACCACCATCTGCACTTCTGATCCTCTGCCTAATCGAATGAATGAGAAGCAGACATCAGTTGTTGTGGCGGTGGGAAGAAGTGTCGGCAGAGGAATAAGTTAGGTTATGAGGAATAAAAAGAAAATATTATACATAAATTATTTCATTGAGAAGAAAATATATACGTGAGAAAAAAATTTGAATTTTGAAAAATAAAATAAAAAATGTTAATTTACATTGATGAACGTATAAAATCTCGAAAAAAATATTATTTTATTTTTCAAAATTTAACTTTTTCTCAAATAATTTTTTTTCTTTATTAAAATTAAATATTTCGTTTTACTGGAAGATAAACGGACTGGGTGGGAAAAAAAATATTTTAATAAAGAAAAAATTTTGAATTGTGAAAAATAAAATAAAAAATGTTAATTTACGTTGATGAACATATAAAATCCCGAAAAAAAATTATTTTATTTTTAAAAATATAACTTTTCTCAAGTAATTTTTTTTCTTTATTAAAATTAAAAATAACGTTTTACTCGTCTTCTTCCACCGACAAACGGACTGCGTGGTGGAGGGGGCTGGAGGCGGGCGGGCGCGGCAGGCGACGGGCGACGACGGCCGGCGACCGACGGCTACAGCGACTTCTCATCATATCTCTCTCTCATCTTCTCTTCTTCTTCTCATCGCGGCAGCCGGAGGCGAGCGCAAGGCGGCGAACAGCGGGAGGAAAGGAAAATACAACAGAGGCGGCGACGGGGGGACGACGGCCGGCGACAGACGGCTACAGCGACTTCTCATCGTCTCTCTCTCTCATCTTCTCTTCTTCTCATCGCGGCAGCCGGAGGCGAGCGCAAGGCGGCGAACAGCGAGAGGAAAGGAAAATACAACAGAGGCGGTGACGGGGGACGACGGCCGGCGACAGACGGCTACAGCGACTTCTCATCGTCTCTCTCTCATCTTCTCTTCTTCTTCTCATCGCGGCAGCCGGAGGTGAGCGCAAGGCGGCGAACAGCGAGAGGAAAGGAAAATACAACAGAGAGAAGAGAGAAATAATTAAACAGAAAGAAATAAATTATAAAGGGAGAAAACGCGCTGATTCGGATGGCTACGTGGCAATCGCGGAAGAGGAGCGGATGAAAAGTAGCGTATAATATCATTATTGTATATCAATATATATATATATATATCATCAGCTTGTTTAATATTGTGCTCCAACTTGTTTAACATCAGCTTGTTTAACATCAACTTTAATATGCTTAACATCAGCTTGTTTAATATTGTGCTCGAGATAAAGCTGAATAACTGTAAATTCAAATAAGAAATGAATAAATCCAAGTTGAGACCACACAGAGCATACTGTGCGAAACAATTCAGATGGAGAAGAGAAACCACAACCATCATATGCATCCATTCATAGGCTTGTACATGCCGTTTTTGCAGTAAATTTTTCTGAGCACCAGAATGACATTTTGTTTCCATCGACACAGAAGCACAAGATGGTAGAATCTCTTCGGGTGCTGATAGAGGCACATTAGAGTGAATAATGCATTCAAGATCTGATTGTTAACTTCGAACCAGGCGTCTCTTTGAGACTTATTTGGTAAAGAGGAATTTTGCATTCCTGTCATAACCATGAATAGGATAGCACCAGATATTGCGACAATAGTAATCCAGATGAAAAGTGCGATATTCATGGGATCTCTTATCCATTCTTTGCACATTGACCATAAGGAAGCCCAATCAATTCTTCTGACCAAGACCACACGGGACTGTTGTGCAGGACTCTGCTCAGAGATTACTGAACGAGAGAACTCATCTCGTTCATATGCAAATTGACGAAACTTGGCTGAAGGGGAAGGACCAAGTTTCCTAAACTTGTTGCCATGAAGCATATTTCTAATGATATCCAAGAATGAACTTTTCTTCGTATCCTCAAATACATTTTCATGCTGAGATGGCTGAAACTTGAGGACTGCTGCGGACTTGAAAATTTTTTCATCCTGTAAATCACAAAGGCTGGCTAATTTTTTCATGTGAAAATTTCTGTACTTATTTTCGTTGGCAATCTTGGCTTCAATTTCAAATTCAAACAACAACTTGAAATTCAATACACAACTTCAAATTCAAATAACTTGAAATTCAATACACAACTTCTAATTCAAATAACAACTAGAAACTCAAACAACATCATAATATTTGTGCCAACTTAAATTAGGATACAAAGTTGAAACAACATAACATGGTTAATCACTATCACTAATTTCTAAAGCATCAACAAGTAGCTCTATCTTTTTCAATGCATCCTTATATTTTTGTTTTTTTCAGCCTTTGAAAGTTTTCGCTCTGAAGTTGAAGTTGAAGTTGCAAATGATCAATTCGAATTTGGGGCAACTTTGTTGAAGTGCGCTCCAAAAGCTTGTTGTGCCTCCGCTTTACTTTTGTAAGATTGATATATACAGCCTTTAAAACCAACAACTTGAATTGATGCTTCCCCCCACGTTTCATAAATACCAGGATTATGGCCAACAAACACAACATATATTTTTCCCTATATAAAAATAATTAATAGAATTTTATATAAATAAAATATTAGAACTTCAAATTAACAACTTACCATTCTTTTATGAAGAGGAAAACTGCCTTGCAAATTTCCTGCAAAAAAATACCTAAACAAATCTACTAAAAGAAATAACAACAGAATCATAAAAGTAGATACCAGAAATCATAACTCATCAAGAAATATAAGCATACCATGTAATATAATTTGCTATGTATATAATCGGATCTTAGATAATATAATTATATTAACTAAATTTATAGTCACACGGTGTAAAAAACAGAACGTTCGAAACTCTAAACTCAAAACATCAGACTGTGAACTGAAAACAGAGTATAAAAACATAACAGTTGATTGTTTCTATATCGAATCTGTAAACTTATATCAGATATTCTTTATAAGAAATGAAGCAGCAAATCATCTAAACAACACAAACAACAACCTCCAAAAATAAAAAAAGATTAGAACAAAATGAGAAACATCTGTTCTAAGAAAAAAAATCATTTCGTCCGATGGTTGCCTAAGAAATGAAGCAAAAATTGTGTATAAGAAATGAAACATCAGGCTGTGAGCCTAAAAGGCAAACATTGTGCAGTTCAAGTTTTAACTAGAGTTTTTGGTACGATGGTAGAAATAATTTCATCACATGGTTGCAAATTTTTAACTAGAGTTTTTTAAATAATCCGACTGAAACACATGCTAACTTTTTATCATTCTTCAGCTGCCCCATGAAACCAGAATTAAAGGTACAGATAAACAATTTCAGTTATGACTTAAGCCCCAATACCAAATGGCAATTGCAAACCTGACTGACGATGACTGAGTAGTGAGCACAAACTAAATTAACAATTCAAAAAAGGAAATATCCATACAACCTCAAGAAGATGAAGATTGGAAGCACGACTTAAGAGAAGAAGAAATGAAGCATCAGACTGTGACAACACAAATAAATTAAACAAACAACAAAAAAATAAAAAGGAAAGCATCAAATCTTTGAATTTTACCAGCCGAGGGAGAGGGGGAGGAGTGCAAGAGGGCTGGAGCAAGTTGATGATGCCTGTCGGGCCGAGGAAGAAGAAATGCCAGGGGGAACTGCTGGGCCGAGGGAGAAGAAATGCCAGCGACGCACCGTAGTGCTGAGGGATCCGGAGGCGTCGACACGAGCTCAAGGTCTCCGAGAGCCGCAGGACGGGAGGGCGAGGGCTGCTGGGACGCGAGGGCCTGCGGACGCGAGGGCGAGGGCTGCTGGGACGCGAGGGCCTGCGGACGCGAGGGCGAGGGCGAGGGAATCGCCGCCGCGAGGGAAGATTTGGGTTCGCCTAGGGTTTCCGCTGCTCCGCTGCGGTTTGGAGGGCTGCGAGACAAAATTCGAGCAGAAATAAACGCTGTGCCACGAGGGCGAACCCACGCAAGCAGCGGACGCGGCTTGCCACGAGGGCGTTCCGCAGCAGTCCGCAAGTTCAAGTCCGCAGCAGAGAGATCCTATATATATATATATATATATATATATATATATATATATGATACGCTGATATTTGTTTGTTAACGATAAAAATATTAATATAATATATATGTGATTCATGACATTGATGATTGATGAAATGATGATACTATAACACGAAAGGTTAAAGTCAATATGGATCCTCCCAGAGAGCCGACGCATAATGTTGAATGTGACACACTAAAGCCAATTACCGGTCGGGCTGCCAACTCAACCGAAAATAGTAATTGCTCCATTGGGTCATTTTCACTTAATATTAAATTGAAAACTGAGTGCATCGGATCTACACAATGTTCCTCATTTGAGTTTTATTTAAACATTGCCCACCAAAATTTCTTTGTTACGTGTCGAGTCGTGCCTTGCCTGCCCCGTATAACAAATTTCTAACTGCGATACCAGTTTGATGCATGCCTAACTACAAAAACCCTATTAACATTCCGGGTAGCTAGTTTCATTGTACCAGAAATAAATGATCTGTAATAATTTATAAAATTTGATATAAGTTGCATGCTGATGAATTAAGATTTCTAAAAAAAATCATACGTTAATATCCAACGTCTCATATACATAAAATAAATAAATAAGGTATATCGTATGTTGATCTCCAACGTTGTCTCATACGTACGAATAAAACCTCGTGCAAAATAAATGTCATGGGTGAAAAAAAAATCCCTCGTTCCAATGCCCCAATAACAAAATGAGCACTATCGTTAATAATAAATAATTCGCTCTTTTTTAATGTCGTCCAAATTCATCTAAGAACGGAAAAATAGATGATGCAGATTATCTGTTCGGATAGTGACTAAGGTAAGCAATCTAAGGAGGCGTTTAGTAGGTTTATTTTCTATTTTATTTTATGTGAAAAATATGATTTTATAAAAAATATATTAAGTTTGTATTTTTCAATTTTATTTTCAAAAAAAAAATATAACGTTTTCTGGAAAATTAAAAAATAAAAAAAAGTTATTTTTTAGAAAATAAGAAGATATGATTTTCTAGAAAATAAAAATGAAAAATGAAGCAAAACAAACGCCCCTAATATTGTGAGATTTGATTTTTAAATTTTATGTGTTAATTATTAATTTATTATGTGAGGATAATAAATGAGCACCATTGATCTTTATGTTCTTGAATTATTGACACCTTGAATAAATATTTATTATGCTATATAAATTTGTTTATAATATTTTTTTAATATATATATATATATATATATTATAAATTTGTTTATAATATTTTTGCCACCACAAAAAATAAATATTCTAGGTGGCTTTAAATTAACAAAAAATAGATATTCTAGAAGGTAGATCGAGGAGATTAGATATCCCGTTGCTGTATTAGAAAACTCTAGATATTAAGTGGGTCCCAATTGCTTCTCCGCCTCGGATAGTGTCCGCGAATTCAAAACCGTCCGCACCCGCCGAAAGCTATTTCATTTTATTTTATTTTTATGCGTCGAAAACTATTTTTCGACGGCTCTGATACACTTCGGCGGGAGATGCACGCGTAAGCCTCGGAACCGAAGCCGACTTCAATCGGGTACATATTTTTGGGTCGCGGGTCGATTTTTTGAGACTATAAAACGGACGGTCGAGGTGGAGTGGACGTCATCCCCCAGAAGGCTTCCATCGTCTCGTTGTCGTCGCCGTGGGGATGAAGAAGGCTTGTGCGTTCGCCGCGTCCATCGCGGCCGCGTCTTCCGCCGCTGTCGCCGCCGCAACGTCCGACCATCGCGACGTCCGCTCCATCCCTCCATCCAAAGAGGTACGCCCTCTTGATCACGAATAATGAACGACGAGATGATCTGGTTTGACGGTTTAATTGATGGTGCGGATTTTGTCGATTAGGGTTCTGGATCGTCGAGGAAGAGAGATGCCGCGGGAGCGGGGTCCGGAAAGGGTGCCGGCGACAAATTCGCTCCGAGATTTGACGGGCTCAGGTTCATCGAGACCTTGGTGACGGCGCATCGATGATTTCTTCCTTTAGGGGCTCTCGTCCCGGCGTTTGTTTTCCTTCTTTTTCATTGTCAGCGTGGGATTGCTACCAGTTTTGTTTCGAAGGAACGGTGATCCTTTTCCGTGGTTTATTTTTCTTCTCGAGTTCGATCCGGATGCTCATCGGCTTTAGGTTGCTAATTTTGTTTTATTTATGCTCCGTTACCGACTCCAAATTCTCGATAATCGATTGAATTTTTGGGGGCGAAAAAAAAATCTTTCGGTATGATTGTGGCGAACAAGGGGAAATCATTACAGATTTGATTTCAGTAGGATGACTTGATATAAAAAGACTAATTCAAATTTCTATTTATTTGTTTTATTATTTTACCTCTCCAGTGTTAACAATTTTCATCTATTCAAGAGAATACAAGAACAATGAGATCAAGAACTGAACACCTTATTCAAGACGAAGACATCGATAAGTTTAGGAGAGGAAGGCAAAAGAAAGACATTGTTCATTTGCCATAAATAATTTAACGAGACGATCACAAGTGCAGCAAGCACCTCAGAGCCTTCCCCTGTTCCAGCAGCTCGAACGCCTCGTTGATGTCCTCAAACGGCAGCTCATGGGTGATGAACCCATCCAGATTAATCTTATCTTCCTGCGCCACCCAAAAGATGTGAAATTAAATCAATCAAATCTTAAAAAAAAACAAAAAATCATTAAAAAAATAGAGAAAACATCCGACCCCATTCCCATGCATGCACTTCTCTGCAAACGAAGGCAGCTGCGACTTCCCCTTGAAATCTCCGAAGATACTGGCGACCACCCTCCGGCCGTCGAAGAGCTCCATGGGGTGAAAAGGGAGCATTCTCGGGCCGGGATGGATGCCCAGCATCACAGTCAAACCCCATCCCTGCCCATTCCATTAACAATTGATTAAAAAAAACACTCATCCCTTGTGAAATCTTCGAGGAGAATGCATACGTACGTCATGGGTTGATAGGAAAGCCTCGCGAAGAACGTCAAGGTTTCCGGCGCACTCAAAGCTGTAGTCTACGCCTCCTCCGGTCAACTCCCTTATCACCTGGTTTCTCAGTCGTCATCCATTAATTCATTTTGCGTATAATATTAGCACGCAAGTAAAGTTTTTACTTTGAGATAGTTGACAGATTAACACAACAATTCTATTTCCCTGTTTGTATGCAATTACCTCATGTACCGGCTTGTCGAGATCTTTGGGGTTGACGAAGACTGTCATGCCCATTTGCTTCCCTGAATGATCATAACAAAACTCAAAATGATCATTAATTTATTGTAAGATAACATTTAATCAGATGCTCATCTGCGTCCTGACCTAGAACAAATTTATCTGGGTTGATGTCGACGCCGATGATTTTGGAAGCTTTCCTGTACCTTGCTCCTTCAGCAACCTGCGTACATGTTCTTCCGATTAGAAAGACTTTAAAACAGATTTGAGGTTTCTGAAACGAAAAGGAAAGAGCGCCAGCAATGATTTGGGCAGTTTCTCACCGCAAGGCCGACGCCGCCGAGTCCAAACACGGCGACGGTGGAGCCGCTGGTAACCTGAGCGGTGTTCCATGCTGCGCCGACTCCTATGCATTTGTGAGAAAAAAAGAAAATTATTAGAAAATTAAAAGTGGCCGACAGGAATTAATAGTCAATTCGAGGAGCGCGACCAAACATTTCTACGGATATTCGATCGAGAAGAAGGAAAAAAAATGCAAGATCTTAAACAGTGATCCATTACCGGTGGAGATGCCGCAGCTGAGCAGGCACATGCGCTCGAGCGGCGCGGCCGGCGGGATCTTGGCGACGCAGGCGGAGTCGAGCACGGTGAACTCAGCGAAGGTCGACGTGTTGAGGAAGTGGTACACGGGGCGGCGGACGCCGGAGGCGCCGTCCAGAGCGGAGAAGCGCGTGCCGCCGTCCGCCACCATGACGCTCTTGAAGGGGTCCACACGGTAGCGCGCGCAGAGGTTGGTGTTGGGGTTGCGGCAGTGCGTGCAGTCTCCGCACTCGCCGTTGAAGATCGGCACGACGTGGTCGCCGGAGCGCAGGTCCTCCACCCCTTCACCCACGCTCTCCACCACACTGTTCGACGAAACGCCCAACTCAAATTAAAGCCAACACTTCCCTCTTCCAAATCGTCATCATAAAAAGATGTTAAATTCCTCACCCTGCTGCTTCGTGCCCAAGGATTCGAGGATACACTCTTTGCAACTCATTCTGGAAGATCCAAAAAAAGGAACTGAAATCATTAAAAAAACAGAGGAAAATTAAAGATGAATGTGAAAAGGAAAAAAAAAAGAAAAAGAAGGTTACCTCGCCCTTCCATGCGCTGAGATCGGTGTGGCAGATGGAAGTAAAGAGAATTTTGATGCGAACCTCGAGCTTCTGCGGAGGCTCGACATCAACCTTCTGGATCACGAAAGGTTCTCCAGGAGCCCACACGATGGCGGCTACAGACCAAAAGATAAACGGGTACCAGAAGAGCTCTTGGGCATGGAAAAAAAGAGGAGAAACTATAGGGAAAACATGAGCCTTATTCTTGCTTACCTTTGCACGTGATAACTTTTCCGGCGGCGCCGGCGGCGGAGAAGCCATTAGATTCTGAAGCCATTAGCCGACGACTATGTGCGTCAAATGCTTGATTTTTTAGATGGATATAAAGAATATGTTTGGAGGTAGTATGTTAAATCGGCAAGCAATAAATTAGTCTGCCAATTCTGGTGGCACGCCAAATCTAATTGGCCAACTGCTACTGAAATTTAATTGATGCCCTTTTTACTGCGAATAATGATATGTATAGTAAAAATTAAATATCTCAATAAAAATTTTGACCATCAATCAACAGTACATTCGATGTTTGATCGTTGATCGAATACTATCATCAGCTTTCAGCTATCGTCCCGAATCAAACTATATCCTAAGGGATACGATGAACCTATCGGGGATCGTAATTACGATCTCATATTATTTATCGTCGATTCCGATGGGTTCATCGTTGTCGGCGATCCTGACGAGTTTACCGTCCTTCTAAGGTATAGATTGATTTGGAACGACGATCAAAGGCCGCCTGTAGTGTCTGATCGGCAATCGGACATCTAACATGCCACCGAATAACGGTTAAAATTTTTATTGAAATATTTATTTTTACTATAGGTATCATTTCAGTCAAAAGGGGGAAATAAAAAACTATCCAAAATTTGTTTTAGCCAAATTCATTAGCAGTCAACAGATAAACTTCATAAGCCATACACAAGTTCATGCGACGACGATCACAGGCGCAGCATGCATCTCCGAGTCTTCCCCTGTTCCAGCAACTCAAATGCCTGTTTATCTCCTGAATGGTAGCTCATGGGTGGTGAATCCTTCCAGATTAATCTTATCCCTCTGCAAGCCCCGCCGAAAAGATGAGGAATCTACTGAGAGACAATAATTTATTTTGTCGGCTCAACAACTCTGCAAACGAAGGTAGATGCATGCGACTTGCCCTTGAAGTCTCCAAAGATACTGGCGACCAACCGCCGGCCGGCGAAGAACTCCGGGGGGGGGGGGGGGGGGGGGGGGGGGGGGGCCTGCTCATACCGCCAACAACAAAATTACTCATCGAACAAATTAAGCTGAAGTAAACGCCTCCTCCAGTCAACTTCCTTATCACCTGCTGATTAAGTTCCTCTTCCGAACACAACGAGTCAAAATGATATTTTTCTTCAATCATTTAATAAATGAGGAAGATTTGATCTTGGTTAAAGAGGGGGAAGTTGTAGGAAATTAACATGAGCAGCTTTCTTGCTTATCTATGCACGTGATGACCTTCCAGCAGTGCCGGAAGCAGATTCAGAAGCCATCGTTGCCTGAAGGAACACAGACCCTGGGTGCTATGCCAGGACAGACGAGTTATACATAGACAGAGACACTCTCATTTTTAAATTATCTACCTTTTATGTATTTTTAAAATATCTTCAATTTAATATATAATTATAAATTTTTTGTTATCTTCTAGATAACGTACATTAATGATACATCCGACAGTATCAAAATTTGGTCAACAAATTAAAAATAAAAATAAAAATCTATATCTAATTTTAGAGTTGGCAAGTAAACGGAGAGATCGTTATCTCCATGATCATATACATTCAATCATTTTTTGGCATTAAAAATTGTAGGTGCAAAAAGTAAGTATTTATTTTTGTATTTTTAATTTGTGATGGTTGGGATCTACAGATTTGCATATTTTCATAATAGGGTAATACTAGCCCCGTGATTTACCTCATCCGTGTTAGCCCTGAAACGTGTTGACAGGGGCGCTGAGGACGAGCGAATCACCTTTTGCCAACATAATAGGGTAATATTATCTACTTTGGACTTAAAACCTTATAATTTTATTCTTGTGGTCTTTCTAAAAGGTCTCATGCCAATAAAAATACTTTCATCCTTTTAAATCCATGATCTTTTCTATTTCTAACCAATGTAGAACTTTGATTGATCCCTAATAATTCTCCTATCAAAAGAAGGAACACAATTGATCTGAACCTCTCTACAAATACCCGGGTACTCTTAACTGCTTCAGTTTCTTCGCGAGTATTCGGTTACTCTTTGACCTATTTCGAGCCTCCGGGCCTCCCCACGAGCTTCCAACTTGCTCCGGGCCTTTAAGCTTCTTCGCGAGCATCCGGTCACCATTTTGACTTGTTCTGGATCTCTCCGCGAGCATTCGGTCGTCCTTTGACCTACTCTGGGTCTCCTCGCGAATATCCGATCTGCACTATGCCTCTGGGCTTCCCTGTGAGCATCCGCATCAGGTCACCTTTTGACTTGTAGATGTTCTCTGCTATCTTTTATCCTTTCATTACCATGAGAGCTCCCTTGCTGACCTTCATCACCTCACTCACTGATTTATAATTGCAACAAATACAATCCAATATGCCTAGTGAGATCAAATTATTCCTTATATCTGGTATGTATGTAATATCACATAAAGTTCTGATTACACCATCAAACATCTTGATTATGTTGTTCCCTATGCTGATGATTTTGCATGATGCATCGACTCCCATCAATATGTAGTGTCTAAGATCTATGCATCCGTCAGTTGCTCCAAACTCGACATAACTGATAGCATATCTCTATCACCGTTCTCTGAATTTTATTCAATTATGTTTGCAGACTTTGTCGAACTATCTTTGTTCTCTGCAACATGTTTCTTTATCTTTGGACAATCTCTCTTTATATGACCATTGTCACTACACTTGTAACACGTGATTATCTTCTTCCTTCTCGACTTAGAACATGCCTTGTTGTCGCTGCTTGATTTTATACCGAGTTTTGCTTCTATCACGCTCTTGGTTACTATTCACCACAAGTTCTTATACTTGAGAAACTTCGTCACTTGCTTTCTTCCTCTATTGAAAGTCTAATAAAGCACCTGTGACCTCTTCTAATTTGAGAGTTTTCTTTCGCCACATCAGAGTAGTAACCAAATTCTCGTATGCAGGAGATGAAAGTAAATAATTCAGCAACATCAACACATCAACGCCTTGTCTTTGTCCTAGATCATCACATCAACCCACTTCATATTGCTTATAATCTGATTGAATATGTTGATATACTGGCTTAGAACGATTCCTTTTGTCATTTTCAGCCCGAATAATTTCTGTTTGAGATAGCACTTGTTTGTCAATAACTTTGACATGTACCCGATTTCTATCTTTTGCCAAACTACTACTGGTACTCCTCGTCCATGACATGGTATATTACATCATATGTAAACACAAAGTTTAATTATTGTCATTGTTGATGCAGTCTGACCCTGATTGTTGTTTTGATGTTTACACCGATTTTAGTTTAGGTTAATGAGATGATTGAGATTAAGTCCTGGTCAAGAACTGGGCACGGAGTTGGATGAAATCCTAGCTTGGGAAGCTAGGTGATTGAAATCCTGGCTTGGAGGGCCAGGACCTAGCTTAGAGGGCTAGGTTGGATGAAATCCTGACTTGGATGGCCAGGTCCTAGCCTGGAGGGCTAGGTTGGATGAAATCCTGACTTGGAGGACCAAGTCCTAGCCTGGAGGGCTAGGTTAGATGAAATCCTGACTTGGAGGGCCAGGTCCTAGCCTGGAGGGCTAGGTTGGATAAAATCCTAGCTTGGAGGGCCAGGTCCTAGCTTGGAGGGCTAGGTGGATGAAACCCTGGCTTGGAGGGCCAGGTCCTAACTTGGAGGGTTAGGTTGAAGTCCCGGTGAGTGAGACTGGGCATGGAGTCTTGGTCCGGGGGACTGAGCACAAGTCAGAGAAGGCTAGGAGCTCGTTCTCTTGACTTAGAGTGGATTTGGCCATGCCTGGATCGGTCTGGAGACCGATCAGGGAAGTTGGCACTGTGTTCCCTCTTGGATCGGTCTGGTGATCGATCCAGCTATGTCTGATCGGTCTAATGACCGATCAGGGAGCATACAGTGAGATTGGAAACCATACTGATCGACTCCTGATCGGTCCGGTGACCGATCAGGGAGCATACAGTGAGTTTGGGAACCGTACTGATCGACTCTTGATCGGTCTGGTGACGGTCGATCAGGGATACTATTTAGATCGTTCTGGTGAACGATCATTTGTCGTAAGGTCCTCACTATAACCGATTAGGCTGGAGGCTGATCGGTCAGGAGGTAGCCTGATCGGTTTGCAGACCGATCAGACCACACCCTGATCGGTCTGGTGACCGATCAGGAGGTTTGGACTGCAAAGCTGGAAAGACTTGAGATCGGTCTGGTGATCGATCCTGGAGAAGTCACGATTTCTGATTTTCCACTGGGGACCGATCAGGCTGGAGCCTGATCAGTCTGAGCCCATCCTGATCGGTCTGGTGACCAATCAGGAGTCACTCTGATCGGTCCGGTGATCGATCAGTAGCTGACAGCTTTAATTCAAAAGCGCTGTCAGACGTTTGATTGCATGTTGATTTGCTACTGGTTTTTGTTCTGATATGCGATTCTCTGCTTATTTGCTGTGCTAATGACCTGTTAAGTGTGCAGATGACAGGGATGAATTGAAACACTCAAGGAGGGTCAATGGTGTTAGATCGTTGTCGTCCGCTAGAGGGGGGTGAATAGCGATTTTCCCGGTTCGTTCTTGTACCTACGTTGTTAGTTTGCACAGCGGAAATACAAGATAATAAAACCAACAACAAAGAACAAACGCTAACAAATCGTATTTTGTTGGTATCCACCCCGGCCGGGTGACTAATCCAACAATCCTTCGGTGGATCAACCCCCGGATAACCTCCGGCTAGATCTGTAGCTCCTTGTGGGTGGAGAAACCTCGTCACAACACTTTGGACGCTCTCTGATCATAATAGACTACTAACACGCTTTACCCAAGCGAGTTTCGTCAAGAAACTCAGCTATCACGATGTCCTCTTTAAATATGACTAGGGCAGTCGACTGGTGCCAGCCAAATTCGACCGTTGCACCTCAACGTTCGAATTCTCAGCCAGCTCACCAGCCACCTACCAGTCGACTGCCCCCAGGGCAGTCGACTGGTCCCTAGCTGAAACCCTTCCCGAGTACATTCACACAGCACTCGACCCTCACGACTCGACTGATTCCTCCTCCGCAGTCTCGACTGTTGCCTTCGCGCCCTCTTTACCTTTGGCCCTCGTCCCTCGGATGCGCACGCAAGCCTCCAGCTTGCCTCCATGCCACCCTTCACGTACGCCTCGAAGTCCGCGCCTATCAGCTCATCGTCCCTGCACTCCATGGTCCCTTAGATGCGCATGCCAGCCTCCAGCTGGCCTCCATGCCATCCTTCACCGTACCGAGGCCGTCCAGTCAAGTTCATATGCGTACCTGTACAACCTGCACACTCAACATACACATATCAAATACACAAGGGTAAACCTAACTTAAACCCTTTGCCCAAACATCAAAACCCATGTTCACACCGGACCATCCTAGGGCCGATTGCTCCAACAATCTCCCCCTTTTTGATGTTTGGCAATTCATTTAAGTTAGGGAAAGCAAGATAGTAGTAATAGCAAAAACCAATGCTGAAATAAATGCATATGCAATGCAAGTATGTATCCTATCCCAAGGCATCCTACACCTAACCCTCCAAGTTAGGAATTTTACACCTAGCCCTCCAAGCTAGGAATTTCACCACCTAACCCTCCAAGTTACGAATTTCACCACCTAACCCTCCAAGTTAGGATTTTCCAACACCTAGCCCTCCGAGCTAGGACTTTTTACCAAACCGAGCTTTTTAAAGCTTCTCCCAAGCTCCCCCTACATTGGTCTTACAAAGGCTTTTTAATAACCTCTCCGAGGTTCCCCTTACGCCAAGAAGGGAGCAACCATGCTCCCCCTCAAACTTAGCTCCCCCTAAACCTAGGGTTTCTTTCTAGCAAAGGTAAGTTTGATTTCCCAACTTAAACCCAAACTTCTCTCCCCCTTTGCCATACATCAAAAAGACCACAATAATTACCCAATTATTGGTTCTTTGAATCCCCAATGATCCTAAACAACGTGTACTAAACTCCCATACACTTGTTTCTCATCATTTGGACCAAAGTCAGCTGCTGGATACCCACACCAGCCCTGACCAGTCGACTGCCCCCAGGGCAGTCGACTGATACTCTGAATATTAGTTTTCTAGCCGAATTTCAGAAACACGCCAGAATTTCCATAAATTTTCAAAAATTTCCAAACTTCATGGACAACTTTGTGGAACCTATACCTACTTGGGAAAAATACATCTACCCATGTATCTATCACCATTCCCAAGTTTGACACAAAATTCAAAAATTTCTAAATGAAAATCAAGGCAACTAGGAGGCAACCTCCCCCTTTACCCATGCCTTCTCCCAATTTTCATTTTTCCCAGGTCAAGTACTACCCAACTTAACCTCCTAGACACCACGTTGAGTCATACACAACCCAACACCCGAGTTCTTCCCCTTTGATACTCTTATAGGCATATTCCTCAAGCACCCTTATCCCTAGTGTCAATAAGAACTCAACAAAACTTTAAACATTCCAAGGGTTTGCAAGCACACTTGCTAGGATGTACCCTATCCTAGAAAAATGTCATTTGATTAAGATTATCAAATATGCTTGACTTTGGTACAATTCCTAATTTCCTCAAAAGGTTGACATTTCGTATCAATTTGCAAATGTATCTCTAATTCCACGTGTTTGCCAAAGCTAATCATCATAATTCGACATATGAAATTGTCCTCAATTCATTTCTTTATCCATATCCTTAATATGATGAAAGTTTCCCCCTTTTTATCTCTAAATCCTAGATACACATGAGAAACTTATCAAACTTCCTTGAATTTTGCATATGTCCTCATTTCATATAATCACCATTAACCCATGAGGCACATCTTTACTCAACTAGTATTATCAAGGATTTTAATTTAGACATCATATTCTATCATCCAATAGCCATTTTCCTATTTCAGCCTACAGACCAGTCGACTGCCTCTGTGGCAGTCGACTCCCAAAACTCACAGAATGTTTCTGGGCTCTTACCAGTCGACTGCCCCCAGGGCAGTCGACTGAAACCTGAATTTCAGGTTTTTCAGCCCAATTTCAAAAATCCCTAACTAATTCTACAAATCTCCAAAAATTATGAAATTTCGTGGGGAGATTTGTGGGGCCAATGTCTACTTGGGAAAAATATGTTTCCAAACACATGTACTTCGAATCCCAAGATTGGCACGAAACTCAACTTCTCCTAAATTGTATCATTTAGACTCAACCCAAAAGTTCTAATTGTGATTTTTCTTTGATGTATCTTCTAATACTTGGTCACAATTCATTTCTATCATCCAATTACATGGTATTCCCACATTAAAAACCCAATTTTACCTTATTATCACCATTTTCTCTCTTTTTCTCCCTAAATCCCCCTTTTGATGTGCCAAATTCTAGGATTAAGACTTACCCAAGTCTTCCAACCCTTTTGGGCACATTTCATCTAATTTCCTAAGGGAGAAACTTTTGAGATCCATTTACCATAGACCCCAAAGGCTCCTAGAGCTCCCCCTTGAGCTCTTAGCCTTAGCCACCTCCCTAGGTGACTCAATCCATACTAAGCCACACCGATGTGCCCCTGGTGGCTCTTGGCCTACAAAATGACCCTTCTTAGCCTTGGACACCTTGTCCTTGGTTAAGTCACCATTTCTACCCTTGGGTGGCATTCCCTTGCCATCCTTGGACCTTCCATCCTTGCTAAGATTGTATGTTTTCTCAACATACTTCTTTCCATTGTCCTTGGAGGTCTTAGATCGGTATCCCAATCCCGATCTATCATAGTTGGGTTTGATGCTACTCAACACCATGTCTAAGCTCTTAGAACCAACCGTGAATCTTTCTAGAGCTTTTTCTAATGTATCAAGCCTTGCCCTCAAGGCTTAATTTTCCCTTTCTAAGCCTTGAACCCTAGAGTTCATATGTCCACCTTGGACATTCCTAGACCTATCCACTTTCCTAGGCATATGTCTCCCCTTCTTGGGGTCAATGCCTTGATCCTTAGGTACCCAAGTCTTAGGTCTATCATGATGCATGTTTTTCTTAAGGTTATGATCTACCTTATTACCCTTAGTCCTATCATTGTACTTAAATCCATGATTATGCACAAGTAAACAATTTTCATGTATTCTAGCATGCATGGATGGACAATTAACATAATTTTTAACATGTAAAGAAGAACTTGAAATCGAATTTCTTTTTAAACTAGGGTTAGAGGGTACCTCCATTACCCTTGTAATCCTTCCTTGTTGTGAGCTTCTTCTCTTCCTTCTTTCTTCTTTTTCCCATCTTCTTAGATTTTCCATCTTCTTTAGCTCACCTTTTCTAGGGCATTTAGTGTGATAATGCCCTAGTTCTCCACATGTGAAGCATCGAATCTTCTTCCTTTTAGCTTGAGCTTCACCAATTCTACAACCCACATTAGCTTTAAAGGAATTTTCAATGGGTTTAGGGTGTACCTCTTTTTTCTTACCTAGTGGGCACTTATCCTTGTAGTGCCCCTTTTCATTGCACCCAAAGCATACAATGTGGTCTTTAGTCCTTGCTTTGGTGGAGGTTGAGACTTGGTCGACTTCTTCTTCACCCTTGGATGAAGTGGAGACTTCCTCTTGATCATGTGTAGGTGAGGGTCTCTCCTCCCCCTCAATTCTTGAGGTGGTGACCTCCTCCTCTTCTCTACTCGAGGATGTGGACACTTCTTCCTCCTCTTGAGCTATTGAGCTCACTTCCTCGGGTTCATCTACTCCTTGAGTTTGTGTAGGGTTCTTGTGATATTCCACCAACTTGGTCCATAATTCGTGTGCATTTTTATAATTCCCTACAATACTCAAAACATTGTTAGGCAAAACATCAATTAATACATCTATTACCTTCTTGTTTGCCCTAGAGTAGTCTTGTTGCTCTTGAGTCCAATATCTAGGACGAAGCTTCTTTCCATGCTTGTCCTTTGGAACTTCGAAAGGCTCTTCTAGCATGACCATGCACTCCCACTCCATGCTAAGCCAATTCTTCATCCTCGCCCGCCAATAATCGAAATCTTCGTTGTCGTAGGGCGGTGGGGTGTTGATGTTGTCCCTAAGTTTGTCTTCCATGATTTTTCACCTCTAGCAGTTGCTCTTCTTGGCGGTTAGTCCAATCACGAGCGGTCCTTCGCTCTGATACCAATTGTTAGATCATTGTCGTCCGCTAGAGGGGGGGTGAATAGCGATTTTCCCGGTTCGTTCTTGTACCTACGTTGTTAGTTTGCACAGCGAAAATACAAGATAATAAAACCAACAACAAAGAACAAACGCTAACAAACCGTATTTAGTTGGTATCCACCCCGGCCGGGTGACTAATCCAACAATCCTTCGGTGGATCAACCCCCGGATAACCTCCGGCCAGATCTGTCGCTCCTTGTGGGTGGAGAAACCTCGCCACAACACTTTGGACGCTCTCTGATCACAATAGACTACTAACACGCTTTACCCAAGCGAGTTTCGTCAAGAAACTCAGCCACCACGATGTCCTCTTTAAATAGGACTCGGGGCTAATTTCTCGCTACCAGTCGACTGCCCCCAGGGCAGTCGACTGGTGCCAGCCAAATTCGACCGTTGCACCTCAACGTTCGAATTCTCAGCCAGCTCACCAGCCACCTACCAGTCGACTGCCCCCAGGGCAGTCGACTGGTCCCTAGCTGAAACCCTTCCCGAGTACATTCACACAGCACTCGACCCTCACGACTCGACTGACTCCTCCTCCGCAGCCTCGACTGTTGCCTTCGCGCCCTCTTCACCTTTGGCCCTCGTCCCTCGGATGCGCACGCAAGCCTCCAGCTTGCCTCCATGCCACCCTTCACGTACGCCTCGAAGTCCGCGCCCATCAGCTCATCGTCCCTGCACTCCATGGTCCCTCAGATGCGCACGCCAGCCTCCAGCTGGCCTCCATGCCATCATTCACCGTACCGAGGCCATCCAGTCAAGTTCATATGCGTACCTGTACAACCTGCACACTCAACATACGCATATCAAATACACAAGGGTAAACCTAACTTAAACCCTTTGCCCAAACATCAAAACCCATGGTCATACCGGACCATCCTAGGGTCGATTGCTCCAACAAATGGGAGTCTTTCCTTGGAGCAGGTTTGTCCATTTCTTCTTCGCAGGAAACAACGGCTTCTGGCGCGAGCTGCAACGGCTGAGAAGCTGATGCCCTGGGGCTCGACTGGAGGGGATTCAGTGAGTTCAGAGGAGGTCAGGGATAGCTGGGCTGTTGCAGGTGAGAAGCTGGCAAGCTCCAGAGGAGCGTCTGTGACCTGGCGATGTAAGCGATGCAAAGCAGGTTAAGCTGCGAAGTGGAGAAGAAGCTGAGTACTCTCGAACACATCTGCTAGTAACAAGCTGCTTCTCCATCTGTGTGCGACAACTTTGATCCATCTCTTGAGCAACATACTGATACTTGAGGACTTGGAAGAAACAAGGAGCTTGGCGAGTCCATCAGCAAGAAGACACGAAGAGCAGGTAGTTCTTGCGTGAGATCTGGGCTGAGTGGAGCTCGGTGAGGAGCTCACTTGTGTTCTTACTGTTCTAAGTGATCTGTAAGTTTTCTTTGTGTTTCATTGTGCTTAATTTCATATACACTGATTGAAACGCTGTGGAGAGATTACTCCACCGAGAAGGAGGATTTGATATCCGGATTTTTCGGGGCTTGATCTGCCGACGATCAAGGGATCGCCCACCTTAAGGACACGCCAAGGAGTAGGGGTAAGTTATCCCCGAACCTTGTAAACGATCCTTGTTAGCGTTTTCGGTTTGCTTTCCATTTCTGCAGTTATACTCTGTTTTGTTTTTGCTTCCGCTGTGCTACTAACTTAACTGCAGAGAAAACCTAAAATTGAAAGAAGTGTGTGTCTGGCTATATTCACCTCCCCTCTAGCCATCCAAGTTCCAACAGTCATTGCCTTCACCTAAAGTTCTTCCCAACCTGATCTCTCTATGCTTTTCGATTTCCTTTCTTGTAGCGTTATCGTTATACTTTATTGCACCAACAAGTCCTTGACCCTCCACTACTATAATTCGAAGTTTCGGTTCCACCAAACTTCACCAATTCATACTTCACAGAAGATGTCTCTGACATATTGAAAAATCCACCAAAACCTTACTCTCATACCACTTGTTAGGGCCCTAAGAATTTATATATCTCCATAATGATATAATATTGTCCGCTTTAGGCCTAAGCACTCATTACCTTGCTCTTGAGCACTTCCAAAATATTTCATGCCGAAGAAAATACTTTCCATCCTTTTAGACTTGTGATATTTTCTATTTCTAACTAATGTGAGACCTTGATTGATCTCTAACAACGACGATAAAATATTTTTAATATTGTAACAACCATTTATGGTCTATACAATAATTGTTTTGTTTTATATATACTTTTTAAAAATAATTTAGATATTTAAATTTTGTAACAACGATTACTTTCACGTTCATAATTCATCTCCAAATTATACGAAAGAAGATAAATTATAAAGTTAACTTATAGCGAACCCCCAAATTACTAGAGGGCGAGAAATTTTTTTTTCCTAGGGCATGTGTTCATCAGAAATTGATCTCTATCCTATTATAATAAATTTGTCATCCTCTAGTCAACTGAGCACTCTCATCAGGATAAATATTCAAATTTTACTCAAGGTAGATAAGACCTATATATATTCATTGAGAGAATGACAATGATAGAGCTTATAGTGAACATTTTGAACGGAGTTTCAAAGTAAACAAAAAATGATGAAGTATATAATAGTCAAATATGTGGTGATTGATCTGGTCCCATGAAAGTTTTTTATCGACCATTATGGTAAATCAAGAAATGCCCACAGTGAGTGATTTAGAAGCCCAACATTCTATGATTGCACATCTTATTTGTAGGGATTTTTTTTTTATAAAATACCCCTTAGCTGGTGATCGAACCATGGGTATTTGGACTATAACTTGACGTCCTTCAACTACACCATAATTAAAAGTAAATAGTAAAAAAATAATTAATGAGGTTGGGTAACGTAAAACCTCGGACGATCGGCTCAGCCCTATGAAAATTTCCCACCGACCATCAGGGCAAATATGGAAGTGCTCGTGGAGGATGTCCAGAAGTCCAATGTCCTAGGGTTCACGTCCCATTTGGAGAAAAAATATACCGTAGCTGATAATTGAATAGCGAATGCTTGAGATGATAATTAATCGCCCTTCTACTATACCATAGCCGGGGGCATAATTTGAAATAAATAAGAAATTGTGCAGCAGCGGAGGAGATTGGAAACTATCGTCATAATAAATAATTAAATTTAATATTCTAAAACATTAGGTGAAAAAGGGAATTTGTTTATTTTATATTATTATTATATTATTTATTTATTTGAATGAAATTAAAATTGAAATTAATTAAATTTATTTAGCTTATGTTCATTAATTTTTACTTGAACGAAATCAAAGTAAAACAAATATTTTTTTTTTCATTTTCGTTCACTATTTTAATATGGAATTTATTTCCTTATTTTTCCCTCCATTAAATGAAACTAAAATATAAAAGCAATGGAGTTAAATTTTTTTCCCTCCTTCATTGAAAATAAAAAAAAGAAACTTAATGATATTTCCTTCTTTCCTAGCCGGTCAAATAAAACATCAATACATAGAAAGTTGAACAGTGAGTACCTCTGTGATTAAATATTCTCCTATTAACTATCTTTTATGAGGCCAAATACTCTGTCGATGGATCCCTGTCCTTCTGTCTTACTCGTTGATGATGATCAATAATCGGGCAACACTGACGACCTCCGACTGTCCCCCCGAATATAATTATACCCTGAGAGGTATGATGAACCCGTCAGATATCGCCACAATTATTATCTTGTCATATTCACCGTCGAATCCGGCGAGATTATAATACGGCGATTCCGTCCGATTCACCATTATCCCAGGATATCATTTGATTCGGGACGACGATAAAAAATTATCGATAGTGTCTGATCGTCGATCGAACGACTCATCGACAATCGCCAATGAACATGGGACAGACGAGAAAGGGACAGAGGATCCCCGTCTGATCTTTTATGTATGTTATTTTCAATTACTTCTATCATTATTTATATTTATGTTCTTTTAATTTATTAATCACCCATAATACATACTATTTAAATTAAAGCTTCCAACTTCTCTAACACGAACTAAAAAAACAAAAAACAAGCATCAGAAATCAATGTCAATTAGTTCAAAAACTACAATCAATTTTCATATAATAGGCCCGAGAATATTATTATATAATATTACTATTAACATAAATACGTGGAATGGGAAACAATAAGATATATTAATTAAATTTACATTTTAAAAATGTATATTCAAAACTTTTTCAGAAAAATATTACTCAAACTATAGCATTGTTGAGTGTTTAAAGAACAGAGGAACATTCTACTGACCTCATACAAGTGGGAATGAAACAGATGATAAAGCAAAAAAATTATTACAAAAGCAAAAAAGTTATATGAAGAATCAATTTCAGACTGTGTAGAGTGTTTAAAGAACTTATGGACAATTGTTATATTTAGCCTATATATATATTTTCAAATCAAATTCTAGATTGTAGAAACATGATTTTACCTGCCAAAACACAAATGACATAGATGAGAAGAAGTGAATGTATGCATCAGATAGGTTACAAGCATTATTAATGTTTGTGCAAGGATGAGCTTCCTTCTTGTCTAAATTTAAATCATTTAATTTAAACATGCAAATATTCCACAAGCCAACCTCACAATTAAGACAAAATTACAAAGCAATTAATTAGAAAACGAAGCATAATGAGATTACAGGAATTTGTATTCTTCAAAGCATGGCATATGCCACATTCAAAGATTAGAACAGATAAGTCACTGATGTGCCAGTTTTAAAGTATTGCAGCAAAATGTAGCAAGTAATATGATCTTATATTGCTTAGCAGTCCCTGCAAAGATGTGCTCAACTTTGCTTTCATGCCCCAACTTTAGGAACACCTGATACCAATTTTCTTCATCAGATTTAATGAGAACATGCATTACAAATATGGATTACTAGTGAAACTTGAACCACATCCTCTCAAGTTGATATACTACTAGTGAAATTTACATCATTGGATAAATCAAACCTGAAGAAGCACAAAACTAATGTAGTGAAAATCACATGTTATCATTCAGTAGTACCATCAAAGGAATTGTCTCAGGTGCAATAGATAAGAGAGATAGTCAGCATCAAATATTCATTTATAAAAAAGCAGATCCACAGGTGAATTTACACATTCTAATAAGGGTGACAAACAAATTCAACAGATGATATAAAAGGTAAACTTGTTACTTAATGCACTATATAATGTGTTATGTGGTTGATGATGGTTTCACACTCCACATGTTGGTATAAGAGAGGCAACAACTATGTGATGTTCAAACACTTGTGAATGGATAAATTCGGTGAGATATTAAACATATGCTATTTTATGTGCCAAAAAAATATCAGCTAAAACATTAAACAAGAACAACTCCAAGTAAAACTTCAAGAATTATACATATAAACACATCAAACAAGGCATAACAGCATGAGCATTTTACTAAAGAGGATCGACCAATCCATTAACCAAAAAAATTGAATGATCACTACAATCACAAAATCCCATCAAACAGTTTGGTAAAAATATTTGAATAAACAAAAAAAAAAAAGATGATCAATAACTACTCGCGGCAGTCTCAAAACTGTTTGAGAAGAAGTAAAATCTTGCACAGTTTACAAAATTCAATGGAATTGGAAATGTGAAAAGGAAGATTCGAATGACCTCGGCAAAGTTCAGCAATCGTAAAGCTTAGCGGTAGGCCACTTCATTTTCCACAACCTTGTTTTCCTATGTTCAACTAGCTCCAGATATGTAAAGACGCCATTCTGCTTGTTCTACAATGAAAAACCCCTAGACTCCAGCAATCTCGTTTGCTCTAGGTTTTGAGTTTTTGGAATTCAAACCATATCTCATAATGATTGAACAGCAAGCTGTCGTGCGTATGCTTCTCGACGTATTCCAAACCTAAATGTGTGAGCCTCTTCGTGCACTCCTCGCCGCCTAATCGGGAACAGAATTTGATATTGTGAGAAATAAAGATCCGACCTTTCTCAGGTTTTAGCTTGCTAGATAATCTCTCAAGCCCAACCCACACCAGAGCGTCGGGGATGTGAAGGAACACTGCGCTTGCATAAATAAGATCATAGAAAACGTCAGATCCGAATCTATCGAACACCATGTCGTCTCCCCGGACAATCAGAGGCCGCTTGTGGAGGAGACCCTGAAAAGGGAGCTCGTACCGGAGCGCGGCCATGAGAGAGACTTCATCGCGCTCGAGGCAGTGGAATCGCGCTACCTCGAGGTAACGGATGAAATGGAGGCCAACGCGGAGCGTGCCGCACCCGATCTCAAGGACACTATCGGATGGCTTGAGCTCAACAGCCGAGGCTAGAAACTCAAAGACGTCGCGGCCGCCGGCCCAAGGTTCCCCGTAATTGCTGTGGTGCTCCTCCACCAAGAGCTCTCCGGGACAAGGGAGGGCAGTGCGATTGCTACCCTCATCGCCCTCGTAGTGGGAGATACCCTTGAACCTGCACAACGTGAATCGAGATCAGATTTTTTATTTTGGTCATCCCCAAAAGACTTGTAGAACCAACCGGCCGAGGTCCTCGAGCTGCTGGGCGCGGGTGCGAGGATTGATGCCCTTGCGGAGGGAATGCCAGGTAGAGGTCGAGGAGGAAGGCTCTTGGATGGAGTTACGGGCGAGCTGTGATTTGAGCCAGTCGATGTCGTCGGACGAAGGGGATACGGGATCGGAAGATCCGGTGGTTCCGGCGGCGGAGGGAGGGCAGGATAGGGAGGCGGAGGGTGGAGGGGAAAGGGAGGGAAGAAGGAGAAAGAGGAGTAGGGCAGCGGCGGGGGTGAGGAGGAGAACGGAGGCGGGAACTGTGACGCGTCTGGACGGGTAAATTGCCATGGGATCGCGAGACGGGGACTCCCCAAAGGTGACGGCGTTTGGGGGCGGACTTGAAACGAAAGGTTGGGCCCGGGGCTAAACCTAAGTCAGATCCATTCCGATTTGTCGATCGTGTAGGATCAGATGGTTCGGCCCATGGGCCGAGCTAATCACAACCCACATATGACATTTATCTGAAAATTTTGAAATATAGAAAATATTTTTTAAAATAGAAAAATTCTAAAAAAAATATTATATATATATATACCCGGGTAATTATACTAGTTAAAAATGTTGATTTTACTTTTTTTTTAAAAACATTCATTTATTTTCAGTTAT
>JAGFNQ010002009.1:173830-201128 GCA_024364735.1 Boesenbergia rotunda | reverse complement strand
TCCTTTGTTTTGATCAGCATGATGTGCTCCACACTTTTTGACACATTCATACAACTAATATCTTGATTTACAATCTCAGAAAACCAGCTTAAATCCCAAGTTGATACCAAAGTGCTTGTATGGAAACACAATCTTAATCCTTCCAACATTCTAATCTGAATTTTTTTCCTTGCAGCTTTAACAACAGCTCCTTACAGGTTTTCAACTTATTTCGAACTCAACTTTTCAGCTTCAGATTTCAACAGCTGCCTGATAAGTGTCATTTTGTTGATCATTTTATATGTTTAAATCCGTGTTTGACCTATATTTTACTTGTGTAATTGTGGATTGGCATAGGTTCTAGGATTTGTATCCTTTTTGGACTTAATTGCAAATTTGGTTATATTTGAGTTGATTGTCACTAAATTTTTGATCTACTCTTGTAGGCTTGAAAGGATCATGGACCTAGGTCAGGTTGGGTCAAATGTTGAGTCAAAAGTGGACTAGATCAAGTGATCAAGCGACGACTCATTTGGACCGTCCGATGCAAGAATGGTTAGATCTAGACCATCTGAGAACTTCTGATCATCCGAGCTAGGATTAAGTCTAATCAAGCGATCAGATCACGATCTGAGAGTTTCAGCTCAATCAGAGATCATCTGGCCGTTGGATCACGATCAGAGAGATTTAGACCATTGATTCAAATATCAGCTTGATCTGAGCCATCCGCTACAGATCTGGTAGATCCGAGCTACCACGAGGATGATCCTGACCTCTGATCAAGATCTGGAAATTTTGAATCAAATCGGACGAAGAATCCACCGTTGGATGAAGCGCAATCGATCTGGGCCGTCCACTGCTTTAACTACTTAAACCACTTCCCTGTTTCAGATCTGGCGTCGCGACCTCACTGTCTCAGCTTGTTCTTCCTCATTTTTGCATCGTTTTCCTTCAAATTTCCTTCATCAGAGGCGTGGCCAACTCAATTGCTACCTTGGAGCGAGATCTGGATCCTTGGAAGAGGGCTTAAATGGAGTTTCAATCGCAGATTTGCATCGGAACAGGGGCTGAGTGAGGGTTTCTTCAGTTTCTGTTATTTGATCCACTTGATCGCATTTGGGTGCTGATCTCTTCAATCGGAGCTGTCTGAGGGGTTCTCTGATAGTTCTTATCAACATCAAATCTTTATAGCATCCATACATTGCGAGATCTAGTGGATCGAATTGGACTTCCAGCAGATGCAATTCTGTGAGCAGATCTGAAGTTTGAGCCGTTTGTCCATTGATTTGCGAGTTTAAAGGGTTCTTGGCTTGCCCTTGCGTGACAAACAAGGTGGTCTCGAGCCAAGAGAGTGATTGAGAGTTAATTTCCTTAGTTAATTTCTGTTTTGTAGCTGTAATTTCGATTCTGCTCTGAATTTTGTTTCTGCTTCGTATCATCTGCTGTAAGTCTCAATTCTGAATTGTTCTAGCGTTTAATCAGATTTCTTTCTGCACGGTAATCAGTAAGGAAGTTTGTTAGTGACAATAGCTTGCAATTTTAGTTTAATTCTCGTTTAGTGCTTGCGTATCATATTTCGTAACTTTGTTTCAATTGAACCTCTTGCGTATCAGTTTTGTATCAAGTCAGCTGGTCTTTAAATTCTGAACTTAGATTGTAGTTTGTCTAGTTTCCCAAGCATCTGAATTCTACTTCTGCATTTAGTTTTCGATTTATGCATGTCAGTTTATTGCTGCCAACTTCAATTTCCATTTCTGCAGTAGTTCACTTCTGAATTTTGTATCAAGTCAGTTTCCATTTCTGCCAGCCAATTTCCATTTCTGTAAATCTCTTCAGCAGCTAGTGTTTCTGAGTTTTCTCATCAGTAAGCTATTTTTTCTTGTCTGAATAGTGTTTGAACATTAGATTTGAGTAGTTAATCTCAGTTTTATGGGTTTGCTCTGCATTTGATATTAATTTGTTGTGTTTCAAGTATCAATTCTGCAGAGATTGTTTCCACTCTGCCGATTCCTGTTTTTAAGGCCCTGAAGTTTAGTCAAGTGAAGCTTAGATTTTCTACATTTTGTTTAAACATGAGATAGTGAAGTAATCTTAGTTACTTACTTGTTTCAGCACTCAAAGCAAGGCTGAAATTCTGCTTGCAATTTCTATTTTCATATACTTTATTTCTGCAGTCCTGCATATAAGGTTTCCTTAGGCGTGTTTCTGAATTTATCAGTTTTTGGACTCTAAATTTCTGTATCAGGTTATGCATAGCACTTCATTACTAGCTTTGCCCTTTCCAATCTAAATAGATCATTCCATTTTTGAACTATCATGCTTAGTTTGGCACTTGGTATCAATTCTTTTTGGCACATGAGTTTTCTTTCCTTGTGTATCAAGTTTGTTCCAATTTTCTTAACTTTGTATCCCGATAAGCTTCGGCATTAGTATCAACCGAAAACTTTCAGCCTCGTTTAATTCTTTTGCTTAATAGGTGGTTTACAATTAACATTAGCATTGTTTTCCCAGAAGATAGTTAAGTCCCTTGGTTGTTTAGATTTCAAATTGCTTGATGTCATTAGTTGCCTTACACTTTGTTTAGTTCACTTAGTCAAGTTTCTTACATTTACTTGCGCTTTCATTTCCTTTTCATTGTATTCTCTTGTCTGTTCTAAACCAAACCCATTTCCTATTTGAAACCTAAAAACATTAACGACACCTAAACTCGAGCACAAATCAAACAACTTGAACTAGCCTTGGAAAAAATACGACCTGTGGCCCCTTTACTACGCTTTTCTTCTTTGATTGCAAAAAGGGTTTCCAGCATTTTATAAATTTCTAAATTCGATGGTCCCAACTTTTGTGACAATTTAATCTAGTATATTTTGGTCCATCACTGCCATTGCAATTCAGTTCAAAATTTCCAGCTCAAATCAGTCCAACTACACTTCATTTCTAATCTGCACAGCAAATTTTTTCTTCCCTCTGTTTAAACACAGATTTCCTGCATTGATTTCAAATTATACAGCTTCAAATCAGTCTTTGCAAAGAGTTACTGATTTTATCTTCCATAATTCCTACTTCCCACTTCTTAATCCAAACCATTTATGCTACAAACTCCATTGATTTCAATTTTTTTTTCATGGCATAGTTTTTTTTTCTATTTTTTTTTTCGTGCCATTCCTTCCCATTGCAGATTTTTAAGATCCACTTCACCTCCAATTCAAATTGAATTCTCACTTATTCTTGATACCAAGCTCCACTCAAATGGCACATGAAATTTTTTTTTTCAAATGAAGTGCTTCCTTGATGAAAATACATTCCAAAACACTAATCACTCCCCCACACTTAATCCTTTGTCCGTCTCGGGCAAAATAACATCAAAGAACATCCCCAAACAACAAATCCCTAGAAAGTATGGTTAGGAGTAGGAAATAAGGAAAGAAAAATAGAATGAACATGATTATTGCCAAAAATTGACATGGAAAGGTAAACAAATTTATTAGCCTCTAGAGATGTGATCCAATCCTTGAAATATGGTTTTGAAAGAACCTAAGCAAGTTCTAGAGTACAATCACATGTATGTGTCACAAAAAATAAGGCTAATCCTCACTAGGTAAAAATAATTCATCTCAAGTCCTCAATCAAGAATCCATGGCCAAGTAGTACTCAAGCATCTAAGATTTCATCCATGAGCTCAAATCTAAAGTTTTAACAACCAAATTTAATTTGTTTTCAAAAGACTCTAAAATGTTATCAAGACAACCTAGAGGGATACATTTATTCCTATTCCTTAAGGAAAATGTGCCAAAAGACATAAAATGGTATTTACAATGTCTATTTATTCATTCTACTCTACTCACGCATTTATTAGCAAGAACTCTTTTAAAAGAAAATTCTACTTCTGAAGAACATAAGAATGAAACATGCAATGAAAGAAAATGCAAGAAGGAACCAACTCCCCTTTATTTCTGGCGGTCGGAGTCTATCAAGAAATAATCTCCATCGTGGTAGTGGAGGAGTAGGGGTAGCTGAAAAAATTTTCTTCATTTGCTCAATTTTATTTTGCATCACTCCCCCACACTTAAACTTTATAGCAAGATGTTCAGGTGGCCGAAGGCGATTTAGGTACACAAGCCATGTCAGAAATGGAGTGCTATAAATTACAGTAAGATCTACTCCTCCCTCTTGATGTTTCTTGAAAATCCTTCCAGGGGGTTGGAGACTGTTTAGATGGAGCACCCACTCCAAAAGTCTTCTGGATACTGCAAAACCATGTAATACCTCTCTCATGCGTGCAGGGTAATATAGAAATGTAATACCATCAATCTCTACATGAATTGTATCCAACAATGCATCATATCCAATAAAATCAATTTTTGGTACCTCAGTGAATTTTTCACAAGCAGTTTCTACATAAGGTATATTAAGAAATGTTTCACAGTCAATAAAATCAATCTCAGGTACCTCCAGAAGTTTTTCACATTCAATTTCAGCATAAGAAATAACAAGAGATTCATCACAATAAACAACTTCAATTTCAGGCTCTTCTAAAAAATTTTCACAATTAAAATCCACCAAAGGTATATCAAGAAATGTTTCACAGCCAATAAAATCAATCTCGGGTACCTCCATAAGTATTTCACACTCAACTTCAGCATAAGATATAGCAAGAGATTCATCACAATAAACAATATCAATTTTAGGCTCTTCTAAAAATTTTTCACTATCAGCATTTCCATGATGTGTATCCCAACATGCTTCACTTTCAACAAATTCAACACTAGGTACCTCTATCAATCTTTCACAATCAAATTGTACACAAGATGTATCCATAAGTGTATCACAAACAATAAAATCAGTTTGAGGTACCTCTATTGATTTTTCCAAAGAAATAGGAAGAATACTTACCTGATCATGTTGAAAAATACCTGGAGGTTCTACAAGAGTGGATGTAATTATTGGCTCCTCCTGGTAATGTGCAATCTCCTCTTTAGGTTCGGGTTCTGGTGGACACTCAACTGGAACGGGTGATTCTTGGGTTCTTGCTTCCATCATGTAAGTCTCTACACTTTCTGGTAATGTACCAGTAAATTGTGGTGGTCCCTGGGGCTTAGTACAATCCCCTACACCTATGGAATCATCTCCCATGCATGTTTCCTCAGTAATAACTGCAACAACAATATCAGAAAAATTAGGACCATCAATAATACTAACATCACAAAATAAAAGATGAGAAGGGTCCTGTAGAATTTCAGAATCAAAATCAAGGTTGTTACAAACTCTACTATCCATCTTCTCCAATGCCTCCAAATCAGTAGGAATGGGTGATTCTTGGGGCTTAGTGCAATCCCCTACACTCTCAATCCTATCCTCTGGATCTCTTGATACATCAACCAATGATGGTGGTTCCTGGGGCTCTGTGCAATCCCCTACACCTGTAGATTCATCTGCTTGTACTAATCTTTGAGCTTGTATTTGATTCATTTGATTAACCAATTTTCCAAGGCGTCCTCCGATGTCTTGAAGCCTTTGTTGTTGTTGTTGTTGTAAACTTTGCTGTTGTAAAATTTGTTGTAGCATCTCCATCATCCTTTGTTGTTGAGCCTCATCATCATTAGGATTCTCAAAGCCCCCTTGGTTAGTGTGGAGCTCCTGTTGATCTTGGAATGTAACATAAAGCTGCTGAAGACCAAGAGTAGACTGTGCATTCTGAAATGGGAACTGTTGGGGCTGCTCAAATGGTTGAAGGGGCTGATTAAACTGCTGAAAATTGGGCTGGAATGATGGTTGAATTTGCTGAGAATTGTAGCCCTGGAAATTCTGAGTTTAAGGTTGACATTGTTGATTCAAAGGCTGAAATGGTTGAGGCTGAAAACTCTGGTTTTGAAACTGAAAATTTTGATCGTATGGCTGTGAATGTTAAAGAGGTTGTTGAAAATACTATATAGGTTGAAATTCTTGCTGCCATGGCTGAGGTTGAGGCTGAAATTGATTATTTCCCTGCTGAAAATTTAAATAAGGCTGCTGAAAATTTTGGTTAAGATGCTGAAATCCTTGGTTTGGTTGAACTTGATGGAAGGGTGGTTGCTGAAAATTCTGATTATCTAAACACCCTTGCTGAATTCCTTGAAAAGGCAATTGATCTTGTTGATAAGGTTGCTGAAAGTTGGGCTGAAATTGCTGGAATTGGGGCTGAAAACTCTGGAATTGTGGCTGCCCAATCTGAGTTTGCTAGAAATTTGAATAGGATTGCTGAAACATTTTGATCTTGTAGCCCTGTCACAAAACAAACAAGAAAAATGACAGCAACCGTATACAAAAGATAAAGCACAAGAAAATAGAATCAAATGATATGCCCATAAGCACACAAGCAGAAATCAAACAAATCAACTAGTTGCTTCCCCGGCAACGGCGCCAAAAATTTGATAGACCCGGAATAGACTGTCACGAAAGTGGGTCTCAAATTTAGAATATTTGTAAATGCTGGAAACCCTTTTTGCAACCAAAGAATAAAAGCGTAGTAAAGGGGCCACAGGTCGTATTTTTCCAAGGGCTAGTTCAAGTTTGTTTGATTTAAGCTTGCATTTATGTGTCATCAATGTTTTTGGGTTTCAAATGAAATTTGGTGTTTGGTTTCGAATAGACACGAAAATGCAATAAAAAGAAATGAAAACTTGATACGCAATGTGAAACAACCTAGAAATGAACTAATCACATCACTTGGAAGACAAGGCTATTAATGAAGTGATATGCATGGATGAAGAAATGAAATTCAAGATTGAATGCAACAATAAAGGATGAGCTGAATACCGAATTGAAATTACATGAATTCAAACACTAAACTTGATACCAAGAAAAGGAAAACCTTGTGCCGGAAACTAAATCTAAATGGAGTATTGAATTGCAACTTGGTACAAGTAGAGCAACACTACACTACTATAAAACTACTGATGTACCAATCGAATTTGAAACAAACAGATTTAATACAAAATTCAGAAACAAACTATTGCAGAAATGAAATGCAGAGCTTAATAACTCGAATTGCATGAATGCATGTATCAAACTGAATGCTGGAAACAAACAAGGATAAACTGAACTTGAATCACTAATCTAAGGTTCAGATACAATTAAGAAGAGCTACTGATTTATTGACACCAAAATATAGAAGCAAATGACTGAAATTGCAGAAATGAGCTGAAATTGCAGAAATGGGAATCAAATTACAGGAATAAACTTGATACACAATCTGAAATTGGCACGCATGATTGAAACCAGATTCACTGTAATAGAAACAAATTGCAATGTAAATTCAGAGGACAAACAAAGATTCAAACTCAATTCAGAAAACTAAGTGAAATTCAGGCAAACAAAAGTGATATGCAGAATAAAAACTTGATATGCAGGGAAAGAGCTGAACAAAAAAATACAATAATAGAACTGATTCAAAGCGATCTAAACTAATTTCAATTGCTCTCTAAAGTTTATCTCTAACTTCAGGAATTTAAACTAAGCTCAACTAAATTTGAAGTAAACTGACAGAAAATTCAGAAACTAGGGTGATATGCAATGCAGAGAACAAGAATTCAGAACTTGATACACAGAAATTAAATTGCCAAGTAAACTGAATTAGAAAAGATTCGTTCACTAAACAAACTCCTAACTAATTACCTTGCGGAATGAAACCTAATTTAAGCTGGACAAATTCAGAAATAACAACTAAAGTGGCTGATACGAAAGACAGAACAGACAGAAATTGCTGAAACAGAAATTACAGCTAGGAAAACAAGAAAAAGCAGTAAGAACTAAGCCTCGATCCTTCACTTGTATCAAGACCTCCTTGTTCGTCACGCAAGGGCAAGCCAAGAACCCCTTCAACTCGCAAATCAATGGGAAATTGGCTTCACTGTCGAATCTGCTCAAATCTGCACTTGGCTGGATAAACCCAATCCAAACTCCTAGATCTCAATGTGAAGGGTTGCGATGATGATTTGAAAATCATCTGAGCTCATCCTAGGACCCCTACAGATGGTTCAGATGGAAAGAAATGGAACGTGGGTGAGATCCAAGAGCTCAAATCACAGATCTTTCGAAACCCTCAAATAGCTCTGCATCCGGCGCAATCTTGAGATAAAATCGCCACTGAAGCTTCCTCCCAACGATCCAAATCTTGCTCCAAGGTTGTGATCGAGTTGGCCACGCCTTCACTGAAGAAAATCGCAAAAGAAACGAAGAACAAACGAAGAAAAACGAAGAACTAAGCTGCTGCTGCTGGCGAAGACGCGACAGATCTGAGAACAGAGGAATTCTGTTTAAGTAGTTGAACAGTGAACGGCTGAGATCGTTTCAATTCCATCCAACGGTTCATCTTCGTCCGATTTGACTCAAACTTCCCAGGTCTTGATCAGAGGTCAGGATCATCCTCGGGGTAGCTCGGATCTGCCAGATCTACAACAGATGGTTCAGATCACCTTGATCTTTGAATGGATGGTCTAGATCCCTCTGATCGTGATCCAATGGTTAGATGATCTCCGATTGGGCTGAAACCTTCAGATCTTGATCTGATCGCTCGATTAGACTTAATCCCAGCTCGGATTGATCAGAAGTTCTCAGATGGTCTAGATCTATCCGTTCTTGCATCAGACGGTCCATATTAGTTGACGCTCCACTTTTGACTCAACTTTGACACAACATGACCTAGGTCCATGATCCTTCCAATCCTACAAAAGTAGATCAAAAATTTAGTGACAAAACAACTCAAATATATAATGATTTGCAATTAGGTCCAAAAAGAGTATAAATCCTAGAACCTAGGGTAAATCCACAATTACACAAGTAAAATATGAGTCAAACACGGATTTAAGCATATAAAATGATCAATAAAATGATACTTATCAAAGCCCCACCAGCCACGACCAACGCTAGGGTTTTCGCCATCACCAGGGAAGAGGCGTCAAATTCTCCTACTATGGTCACAGGTCGAATACTCATCTCATCCCAATATGCTGTTGTGTTATTCGATACTGGGGCAACCCATTCTTTTGTATCCATGCTTTTCTCTAAGAAGCTAGGGATCCCACCAGAAAGTTTGGGTCAAAAATTTTTAACAACCTTACCGTTAGCGGAAGTAATGGCCTCTACTCAGAGGCTAAGGACAATACCAATCTAGATTTCCAACCGAGAGCTCTATAGTGACTTGGTAGTCCTTGAGATGAAGGATTACGATGTCATTTTAGGGATGGACTTCTTGAGCAAGTATAATGCTTCTATAGACAGCCGCAAGAGGAAAGTTAAGTTCACACCAGAAGCAGAACCTCCATTTGAGTTTATTGGAGACCCAAAGAGAAAGACAAAAAGGTTCTTATATGCCTTACAAGCTAAGAGAATGTTAGAGAAGGGGTGCTCTGGTTTTCTAGCTCATATACTGGATGCAAGCCAAGGAGAAGGATTGAAGAGAGAAGAAGTGAGGGTAGTCTGTGACTATCCTGAGGTGTTTCCTGAAGAGTTACCAGGACTCCCTCCCAATCGGAAAATTGAGTTTGAAATTGAGTTGGCCCCAGGAACCAACCCAATTTCGAAGGCACCTTATCGCATGGTGCCAGCAGAACTGAAAGAATTGCAAGAACAATTGCATGAGCTGCTTGACAAGGGTTTCATCCACCCTAGTCATTCACCTTGGGGAGCTCCTGTATTGTTCGTCAAGAAGAAAGATGGATCTATGCTAATGTGCATAGATTATCGAGCTTTGAATAAGGTAACCATCAAGAACAGATATCATTTGCCAAGGATAGATGATTTATTTGATCAGCTGAAGGGAGCCACAGTGGTCTCCAAGATAGATCTGCGATCAGGTTACCATCAGCTCAGAGTGAAGGAGAGTGATGTGCCATGGACTGATTTCAGTACAAGATATGTGCACTATGAGTTTGTGGTCATGCCCTTTGGAGTGACAAATGCGCCTGCGACGTTTATGGATCTAATGAATAGAGTGTTCAAGGATTTTCTGGACAAGTTCATCATTGTCTTTATTGATGATATCCTAGTGTATTCAAAGACTCAGGAAGAACATGACGAACACCTGAAGATGGTATTACAAACCTTACATCAGAAGGAGTTGTACGCCAAATTCTCAAAGTGTGAGTTTTGGCTTGACCAGGTGGCCTTCCTAGGCCACATCATTTCCAAGGAAGGTATTATGGTAGACCCAGCCAAGATTGAAGCAGTTAGTAACTGGAGTCGACCAACGAATGCTAGTGAGATCAGAAGTTTTCTGGGTTTAGCAGGGTACTACAGAAGGTTTGTTGGAGACTTTTCAAAGATAGCTTCTCCACTTACAACCCTTACCAGAAAGAATAAGAAGTATGAGTGGACTGAAGACTATGAGCAGAGTTTCCATGAGTTGAAGAAGAGACTGACAAGCGCTTCTATTCTTACAGTACCCGAAGGTGATAAGAGCTTTGATATATACAGTGATGCATCAAAGCTAGAACTTGGAGCCGTACTTATGCAAGAAGGCAAAGTCATAGCTTATGCTTCCAGGCAACTCAAGGATTATGAAAAGAATTACCCCACTCATGATCTAGAGTTGGCAGCTGTAGTCTTCGCTCTAAAAATATGGAGACATTATCTATATGGAGTGCAGTGCAAGATTTATACAGATCACCAGAGTCTGAAATATTTCTTCACTCAGAAAGACCTCAATATGAGACAGTGAAGGTGGCTTGAGTTAGTGAAGGATTATGACTGTGAGAACCTTTACCACCCTGGTAAGGCAAATAAAATAGCAGATGCACTAAGTAGAAAGACGTGTGCCACTTTGATGTCCTTATCATCATTATCACCACCCTTACAGAAGGAGATAGTAGATTATGGAGTGGAGATTATTGATGGGCAGCTAGCTCTATTGACACTAGAGTCAACTTTGCTTGAAGAAATACAGAAAGAGCAAGTTGAGGATTCTGATATCCAAAGGATCAAACAAGAGATGCAAGAAGGAGAGAGTAAAGAGTTTTTAGAGTATCTGACAGTGGGATACTCTACTATGGTGACCGTTTATGTGTCCCCAATCATGAAGAGCTGAGAAAGAAGATTCTTGAAGAAGCCCATGGAACTCCCTACTCAATGCATCCTCCACTAAGATGTACCAGGATTTGAAAAGAAGATTTTGGTAGTCAGGGATGAAGAGAGACATAGCTAAGTATGTCAGCACCTGCCTGACATGTCAAAGAGTTAAAGCAGAACACCAGAGACCAGGAGGTGTCCTACAACCCATTCAGATTCCAGAGTGGAAATGGGAAGACAGCCATGGATTTCATAGTTGGTCTACCAAAGACAACTAATGGCTATGACGCTATTTGGGTGATAGTAGATAGATTGACCAAGTCTGCCCACTTCTTGGCAATTAGAGTGTCTTACTCAATTGAAAAGTTAGCCCAGTTATATGTGCAGGAAGTGATCCGACTATACGGAGTCCCAAAGACCATTATCTCTGATAGGGATGGTCGTTTCACTTCACACTTTTGGGAGTGCGTACAGACAGCGTTAGGCACCAAACTGAAATTCAGCACAGCTTTCCATCCCCAGACTGATGGACAGACAGAGAGAGTGAATCAAATTCTAGAAGATATGCTCAGAGCTTGTGCATTAGATTTCAAAGGCAGTTGGTGCAAATATTTATGTTTAGCTGAGTTTGCCTACAACAACAGTTACCAAGCCACTATTGGTATGGCACCCTATGAAACTCTTTATGGTAGGAAGTGTAGATCTCCCCTCTGTTGGTATGAAGGTAGTGAGAAGAAAGAAATGGGGTCTCAGACTGACCTTATAGATGATACCACAGAAGCTATAAAGAGCATCCGCCAGAGAATAGAAGCTGCTCAGAGTAGGCAGAAGAGTTATGCCGACGTACGCCATAGACCGTTAGAGTTTGAAGTTGGGGATACAGTTTTCCTCAAAGTAGCTCCTATGAAGGGTGTAATGAGATTCGGTAAGAAAGGCAAGCTAAGTCCTAGATACATAGGACCCTACCTAGTGACGAAAAGAGTTGGCAAAGTAGCTTATGAGTTGCAGCTACCTCTAGAGATGTCAGCAATACACAATGTGTTCCATGTCTCAATGCTAAAGAAGCATATCCCAGATGCTAACCAAGTGATTGAGCCACAGATGATACAAGTTCAAGAAGATCTCAGTTATGAAAGTCGACCTATTCAGATAATAGATCGAGCAGATAAGAAGCTGAGAAATAAAGTGGTACCACTAGTAAAAGTCTTATGGCTGAATCAGAAGTATGAAGAGGCAACCTGGGAATCAGAAGATAGCATGAGGCAAAAGTATCCGTAGTTATTCTAAGTTCGAGGACGAACTTTTTATAAGGTAGGGAGGATTGTAACACCCAATAATTTTCGTGAATTATTAGGAATTTTTCTGAATTTTCTAGCATTTTTCGAATTAAAATAAAAAGGAAAAAAAAGAGGGTCGGGCGGGGTTTGATCCCGCGACCATAGGGCAAAGCAAGCCCTTAAGTGAGTTGGGGTAACCAGCAGGGCAAGGGTATCAAGCACAGAAAAAGATGAAGCGAAATAATATTATAGCTAAGTAAGTCCTTTTCATGAGGAGATGTTTCAACTTCCACTTAAGTTGTGTTAAGACCCCTTTTAGGGTTTCGGGAGGCCACACGAGCAGAGGTGAGGAGGCTGTGAAAACAGGGAAAAAGGGGGAGTTTTCTTCCTCCTTCTTCCTCTTGAAGTAGAGAACCTAGGGCTTCTTTCCTAGGGCCAAGGAGTGAAGTTTTCTCGCAAGGGAAGAGAGGAGGAGCGCTACGCTAGGAGTTTCCTAGATATTTAGTGAGTTTTCTTCAAGAAAAAGGGTAAGTAGATCACTCACCTGCAATAGAAGTAGTTTCGCCATGTATTTCTCGTTGTAGAACCATGTTTGTGATCTAAATGCATGCTTTAAGATTATGATTTTCTTATTTGTGTATTTTAAGTTCCTAAAGAATACATGTTTTATCATAGAATATGAATTGGAGTAAGTTTTTGTGTATGTGACCTAAGTATGACAAGAGTAAGTTCTTGAAAAGTCCCAAAAGGGAGTTTTGGGGTTAAGGGCACGCAAGGTGCTCGATGAAAGTTCCAAGTAAGAAAAGGTAAAGGTTTATAGTGCAAGATTTATGAAAAAAAAAAGTTAGCTTGATAAATACAAGCATTATGAGTAAGAAAGTATTTTACTTTTGTAAAGTGACATGTACCGGGCAAATGAGAGGCCCACAGAAAGTAAGAAAGAAGCTCTAATAGGGTGCGGTGGCTAGCTACCCCGAAACCTATTAGGGATGCGCGCATTGGTACACTGATACCAGGTACATTGTCAAGGCCTGAGAAAGTTGATTATTATTTTGAAGTATATGAGTATATGTAAGTGTTTTCAGTTTAAGCATATGTTTTGCTAAGTATGTTAACATTGTTATGTTACAAGCATGTTAAAGAGCAAGAGCAAGGAAGTTAGTGGTTTAAAGTATGGAAATGCATAAGTAGCAAGTCTCAAAAGAAATTATGAGCATGTTAGATTTGCCAATGTTTTAATGCTAGTAAATGTTTTCAAGCATGATTGAGCATGATGAGTATGTGAAAGTTTCCATGTGTAAGTATTTCAAAGTGCATGTGTTTTGAAGCAAGCATTATTTGAAAAGAGCATGTTTATCATTGATCGCATGGATTTGTGAGTTAGGATTTACTTACTAAGCAAATCGCTTATTAGTTGCATTTCCTTCTATTGCAGACAAAGGTAAAGAAAAAGCATAAGCTAGGAGGCGAGCGGGACTTGCATTGATGTTCAGTGGCGGCGGAACCGTGGAAGAGATCGTCGGGTTAAGTCTTGTAGAACATGTGTTTTGGTGTTTTGAATTGGTAGAACGAATGACTTTGTTTAAACCTTGCATAGAGACAAAGTTGGGTACAAACTCTAGTCTAGAGTTCATATATTTTGATAGCTTATTTACTTCCGCAAAGATCCTAATTGCAAGTTTATGAGGTTGTTTTGAGTTGCTAGGATGTTTATAAAACTAGTATAGAGTATAGAAATGGAGTTATGTCTTTGTATGTCTTAAAAGTATATGAATTGTGGAGCTTTGGAAATGGTTTTCAGGTCTGTAAATGCAGGTTTCAGGCGTGCCAGTCGACTGGTTCAGAACCAGTCGACTGCCCTATCGAACAGAAAGTTTCTGTTCGATGCACCAGTTGACTGCCAAGAGGCCAGTCGACTGGTGCCGGGCACAGAAAGTTTCTGTGGCTAACACCAGTCGACTGGATATATAGCAGTCGACTGGTACCATTAAAAAGAAAGTGTTGTAGGGCAGATGGTTAGTGTTTCTCTTTTACAACTAAGAGGTCTAGGGGTCAAATCCTTGCAAAGTAAATAAAATGAAAGTTTTTTTTAAAAGAAAAAAAATTCAGAGCAAGTTAAGGGAAGTCAGGTAGTGGTAACCTAAGGCTAAGGATAAGGTAAAGTTAAGGTTAAATAAAAGTGACGTCCGCTTTAGTGGTAGAGAAGTGGGGCCGTCACAGAGTGGTATCAGAGCAAAGTTTCCACCCTTCCGCCACACTGACATCAAGCATCAATCCTGCCGCCTGCCAAGTAAGAAGTTCATATGTTATAGTTTTGCATGCTTTTTATTATTGACTGCTAGTATCAGTAAGTGCATGATGATAAGGAAGTATGGTAGTATTATTATATGCTAATATGTGTATGAAGATCATGAAGTAAGTTGGTAAGAGATAATGAGCTTTTATTTTCTTTACACTATAGAGTAAGAGAATGGCAAGAGGACGTCCCAGAACTGTCCGAAATAAGGAGCAAGCTCCTAGAGAACAGGAGTCAACGGAGTCAGTACCACCATCAGACCTTCAAGGAGTGGTGGCCCAGCTTCAAAGGCAACTTGCTGAACAGCAGCAAGTCATTGTCACCTTGATGGCTAACCAGCAGGCCACTTATCATCAGGCCACCCCTGCTACCCCTCCAGTGGCACCAGTGGTGCAAGTAGGGGCACTAGTGGCGACAGAGGTTTCCCCAGTACCACTGGCAAGAGAAGTAAGACAAGAGGCATATCTAATCCAGTGGCAGAAACTGAAGCCCGAAAATTTTTCTGGCACAAGTGAACCATGGGATGCTCAGGCATGGTTCAAAACGGTGGAAAGTATAATGGAGTTACTGGACTGGCCTGAGGTGGAGAAGATAAAGTGCACATCCTTCTGCCTTACTGGAGACGCCAGGATGTGGTGGGAAAGAGTGAAGGCTAAGAGAAATGTGAGTCAGATGACCTGGGCCGACTTCGAAGCAGAGTTCTTGGAGGAGTACTTTCATATGAAGGTAACGAACAAACACTATGATGAATTCACAGAGTTTCGTCAAGGAGAATTGTCTGTAGATGAAGCCGTGAGGAAGTTTAATCGACTAGCTCGCTTGTGCCCGGAGTTAGTTAGCACTGAAAAGGAAAGGGTCAGGTTAATGCTCAAGATGCTGAGGCCTCAGATAGCTCTGAGTGTGGCCGGCGGTGGTAATAGACTGCAGACCTCGGAAGAATTAGTAAGTAGTGCTTTGATCACTGAACACTACTTAAATAATATAAAGGCCACACGTGTGCAACAACAACAGGCATCAGCCCAGAAGTCCAAAGGAAATCCTCAGAATCAACAAAATTGGAAAGGAGATTCAGGCATGAGGAAGCAGTGGGACCAGAAGTCTTCTGAGGGCAACAAAGGGGGCTCATCAAGCAAGCAACTCAAGTATTCCCCTTGCCCAAAATGTGGGAAGATGCATCCCGAAGTATGTCATCAGGGCATGAGCGGATGCCATATTTGTGGAGCAGAAGGACATATGATGAAGGCTTGTCCTCACAAGTCGAGTATTGGCGGATGTTATATATGTGGAGTAGTAGGACACCTGGCCAAGGCTTGTCCTAAAGCAAAGCCGCCTCCACCACAGTTCCTTCAGTATGGGAGTGGATCAGCCCAGTTGCACCAGATGCAGCCAGCAATGGAGGGACCCTATTTCAGTCAAGCAAGAATGGAAGCCTGATAGACCCGGAATAGACTGTCACGAAAGTGGATCTCAAATTTAGAATATTTGTAAATGCTGGAAACCCTTTTTGCAATCAAAGAATAAAAGCGTAGTAAAGGGGCCACAGGTCGTATTTTTCCAAGGGCTAGTTCAAGTTTGTTTGATTTAAGCTTGCATTTATGTGTCGTCAATGTTTTTGGGTTTCAAATGAAATTTGGTGTTTGGTTTCGAATAGACAAGAAAATGCAATAAAAAGAAATGAAAACTTGATACGCAATGTGAAACAACCTAGAAATGAACTAATCACATCACTTGGAAGACAAGGCTATTAATGAAGTGATATGCATGAATGAAGAAATGAAATTCAAGATTGAATGCAGCAGTATAAGGATGAGCTGAATACCGAATTGAAATTGCATGAATTCAAACACTAAACTTGATACCAAAAAAAGGAAAACCTTGTGCCGGAAACTAAATCTAAATGCAGTATTGAATTGCAACTTGGTACAAGTAGAGCAGCACTACACTACTGTAAAACTACTGATGTAACAATCGAATTTGAAACAAACAGATTGAATACAAAATTCAGAAACAAACTATTGCAGAAATGAAATGCAGAGCTTAATAACTCGAATTGCATGAATGCATGTATCAAATCGAATGCTGGAAACAAACAAGGATAAACTGAACTCGAATCACTAATCTAAGGTTCAGATACAATTAAGAAGAGCTACTGATTTCTTGACACCAAAATTCAGAAGCAAATGACTGAAATTGTAGAAATGAGCTGAAATTGCAGAAATGGGAATCAAATTACAGGAATAAACTTGATACACAATCTGAAATTGGCACGCATGATTGAAACCAGATTCACTGTAATAGAAACAAATTGCAATGTAAATTCAGAGGACAAACAAAGATTCAAACTCAATTCAGAAAACTAAGTGAAATTCAGGCAAACAAAAGTGATATGCAGAATAAAAACTTGATATGCAGGGAAAGAGCTGAACAAAAAAAATACAATAATAGAACTGATTCAAAGCGATCTAAACTAATTTCAATTGCTCTCTAAAGTTTATCTCTAACTTCAGGAATTTAAACTAAGCTCAACTAAATTTGAAGTAAACTGACAGAAAATTCAGAAACTAGGGTGATATGCAATGCAGAGAACAAGAATTCAGAACTTGATACACAAAATTAAATTGCCAAGTAAACTGAATTAGAAAAGATTCGTTCACTAAACAAACTCCTAACTAATTACCTTGCGGAATGAAACCTAATTTAAGCTGGAACAATTCAGAAATAACAACTAAAGTGGCTGATACGAAAGACAGAACAGACAGAAATTGCTGAAACAGAAATTACAGCTAGGAAAACAAGAAAAAGCAGTAAGAACTAAGCCTCGATCCTTCACTTGTATCAAGACCTCCTTGTTCGTCACGCAATGGCAAGCCAAGAACCCCTTCAACTCGCAAATCAATGGGAAATTGGCTTCACTGTCGAATCTGCTCAAATCTGCACTTGGCTGGATAAACCCAATCCAAACTCCTAGATCTCAATGTGAAGGGTTGCGATGATGATTTGAAAATCATCTGAGCTCATCCTAGGACCCCTACAGATTGTTCAGATGGAAGGAAATGGAACGTGGGTGAGATCCAAGAGCTCAAATCACAGATCTGCCGAAACCCTCAAACATCTCTGCATCCGGCGCAATCTTGAGATAAAATCGCCACTAAAGCTTCCTCCCAACGATCCAAATCTTGCTCCAAGGTTGTGATCGAGTTGGCCACGCCTTCACTGAAGAAAATCGCAAAAGAAACGAAGAAAAACGAAGAACTAAGCTACTGCTACTGGCGAAGACGCGATAGATCTGAGAACAGAGGAATTCTGTTTAAGTAGTTGAACAGTGAACGACTGAGATCGTTTCAATTCCATCCAACGGTTCATCTTCGTCCGATTTGACTCAAACTTCCTAGATCTTGATCAGAGGTCAGGATCATCCTCGGGGTAGCTCGGATCTGCCAGATCTACAACGGATGGTTCAGATCACCTTGATCTTTGAATGGATGGTCTAGACCCCTCTGATCATGATCCAACGGCTAGATGATCTTCGATTGGGGTGAAACCTTCAGATCTTGATCTGATCGCTCGATTAGACTTAATCCCAGCTCGGATTGATCAGAAGTTCTCAGATGGTCTAGATCTAACCGTTCTTGCATCGGACGGTCCATATTAGTTAACGCTTGATTACTTGATCCAGTCCACTTTTGACTCAACTTTGACCCAACATGACCTAGGTCCATGATCCTTCCAAGCCTACAAAAGTAGATCAAAAATTTAGTGACAAAACAACTCAAATATATCAAGATTTGCAATTAGGTCCAAAAAGAGTATAAATCCTAGAACCTAGGGTAAATCCACAATTACACAAGTAAAATATGAGTCAAACACGGATTTAAGCATATAAAATGATCAATAAAATGATACTTATCAACTCCCTCACACTTAAGCTTGAGCGTCTCGCGAAAAGTACTAAATATGTATCCCCTAGCTTTTTCTCAAACATAAGTAGAAGCAATTGAAAAGAAATTACCTAGGGTTGTTAATTCCCATAAATCTAAGCTCTATGGATTAATATCTTGTCCTTAAATCAACAACTGAGCAATTTCAACCTTCATGATTCATTGAGATGAATTTTACTCACTAAACCTCTCAAGGGAAATTGTTGGTGGCTCTCTTCCTAAGTTCTAAGTACATGATGAAAATGGAGCTCACTCATACACACATGCTTTTTGCACTACCATATGCTTGCTTGTTATCTACTCTCTACCATTATTCATGATTAGAATCAACATCTAAAGAAATTCAACAAGAGAAAGATATATGAAATGATAAAAATGAAGTAAAAGCCATGTGAATAGCAAATTTGAATGAGTAGAAGACTTGAATGCCCAAGGATATTTTTGATGCACTTTGCCATCCTTTCAGTCCACGTAATGAAATCACAAGTGTAATGGAATGAGACTTTGGCATTGCCCTTCAAAAGTTTGATGAAAAAGCCTCATCAACTCCCTTGTGCCAACTTCACTCTTGCGTGCCAATCTTACTCTTTGTTTTGTTTTCTGATTTTTTTTCTCTTCCTTTCTTTTCTCTACTGAAATCAGAATGATGGTGGAACAAATCTTCAATTTGGATGAGATTAACTTCACTAATTGCATGGTGCCGAAACTCAATGGTGTGCCAACTTGCTTCTTTTGATTTTTTTTCCAAACTGCTTTCTTTTTTTTCTGTTTTTTTTTTTGTTGGCAGCTAAGTCTTGTTTATTTGGACAGCTCCATGACATACTTGTAAGCCTTGCAATTCTCTGATGTTTCACAGCAATTAGCATCAACTTAACTGCATTTTTTTTCTTTGGATCCCAAACTGTTTCGAAATTAGCTTCACTGTAGTTTTTTTTTTCATTTCGCTGTTCTGATCTGAAACAGCAAATCAGCCACAATTTCCTTTGTTTTGATCAGCATGATGTGCTCCACACTTTTTGACACATTCATACAACTAATATCTTGATTTACAATCTCAGAAAACCAGCTTAAATCCCAAGTTGATACCAAAGTGCTTGTATGGAAACACAATCTTAATCCTTCCAACATTCTAATCTGAATTTTTTTCCTTGCAGCTTTAACAACAGCTCCTTACAGGTTTTCAACTTATTTCGAACTCAACTTTTCAGCTTCAGATTTCAACAGCTGCCTGATAAGTGTCATTTTGTTGATCATTTTATATGTTTAAATCCGTGTTTGACCTATATTTTACTTGTGTAATTGTGGATTTGGCATAGGTTCTAGGATTTGTATCCTTTTTGGACTTAATTGCAAATTTGGTTATATTTGAGTTGATTTGTCACTAAATTTTTGATCTACTCTTGTAGGCTTGAAAGGATCATGGACCTAGGTCAGGTTGGGTCAAATGTTGAGTCAAAAGTGGACTAGATCAAGTGATCAAGCGACGACTCATTTGGACCGTCCGATGCAAGAATGGTTAGATCTAGACCATCTGAGAACTTCTGATCAATCCGAGCTAGGATTAAGTCTAATCAAGCGATCAGATCACGATCTGAGAGTTTCAGCTCAATCAGAGATCATCTGGCCGTTGGATCACGATCAGAGAGATTTAGACCATTGATTCAAATATCAGCTTGATCTGAGCCATCCGCTACAGATCTGGTAGATCCGAGCTACCACGAGGATGATCCTGACCTCTGATCAAGATCTGGAAATTTTGAATCAAATCGGACGAAGATCCACCGTTGGATGAAGCGCAATCGATCTGGGCCGTCCACTGCTTTAACTACTTAAACCACTTCCCTGTTTCAGATCTGGCGTCGCGACCTCACTGTCTCAGCTTGTTCTTCCTCATTTTTGCATCGTTTTCCTTCAAATTTCCTTCATCAGAGGCGTGGCCAACTCAATTGCTACCTTGGAGCGAGATCTGGATCCTTGGAAGAGGCTTAAATGGAGTTTCAATCGCAGATTTGCATCGGAACAGGGGCTGAGTGAGGGTTTCTTCAGTTTCTGTTATTTGATCCACTTGATCGCATTTGGGTGCTGATCTCTTCAATCGGAGCTGTCTGAGGGGTTCTCTGATAGTTCTTATCAACATCAAATCTTTATAGCATCCATACATTGCGAGATCTAGTGGATCGAATTGGACTTCCAGCAGATGCAATTCTGTGAGCAGATCTGAAGTTTGAGCCGTTTGTCCATTGATTTGCGAGTTTAAAGGGTTCTTGGCTTGCCCTTGCGTGACAAACAAGGTGGTCTCGAGCCAAGAGAGTGATTGAGAGTTAATTTCCTTAGTTAATTTCTGTTTTGTAGCTGTAATTTCGATTCTGCTCTGAATTTTGTTTCTGCTTCGTATCATCTGCTGTAAGTCTCAATTCTGAATTGTTCTAGCGTTTAATCAGATTTCTTTCTGCACGGTAATCAGTAAGGAAGTTTGTTAGTGAACAATAGCTTGCAATTTTAGTTTAATTCTCGTTTAGTGCTTGCGTATCATATTTCGTAACTTTGTTTCAATTGAACCTCTTGCGTATCAGTTTTGTATCAAGTCAGCTGGTCTTTAAATTCTGAACTTAGATTGTAGTTTGTCTAGTTTCCCAAGCATCTGAATTCTACTTCTGCATTTAGTTTTCGATTTATGCATGTCAGTTTATTGCTGCCAACTTCAATTTCCATTTCTGCAGTAGTTCACTTCTGAATTTTGTATCAAGTCAGTTTCCATTTCTGCCAGCCAATTTCCATTTCTGTAAATCTCTTCAGCAGCTAGTGTTTCTGAGTTTTCTCATCAGTAAGCCTATTTTTTCTTGTCTGAATAGTGTTTGAACATTAGATTTGAGTAGTTAATCTCAGTTTTATGGGTTTGCTCTGCATTTGATATTAATTTGTTGTGTTTCAAGTATCAATTCTGCAGAGATTGTTTCCACTCTGCCGATTCCTGTTTTTAAGGCCCTGAAGTTTAGTCAAGTGAAGCTTAGATTTTCTACATTTTGTTTAAACATGAGATAGTGAAGTAATCTTAGTTACTTACTTGTTTCAGCACTCAAAGCAAGGCTGAAATTCTGCTTGCAATTTCTATTTTCATATACTTTATTTCTGCAGTCCTGCATATAAGGTTTCCTTAGGCGTGTTTCTGAATTTATCAGTTTTTGGACTCTAATTTCTGTATCAGGTTATGCATAGCACTTCATTACTAGCTTTGCCCTTTCCAATCTAAATAGATCATTCCATTTTTGAACTATCATGCTTAGTTTGGCACTTGGTATCAATTCTTTTTGGCACATGAGTTTTCTTTCCTTGTGTATCAAGTTTGTTCCAATTTTCTTAACTTTGTATCCCGATAAGCTTCGGCATTAGTATCAACCGAAAACTTTCAGCCTCGTTTAATTCTTTTGCTTAATAGGTGGTTTACAATTAACATTAGCATTGTTTTCCCAGAAGATAGTTAAGTCCCTTGGTTGTTTAGATTTCAAATTGCTTGATGTCATTAGTTGCCTTACACTTTGTTTAGTTCACTTAGTCAAGTTTCTTACATTTACTTGCGCTTTCATTTCCTTTTCATTGTATTCTCTTGTCTGTTCTAAACCAAACCCATTTCCTATTTGAAACCTAAAAACATTAACGACACCTAAACTCGAGCACAAATCAAACAACTTGAACTAGCCTTGGAAAAATACGACCTGTGGCCCCTTTACTACGCTTTTCTTCTTTGATTGCAAAAAGGGTTTCCAGCATTTTATAAATTTCTAAATTCGATGGTCCCAACTTTTGTGACAATTTAATCTAGTATATTTTGGTCCATCACTGCCATTGCAATTCAGTTCAAAATTTCCAGCTCAAATCAGTCCAACTACACTTCATTTCTAATCTGTATAGCAAATTTTTTCTTCCCTCTGTTTAAGCACAGATTTCCTGCATTGATTTCAAATTATACAGCTTCAAATCAGTCTTTGCAAAGAGTTACTGATTTTATCTTCCATAATTCCTACTTCCCACTTCTTAATCCAAACCATTTGTGCTACAAACTCCATTGATTTCAAATTTTTTTTTCATGGCACAGTTTTTTTTTTCTATTTTTTTTTCGTGCCATTCCTTCCCATTGCAGATTTTTAAGATCCACTTCACCTCCAATTCAAATTGAATTCCCACTTATTCTTGATACCAAGCTCCACTCAAATGGCACATGAATTTTTTTTTTTTTCAAATGAAGTGCTTCCTTGTTGAAAATACATTCGAAAACACTAATCACTCCCCCACACTTAATCCTTTGTCCGTCTCGGGCAAAATAACATCAAAGAACATCCCCAAACAACAAATCCCTAGAAAGTATAGTTAGGAGTAGGAAATAAGGAAAGAAAAATAGAATGAACATGATTATTACCAAAAATTGACATGGAAAGGTAAACAAATTTATTAGCCTCTATAGATGTGATCCAATCGTTGAAATATAGTTTTGAAAGAACCTAAGCAAGTTCTAGAGTACAATCACATGTATGTATCACAAAAAATAAGGTTAATCCTCACTAGGTAAAAATAATTCATCTCAAGTCCTCAATCAAGAATCCATGGCCATGTAGTACTCAAGCATCCAAGATTTCATCCATGAGCTCAAATCTAAAGTTTTAACAACCAAATTTAATTTGTTTTCAAAAGACTCTAAAATGTTATCAAGACAACCTAGAGGGATACATTTATTCCTATTCCTTAAGGAAAATGTGCCAAAAGACATAAAATGATATTTACAATGTCTATTTATTCATTCTACTCTACTCACGCATTTATTAGCAAGAACTCTTTTAAAAGAAAATTTTACTTCTAAAGAACATAAGAATGAAACATGCAATGAAAGAAAATGCAAGAAGGAACCAACTCCCCTTTATTTCTGGCGGTCGGAGTCTATCAAGAAATAATCTCCATCGTGGTAGTGGAGGAGTAGGGGTAGCTGAAAAAATTTTCTTCATTTGCTCAATTTTATTTTGCATCACTCCCCCACACTTAAACTTTATAGCAAGATGTTCAGGTGGCCGAAGGCGATTTAGGTACACAAGCCATGTCAGAAATGGAGTGCTATAAATTACAGTAAGATCTACTCCTCCCTCTTGATGTTTCTTGAAAATCTTCCAGGGGGTTGGAGACTGTTTAGATGGAGCACCCACTCCAAAAGTCTTCTGGATACTGCAAAACCATGTAATACCTCTCTCATGCGTGCAGGGTAATATAGAAATGTAATACCATCAATCTCTACATGAATTGTATCCAACAATGCATCATATCCAATAAAATCAATTTTTGGTACCTCAGTGAATTTTTCACAAGCAGTTTCTACATAAGGTATATTAAGAAATGTTTCACAGTCAATAAAATCAATCTCAGGTACCTCCAGAAGTTTTTCACATTCAATTTCAGCATAAGAAATAACAAGAGATTCATCACAATAAACAACTTCAATTTCAGGCTCTTCTAAAAAATTTTCACAATTAAAATCCACCAAAGGTATATCAAGAAATGTTTCACAGCCAATAAAATCAATCTCGGGTACCTCCATAAGTATTTCACACTCAACTTCAGCATAAGATATAGCAGAGATTCATCACAATAAACAATATCAATTTTAGGCTCTTCTAAAAATTTTTCACTATCAGCATTTCCATGATGTGTATCCCAACATGCTTCACTTTCAACAAATTCAACACTAGGTACCTCTATCAATCTTTCACAATCAAATTGTACACAAGATGTATCCATAAGTGTATCACAAACAATAAAATCAGTTTGAGGTACCTCTATTGATTTTTCCAAAGAAATAGGAAGAATACTTACCTGATCATGTTGAAAAATACCTGGAGGTTCTACAAGAGTGGATGTAATTATTGGCTCCTCCTGGTAATGTGCAATCTCCTCTTTAGGTTCGGGTTCTGGTGGACACTCAACTGGAACGGGTGATTCTTGGGTTCTTGCTTCCATCATGTAAGTCTCTACACTTTCTGGTAATGTACCAGTAAATTGTGGTGGTCCCTGGGGCTTAGTACAATCCCCTACACCTATGGAATCATCTCCCATGCATGTTTCCTCAGTAATAACTGCAACAACAATATCAGAAAAATTAGGACCATCAATAATACTAACATCACAAAATAAAAGATGAGAAGGGTCCTGTAGAATTTCAGAATCAAAATCAAGGTTGTTACAAACTCTACTATCCATCTTCTCCAATGCCTCCAAATCAGTAGGAATGGGTGATTCTTGGGGCTTAGTGCAATCCCCTACACTCTCAATCCTATCCTCTGGATCTCTTGATACATCAACCAATGATGGTGGTTCCTGGGGCTCTGTGCAATCCCCTACACCTGTAGATTCATCTGCTTGTACTAATCTTTGAGCTTGTATTTGATTCATTTGATTAACCAATTTTCCAAGGCGTCCTCCGATGTCTTGAAGCCTTTGTTGTTGTTGTTGTTGTAAACTTTGCTGTTGTAAAATTTGTTGTAGCATCTCCATCATCCTTTGTTGTTGAGCCTCATCATCATTAGGATTCTCAAAGCCCCCTTGGTTAGTGTGGAGCTCCTGTTGATCTTGGAATGTAACATAAAGCTGCTGAAGACCAAGAGTAGACTGTGCATTCTGAAATGGGAACTGTTGGGGCTGCTCAAATGGTTGAAGGGGCTGATTAAACTGCTGAAATTGGGCTGGAATGATGGTTGAATTTGCTGAGAATTGTAGCCCTGGAAATTCTGAGTTTAAGGTTGACATTGTTGATTCAAAGGCTGAAATGGTTGAGGCTGAAAACTCTGGTTTTGAAACTGAAAATTTTGATCGTATGGCTGTGAATGTTAAAGAGGTTGTTGAAAATACTATATAGGTTGAAATTCTTGCTGCCATGGCTGAGGTTGAGGCTGAAATTGATTATTTCCCTGCTGAAAATTTAAATAAGGCTGCTGAAATTTTGGTTAAGATGCTGAAATCCTTGGTTTGGTTGAACTTGATGGAAGGGTGGTTGCTGAAAATTCTGATTATCTAAACACCCTTGCTGAATTCCTTGAAAAGGCAATTGATCTTGTTGATAAGGTTGCTGAAAGTTGGGCTGAAATTGCTGGAATTGGGGCTGAAAACTCTGGAATTGTGGCTGCCCAATCTGAGTTTGCTAGAATTTGAATAGGATTGCTGAAACATTTTGATCTTGTAGCCCTGTCACAAAACAAACAAGAAAAATGACAGCAACCGTATACAAAAGATAAAGCACAAGAAAATAGAATCAAATGATATGCCCATAAGCACACAAGCAGAAATCAAACAAATCAACTAGTTGCTTCCCCGGCAACGGCGCCAAAAATTTGATAGACCCGGAATAGACTGTCACGAAAGTGGGTCTCAAATTTAGAATATTTGTAAATGCTGGAAACCCTTTTTGCAACCAAAGAATAAAAGCGTAGTAAAGGGGCCACAGGTCGTATTTTTCCAAGGGCTAGTTCAAGTTTGTTTGATTTAAGCTTGCATTTATGTGTCATCAATGTTTTTGGGTTTCAAATGAAATTTGGTGTTTGGTTCGAATAGACACGAAAATGCAATAAAAAGAAATGAAAACTTGATACGCAATGTGAAACAACCTAGAAATGAACTAATCACATCACTTGGACGACAAGGCTATTAATGAAGTGATATGCATGGATGAAGAAATGAAATTCAAGATTGAATGCAACAATAAAGGATGAGCTGAATACCGAATTGAAATTACATGAATTCAAACACTAAACTTGATACCAAGAAAAGGAAAACCTTGTGCCGGAAACTAAATCTAAATGAGTATTGAATTGCAACTTGGTACAAGTAGAGCAACACTACACTACTATAAAACTACTGATGTACCAATCGAATTTGAAACAAACAGATTAATACAAAATTCAGAAACAAACTATTGCAGAAATGAAATGCAGAGCTTAATAACTCGAATTGCATGAATGCATGTATCAAACTGAATGCTGGAAACAAACAAGGATAAACTGAACTTGAATCACTAATCTAAGGTCAGATACAATTAAGAAGAGCTACTGATTTATTGACACCAAAATATAGAAGCAAATGACTGAAATTGCAGAAATGAGCTGAAATTGCAGAAATGGGAATCAAATTATAGGAATAAACTTGATACACAATCTGAACTTATCACTCCCCTGACTAAAGCCACGATAATGGTTCGGCAAGATGTGAATCTTGTCCTTGGGGATCCAATACTGATTTGATCCAGTTTGTTTGTTCAGGCACTGTTTGGGTACCCATGCCTGAATTTTAGGTCTGGACTGGTTCAGTACAGCATAGTATGATCTTTGTCTAGATTTGGTTCTATAGCCTAATCCGGATCGATTTAGAACCGACTTCTGTTTTCCAAGAATCATGTCAAGACCCTTGGAATCAGAAGTGAACCGTTCTAAGGCCGATCTATGGTCCTTGACTTGAGTTTTCAGGGAGGAGTTCTCTTTCTCAAGTTTTTCAACTTGAGTAGAGGTTCCTTCTTGAACCTTCTCAGTTAAGGATTTAGAGTCAGCTCCCTCTTTCGGGAGTTTTACTTCCTGTCGGAGAGATTCGACTCGGATTTTAGCTTTCGCTAAATCTTGAGAAAGATAGGAAATTAATTCATTTAACTGATTTCTTGAAAAACCACTTACAGTTATTTCACCGTCCTCTGAGAATGTAAGTTTGCCGTCGTCCAGCTCCGACTCTGACTCGGTCTCGATTTC
>JAGFNQ010002009.1:123494-161027 GCA_024364735.1 Boesenbergia rotunda | reverse complement strand
TGTCATTTTATTGATCATTTTATATGCTTAAATCCGTATTTGACCCATATTTTACTTGTGTAATTGTGGATTTACCCTAGGTTTTAGGATTTATACTCTTTTTGGACTTAATTGCAAATTTGATATATTTGAGTTGTTTTGTCACTAAATTTTTGATCTACTTTTGTAGGCTTGGAAGGATCGTGGACCTAGGTTATGTTGGGTCAAGTTGAGTCAAAGTGGACCAGGTCAAAGGAATCAAGCGTCACTCATTTGGACCGTCCGATGCAAGAACGGTTAGATCTAGACCATCTGAGAACTTTGATCAATCCGAGCTGGGATTAAGTTAATCGAGCGATCAGATCAAGATCTGAGAGTTTCAGCCAATCGGAGATCATCTGGCCGTTGGATCATGATCAGAGAGATCTAGACCGTCCATTCAAAGACAAGGTGATCTGAACCATCCGCTTCAGATCTGGAAGATCCGAGCTACCACGAGGATGATCCTAACTCTGATCGAGATCTGGAAAATTTGAATCAAATCGGACGAAGATCCACCGTTGGATGAAGCGGAATCAATATCAGCCGTCCACTGTTTTAACTATTTAAACTAACCTCCCCTGTTCAGATCTGTTGTCGCGTCTTCAGCTCAACTTCATTCTTCTTCATTTCTTCTTCAATTCTTTGGCGATTTTCTTCAGGGAAGGCGTGGCCAACTCGAGCATCACCTTGTAGCAAGATCTGAATCCTTGGAAGAGGTTTCAATGGAGAATCAATCACAGATTTGCCTCGGTTCCAGCAGTGTGCAAATCTGTGACCAGATCTGAAGTTTGAGCCAATTCCCAGCGATTTGCGAGTTGAAGGGGTTCTTGGCTTGCCCTTGCGTGACGAACAAGGTGGTATTGATACAAGGAATGGTCGAGGAGTAATTTTTAGGGCATTTCTTTGTGTTTCCTAGCTGTAATTTCTGTTCCAGGAATTTCCTTCTGTCTGCATTCGATTCAGCTGTTTCAATTCCATTTTCTGAATTGTTGTTTCGTACTTAGATTTAAATTCTGCAAGTAGATAATTAGGAATCTTGTTTACTGAGCAATTGTCTTGATTTCAGTTTGATTCATGAATTAGATTCTTTTGTATCAGCCCTGTTTTCTGCACATTCCAGTTTAGACTGAATTCTTCAGTTTATTTCAGTTTCAATTCGGGACTAGTTTAATTCTAGTAATTGAGGACAACATTAGTTTGTTATTGAATTGATTTGAGTTTGTGTAGCAAGTAGTTTTATTTCTGCATCTAAGTTCAGATTGTTTTGTATCAATCTTATTTCTGCAATGTGATTTCTGTAAACTCAATTCCAGATTTGCTACTGAGTTGAATTTCTACACTTTTCAGTTATTGTTTCTGAAAAATGTATCAAGGGAACTTATTCAGTGATTAATAGTTTTCAAATTTAGCTTACTTTTGATTTCGGAGTTTGCATATCAGTTCTACAGCTGAGTATCAGCCATTTCTGCAATTCTGCTCAATCATGTCTTGCACTTAACTTCTCTTCATTGTGTATCAGTTTTATTTCAATAAATTTCAGCTGATAGTTTTGCATTTGTGTCAAGTAAACATCAGTATTGCTTAAGTTCTTTGAATTTAGAGTAGTGAACTCAAAATCAGCTTGTAATTGTTGTTTCCGAATTCAAATTGCTGCTGCCCCTTTACACTACTGCTCTATTTCTGAATTCATGTCTAAATTGATGTGTTTCTGAATTGGTCATCTCCATTTCTGAATCTTTAGTTTGTCACTTTTGCAGTTAGTTTCAAGCACTTGTTCTCATTTGTCTTGCTTAGCTTACATCCAATTTATTGCTGTAATTCTGCATATAATCTCTGATTTTCTGCATTCTCTTTCTGAATTAAGTCTGTTCTTGCTTTGGTTAATCTCGGGATTCAATGTTTTCATTCACACGTGCAGATAATTCACCAACAGCCTAGTCTTCCAAGCTGAGTTGATCAGCTATAATTCTACAGAAAGTTTAAACCATTGGCACATCAGTTTTTGCTTTCATTTTAGTATCAATTCGTTTTGATTTAATTTCCTAAGGTTGTATCAAGTAAGGGTTTGGCTTTGGTTCTGTATTGGACTGTGTTCTTTGGATTGCTTTGCATTTGATTTGCAATTGAAATCAGATTCATTTTCCAAATTGGTTAAGTGCTTTAGTTGATTAATTTTTCCTATTAGTTGCAAATTCCTTGTTGGTTCATTTAGTTAAATTCTCTTACTTTTCATTACATTTTCTTGTCCATTCGAAACCAAACCCAGATTTCTTTTGAAACCCAAAAACATTGACGACACATAACCCGAGCACGAATCGAACAACTTGTACTAGCCCTTGGAAAAATACGACCTGTGGCCCCTTTACTACGCTTTTCTTCTTTGATTGCAAAAAGGGTTTCCAGCACTTTATAAATATCTAAATTTGAGACCCACTTTCGTGACACCTCATTTGGGTCCATCAGGGAGCCAAATTAAAAACAATATTTATAGTTAGATAAATTTCAATTCTTGTTCTCAAATTGCATGATTGCTTGTTAATTTAATTTCTGCAATTTACCATGCTTAGACTTAGGGCTGGTTACTTTAAGGACTGAACCAACTTAACTGAAATTTGAACAACATAGTATTGGGTGGCGGTGAGATGATAGTACGTTAGGGAAGTCAATTCTAATAAGGTCAAGTATACTCTACTTGGTCTCTTTAGACTGGTGGAACTAGCCAAAGCTACCGATCCAAGACCCAAACTAAGTTAGACCAGAATTTTTCAAAAGATAATTTTGAAAATGAAATTTCATTAAAAGGCTTTGTCAAGGAAAGGGTTGATGATCCAATAAGGCTACGGCCAAAGAAGGCCTAGTGCCTCGCCAAGACCTGGAAGCCAATTTTTGAAATTCAAATTCAAATTATTCTTTGTCAAATTCGAATCTAACATAAATTTTCAGTTAATTGTAGATTCAAACATTTTTTAAATAAACTCAAAATCAACTGTTTTCAAAATTAAATTAAGTTTTTCAAAATAAATCATAATTTTTCAAAATAATTCTATCTACCAAAACATGTCTCACAAAAAACTCATAAGGCAAACGTGATTGACAACTCTAGATTGGGTGAGACAGACTAGGCTGTGAAAATCAATTTAAGCTATTCCTGATTCTAATTGGATCCAAATCAATAAAACTCTTTATGTGTAGGAACATAAAGATTTGGACCAATGGATGTTGGATAGCGGTTGCTCCAGACACATGACTGGGGATAAATTAAAATTCACCAAACTCAAGCTCAAAAACCTAGGCTCAGTAGCGTTTAGCAACAAAGCTACACTCAAGGTGATTGGGTCAGTTAATATTGAACTTAAATCTGACTTTGTAATTAAGAAAGTTCTTTTGGTTGAATATTTTAAATTTAACTTGCTTAGCATAAATCAATTATGTGATTCTGGTTATATAGTTACCTTTAACATTTCTAACTGCTTGATTAGAAACCTGCAAGACTCAGAAATCATGCTTAAGGGCACTAGGAAAAATAATGTCTACACTATAAACCTACCTCTAGTACCTAAATGCATGTTAACTCAGTTAGAACAATCAAACCTCTGGCATAAAAGATTAGGTCACACTAACCTGAGAATTATTTCAAAAATCACCCAACTTGGCCTAATTAAAGGTATCCCTAAAATTAATAACCATGAAAACATAATATGTAAATCATGTAATCAAGGTAAACAAACCAAGTCTAATCACAAACCAATTCAGTCTGACCTAACTCAAACCACACTTGAGCTCCTGCACCTTGACCTATTTGATTCACATAGAGCCAAGTCACTAAGCGGAAACCGATACTGCTTAGTAATAGTGGATGATTACTCTAGGTTTACCTGGGTTAGGTTTCTAAAGACCAACGATGAAACCCTGAACCTATTCAATGACTTTTGTAAGTTAATTGAAAATCAAAACGATACTAAAATCAAAAGACTTAGGAGTGACCATGCGGGAGATTTTGAAAATCAACGATTCGAGGAATTTTGTAAGGTAAATGGGTATATACACGAATTTTCGTGTCCTAGAACCCCCCAGCAAAATGGGATAGTCGAAAGAAAAAATAGAACCCTACAGGAAGCCGCTAGGGCTATGCTCAATGAATTCAACTTAGCTAACCAATATTGGGCAGAAGCAATTAGTACGGCTTGCTACATCCAAAATAGGGTCCTGATTAACAAGCGACACAACAAAACAATCTATGAATTATACTACCATAGACTTCCAAACCTACACTACCTAAGGATCTTTGGGTGCAAAGTCCATATCCTAAACACCAAGGACTATCTAGGTAAATTCCAATCAACAACAAGTAGAGCTTATAGGGTTTACAACAAACAAACTAAGAAAATTGAAGAAACAACCAATCTAATATTTGATGAAGAAATTAAGTCAAAATCTGATAATTCAGATCTAACTTCATCAAATACTGATCAAGAAGATAATGAACAAGCTGTTAAATCTTTAATTGAACCCATAAACGAACTAACTATTGAACCAACTAATGAGTCAATCGAACCAATAATTGAACCAACTCAAATAGTTGAATCAAATAATGAACCAAACCGACCAGCCGGACCTGAGGCTGAACCAAGTTCTAGAAAAACCAAAAAACTCAGACTCAGTCACCCAACCGATCAAATTGTGGGTGATCCAACTCTAGGAGTCAGAACTAGGTCTTCCTATAGAAACCTTAGTCAAATAGCAATGATTTCAAAAATAGAACCTAAGACTATAGAGGAAGCCCTACCTGATCCTGATTGGATCATAGCTATGCAAGAAGAGTTAGCCCAATTTGAAAGGAACCAAGTCTGGGAACTAGTACCTAAACCTGAGGGCAAATCCGTCATTGATACTAAGTGGGTTTTTAGGAATAAGTTAAATGATCAAGGAGAAATAGTCAGAAATAAAGTCCGCTTAGTAGCAAAAGGATTCAGTCAGGTAGAAGGGTTAGATTATGACGAAACCTATGTTCCGGTAGCTAGACTTGAGTCCATTAGGATGTTATTGGCCTTTGCATCCCATAAAGGATTTAAACTATACCAAATGGATGTAAAGTTAGCCTTTCTAAATGGATTCATTAAGGAAGAAGTCTATGTAGGACAACCCCCTGCTTTTGAGGACTTAGAAAGACCTGACAATGTTTACAAACTCACTAAAGTACTTTATGGACTAAAACAAGCACCTAAGACCTGGTATGAACGCTTATCAACCTACCTAATTTCTAAAGAACTTAAACAAGGACAAATTGACTCAACCCTATTTATTAAGACCTTAGGAAAAGAAATCTTTATTGCCTAAATCTACGTCGACGATATAATCTTTGGATCCACCAACTCAAATTTTCTAAAAGAATTTGTTAAAATAATGGAAAATGAATTTGAAATGAGCTTAGTTGGTGAGCTCAACTTCTTTCTAGGGTTACAAATTAAACAAACTAGGGATGGAAACTATGTCCATCAATCCAAATATGCTAAGGAGTTAATAAAGAAATTTAAAATGGATAACTCTAAAAGCATAAGTACCCCCATGGCCACAAATGTAAAAATAAATAGTGACCCTGATGGTAAACCAGTAGACCTTAAACTCTATAGAAGTATGATTGAAAGTCTACTGTATCTTACAGCCAGGAGACTTGATATCCTTTTTGCTGTAGGAATGTGTGCTAGATATCAAACCTGTGCTAAGGAAATGCACTTAGCAGCCATAAAAAGAATACTAAGACATGTTAAGGGCACCCTAAATTTAGGGATTTAGTATCCTAGGACCTCAACCTTTGACCTGTCAGGATACTCGGATTTTGACTACGCTGGTTGTAAATTAGATAGAAAGAGCACAAGTGGAAGCTGCCAACTGTTAGGAAATAGTCTAGTAAGTTGGTGCAGCAGAAAACAACACTATGTAGCTCTATCCACGACTGAAGCTGAGTATGTTGCCTTGGGAGAGTGTGTAGCACAACTCTTATGGATGATGGACACTCTTAAGGACTTTCAGTTTAACTACACCCAAACTCAGGTCTTCATTGACAATATAAGCTCAATTAATCTAACTAAAAACTCAATCCAACATTCCCGAACTAAACACATAGAAGTTAAACACCACTTTGTAAGAGATCATGTAGTCAGGGGTGAGATAGTCCTTAAGCATGTAGACTCTAAATCTAACTTAGCTGACATATTCACCAAACCCCTACCTGAGTCTGAGTTCAGCTCACTAAGAAGACAGTTAGGATTATGCTTGGTAGAATAGGTTTACTCTATTTTTCTGTCTTTTTAACTACTTTATTTGATTTGAAAAATCAGCTTCTAAAATAATTTTAAAAAACTGCTTTACTTGATCAGCTTTTAATTAGTCTGAAAAATTTGTTTTGGCATTTCTTTTTAATTTTTTCGACTTAGTTTTTTTTTGGAAAAACTACCCCCTTCAAAACTTGGGCTTTTTCGCAAATGGGCTTAGCCTAGGCCCTAACCCTAGAACTGCATGCACCTATAGATCTAGAAGCCAGCATCACACAAGCATCTTAGGGTACTTTTGATTGATAACCTAGAATGGGTTGAGATGCTTAGGTCCTTGCCTTAATTCAAGATGTTTTAAGTCAGTGCATCTGCAGTAATTGGGACACTAAATACAACTTAAACAGTAATCAAGTTAAGTGTCAAGATTAGAAAATCTAACTTGAACAGAACACTTAACTTGACTAACCCTAGCAAAAACTACTGTTTATAACAGTTAGTAAGTAGCTAATTGGGTTAGACAGGACCCTAAAGAGATAATTGAAATTGGCTTGGTTCAGTTTATCTTGCATTGGTTCAGTACAGCACATTAATTTTTTAATGCAATTTATTTACCTTTTTTTGCTATATTGATATGTTTTTGATATATGGCAAAGGGGGAGAGATAGGAAAGGAGAGAAGCTTTTTTAAATTTATCAAAATTCTAAATTTTCAAAAACTTTATCCTTTCTTCAAAAAGTACTTAAGCTAAGTTTTTTTCCAAAACTGTTTTCAAAGTACTTAATCTATTTTTTTCTCAAAACTGTTTCAAAAGTACTTGATCTAAATTGTTTTCAAAATTGATTCTAAGTACTTGACCCAAGCAGTTTTCAAAAGTATTTTCTAAGTATTTAAACTTAAGCTATGTTCAAAATATCTCTAAGTACTTATTTCTAAAACTTCTCTAATATAAAAGTTTCTAAGTTTCTAAAAGTACTAAAGAGATTGAAAATTTTTAAAAGTGCTTCCAAGAACTTAAAAGATGTTTTAGAAAATTTTCTACTAAGGTATTTTTCTAAATTTCTAAGTATAAAATTTTTTTTCAAAAGTGCCCAATCAAAATGTATTTTTGGAAAATATTTTCTAAAACTTCTTTTGAAAAATCTTCTAAGTTTTGAAAAATTAATTCCATTATTTTGACTTAGAAATTTTTCAAACCCCACGAAACTTTGAAAACCCTAGGGTGAGATTCCTTCTAGGGGGAGGGAACTAAACTGTTATATCAACTGTCTTGATTAACTTAACTTTTTGAATCAGGTTGCCATAAATCAAAAAGGGGGAGATTGTTGGTGCAGACAGCACCCAAGTCGAACCTGTGTTTTGATAAATGGCAAAGGGTTCAAAAGTTAAGATGTTATGTTTATCTAACATGCTACTTGAGTGTGCAGATTGAAGTCCTAGCAAAGGACTGCTAGGCACCTAGCGAAGGACTGCTAGGCACTGAAACCCTAAGTCCTGGTGACGGGCTACTGGGCACCTAGCGAAGGGCTGCTAGGAGTCGAAGACCTAGCGAAGGACTGTTAGGCACCAGGCGAAGGACTGCTTGGAACCGAAGACCTGGCGAAGGACTGCTGGGCACCTAGCGAAGGACTGCTAGGAGACGAAGACCTAGCGAAGGACTGCTAGGCACCAGGCGAAGGATTGCTTGGTAACGAAGACCTGGCGAAGGACAGCTGGGCACCTGGCAAAGGACTGCTGGGCAAAAGTCCAACCGGAGGAGCCGGTTGGCGACAGGTAAATTCCCCTAAGAGGAGTAGGCGAGGACGCGTTCCCCGTCGAGGGAACATTAGGCGTCGGTTCGACCTAGAGTTCCATTTTGGAGACCCAAAGTCAGAACCAAGACAGCTAAGGCTGTATAAACCTAATATTTTATTGCTTTGTGTTATTTTGGACTAACCTTGGATGCAGGACCGAAGGAATGTGTTTCTACAGCTCAGAACGCCCCAAAAGAGAGGGGCAAGCAGCTGGGCAGGGCGTCCCTAGTGTCACGGGCGCCCCCAAGGTCAAGGCAAAACAAAGTTAAGCAAGAAAACGCTTCGGAAGCTTATGCTCCCGGGCGCCCCGGATGCTTAGGGCGCCCTGGGTCAACCCGGGCACCCCTACTTCCCGAGCGCCCCCGTCAAACCTCGAGCCCGATCCTTGAAGGATAAGGGCTGACCGAGAGGTTGTCGGATCGTGAGACACGTGGAGGGCGTGCCCCCAACATCCCGGGCGCCCCCAGACTCACTATATAAGGGGCTCGACCCCCAAGGCTTCTCAACACATAATTCCAACGCCACTACGCTCTTCGACTCAAGCGCACTGCTCCAGAAACCTCCCAACTCGAGATTGAAGCGCCGACGACAACCCTCTGCTCAGAAGTATAATCTACAACGGGCGTCGGTAACGAAAGAGCTTAAGTTTCAGTTTACTGTACTACAACTGTAATCTTTCTGTAAACTTTTTGCGCACATATAGAATTGCCCCCAGTAAACGGTCAACGACCGTGGGCCTTGGAGTAGGAGCCGACCGCGACTCCGAACCAAGTAAAATCGCTTGAGTTCGCGTTTGTGTTTCTTTATTTTCCACTGCTAATTCTCTTTTGCGAATCTGAAACATTTTACGATATTCACCCCCCCCCCTCTATCGTTATTCTCGATCCAACAGTTGTGATGATATTCTTGATACATCCTTTGTGGAACATAATTGTGAAAATTACATAGAGGTACCCAATGTTGATTTTATTGGTTGTGATGCATGTCTTGATACATCTTATTTAGAAATTGATTGTGAAAATTTTATGGAGGTACCTAGTGTTGATTTTATTGGTACTGATGAATTACTTGATACATCATATGCAAATATTGACGGTAAAAAACTGATAGAGGTACCCAAGATAGATTTCATTGGATGTGATGCATACCTCGATTCTTTTTACATAAAGACTGATGGTATTACACTTCTTTCTTACCCTGCACGCTTGAGAGAGGTATTACATGGTTTTGCAGGGTTCCGAAGACTTCTGGAGTGGGTGCTCCATCTGAACAGACTCCAACCTCCTGGAAGGACTTCCAAAAAGCATCAAGAGGGAGGAGTTGCTTTTATTTTTACTAGTAGCACTCACCCTCTAAAGTGGATCTTGCACCTTAATCGCCTTCGGCCACCTGAACATTTTTCTGTGAAGTTTAAGTGTGGGGGAGCAATGCACTATGACATAGATCACGTGAGGAATGCTCCCTCGACTACCCAAACTCCACCACTACCGGGATGGATGCTACTCCCTAACCGCCTCCAGCCGCCAGGAATAAAGGGGAGTTTGTTCCTTTTCTTTCCTTTTCGTATTTGTCTTTATATTTATACTTGCATGTTGGTTTGCTTTTATATTTTGCATTCACATTTTGCTTTCTCATTCTGTATTTTGTTTGGTTTTGAATAAATCGTGTTTGATTTTGAGTTATATCTCCCTACATGTTCCTTTATTATGCTTTGAGAATCATAAAAGATGGTTAAGTCTGACTATTGAGTTTTGGTTTCCTTGGTATGCTTGGGGGCATTAATTGCATTTAGTTATTTGTTGTGGTGATGAACTCTATCTTGTTGGATTAAGCATGATATTTTATTGTTCACCTAGTGAGGATATTGTCATGCCTATCCTTAATCCTCTTATGTGTGATAGCATTTGTGATACTTGACACTCTAGAACTTGCTTTGATTCTTTTTGAAATTACAATAGCATAAGCTTACATGAATATGATGGAGGCAACCTTTCTTGTTGAACTCTTAGTTTTCCCTCTACTTTGCTACTGTTACTAGTGAGCGTTTCACCTATTACTTTCATGTTTCATTGTCTTTCAGATCCTCTCATTGTCACCATATTTTCACTGTCATATCTTTGTTAGCTTATTCTTTCCTTGAGCATGCGATGAAAGCATGGGGTGATTACATGATGAGTACATTTTTATTTGTCTATTATTAGCCTCTATTATTATAAGTTTGAAATGTTATCATGCTTTGTTACATATTTAGTAATTTTCGCGAGACGCTCAAGTTTTAAGTTGTGGGGGGGGGGGGGGGGGGGGGGAGATAAGTGTGTATGGACGAATACTTGTTAAAAAAAATCTCTCTGTAAAAAAAAAGAAAAAAAAAAGAGAAATGAAAAAAAACGAAAGTAAAAAAAACAAAAAAAAAGAATGAGAAATTAAAGAGAGTGAAAAAAAATTCTCAAGCATTCGGGATTTTTGTTAGTGATGATGAACAAGAAGGAATATTTTCATAAAAGAATTTTTGATGTATACTCATTTGATATTTTTATTGAGAGAAACTCAAGAGTTAAGTTGTTGATACATACATGCATTTTTAAATATGTTGTAAGTGGTTGTTGTGTATTGTATTGAGAATGTGTAAGGAGAATTTTGAGTGTTGGAGGTTTGATTGAGTTTTTATTTTGGCCTATTGTTTGATTGTATACATCATGTTAATTGCCCCAATGCTTTCATGCTTTCTATGATCTTCTTTGTTATCTACCATTCTTGTTCTCTTATTAGAAAGTGGTTTCATCATTATTCATTGAAAAGACCTTTTGATTTGTGTACTTATGTTATAGTAGTGGAGAAGTAGAAGATAAGCAAGCATATGGTAGTGCAATGTCATGAATGCTTTGAGAGAACTCCACTTCCATATTTGTTATTCTTGTGAGCATCAGTGCATATATCCATCTTGTGAGGTTTTTGTCATGTTTAGTTTATTCAAGTTGATGAAATTACCATACTTTTGACTTATGTGAGATTTGGAACCATAAATACATGGATTCTTGAGACTTGATGATCCTAAGTAACCTTCTTTTATTATTTCTTAAAGTATTGATAGGGGATGTAATGTTTGGGAGATATTTTGTTTTCTTTGAGTTTTATTTACTTGCCCAAGATGTGCAAGCATTAAGTGTGGGGGAGTTGATAACCACCATTTTATTGATTATTTTAGGCTCTAAAATCCATGTTTGATCCACATTTTATATGCTTAAGTTTGCAATTGTATTAGGTTTCATGTATTTCCTCTATTTTGGCTTTTAATTCAAATCTTTGTATATTTCGGATATTTTTTGGCACTAAATTTGAATATTATTTTGTAGGCTTCAAATGATCATGGACCTAGATCAAATTGGGTCAGACTTGAGTCAGCATTGGATCCATATCAAAGGGATCAAGCATCGGATTAATAGGAGCCGTCCATTCCAGAGAACGGCTAGATCTGAGCCATCGGTCAACTTCTAATCAATCTGAGTTCAAGATAGAATCAATCATGACCTTAGATCAAGATCTGAAAATTTCAGCCAAATCAGGAGTAATCTGACCGTTGGATCGAGCTCAAGATGTTCTAGACCATCCATTCAAGAAAAAGGAAGACCTGGACCATCCGCCACTGATCTGGTTAATCCGAGCTGGGGACAGGTAGATCAAGACCGTTGATTGGAATCTGTGGAGTTTGGTTCAAATCTGAAGAGATCCGACCGTTGGATGAAGCCAAATCGATCTCAGTCGTCCATTGCTAATTCTCTTCTGAGCTGTGAGCTCTGGCTTGGCTGACTGGACTGAACCCAAATGCTGGTTTAACTGAGGCTGGGTCGAACTCCACTGGCAGGGCTGGACTGAGCTGGAATGGGCTGCTGGGCTGAGGCTGATTAAACCCAAAGGTTGGCCAAACCCAAGCTGGACTGAACCCAAGCTGGACCGAACCAATTGGACACACACAAAAACCTTATCGCATAGAGAAGCTAGGGCTGACAGGGGTTCCCGACTCAATCCATCCACCTCCACCGGCGATCGCCTCCCACTTCATCGCCGTCGGCCGGAGCTTCGATCGATCGCAGACGAGGGGTTCCCGACTCGATCAGATCTTCTTCATCCACTCTCCACCATCCTCGCCATCTCACTCTCGATGCAGTTGCTCAAGAGCGGAGAGGGGCGAAAGGGGATTATCCACTTCTTCGCTGCCATCACACCAGAGCTAGGGCTCAGGGGTTCCGAACCCCAGCTGACCTCCATTCCCTCTCACCGCCGGCCGGATGAGCTAGGGCTCAGGGTTTCCGAACCCTAGCCGAACGCAGCCGTCGCACAAGATACCAACCGCAGCTTCATCTTCACTGCTCGAAAGGAATTGTTTTCACAGCAATTTCATTACAGCAGTAGTTTCATCATAGTTTACTTCCTTCGCAGCTTCTTCTTTGTCCAACTTCATCCGATCCGACAGCTAACCTTCACAACAGCTTAATTTTCTGAGTGGCAATTTCTTCACAACAATTCAACTTCTTCACAGCAGCAATTTCTCCATCACAACAATTCGGCAGTAGCTCCTTCATCTAGTTGATTGGTTTCCTTCTTCAGAATTGGTTGTTATGTATTGATTGTTGGATGTTTATGTGTTTTTGAAGTGAATGATTGTATTCGATGAATCTTCCCCATTTCAAATTGCACGTACTTGAAGCCATTTAGAACATGTCTAACTTGTGTTTGATTAAATGCCTCTTAGATCTGTTATTTTCAATTGTGACATTTCTTAGTTGTTTAACTTTTGTTTTGTGTTGCTCTTTCCATTGCTTTAAGTTTCATGTCTTCATTTAAATGCAATTAAGTTAGGTCAGATTAGATTTCTTTCATGCTATAGGTTTTACTCCATGTCTAGGTTTCATTGATGTCATATTTCTTGAATGCTTCTTTCACGTTGTCCTATTCTTCTCTGCAATTGTAGTTATGTTAAATTAGATTTCCTTATCTGCATTGTCTTTCCTTAATTAGAACTAGATTTCATACCTGCTTTGCTATTTCTTTTCGTAGTATTAACGTTCAAATCCAAACCCAGGTTCATATCCAAAACCCAAAAGCAATAACATACGATCCTGGGATTTATCATGCATTAACTACATTCGTTGGGAGACGACTCGAGTTACTCTATGTTACATTAGTTTAGAGGAGTTCGATACTTTAATTGTATTTGATACTCGCGGTACGACACGCGAGCCATATCAGCCGCCTAGCGCCTAAGCGGTGCCTAAGTTGAATTTTGCAACAGTGATAAAAATTTTGATTGAAGAATTTTGAAGATAATAAAAGTCATTTTTTATTCTCCCATAAAACACAGTAGTATTTTGTTAGATCGTTGTTGTCTTGATAGAGGGGGTGAATAGCAACTTTCGATTTTCTTCCTACAATTGTTAGTGTGCAAGCGGAAACAATAACTAAAAACAAAACTAACAACAAGGAACACACCTATTTACATGGTTCAGAGATAAAAACTCTTACTCCACGGCTGCCCGTAAGGTGGGCGATCACTAATCCGTCGGTGGATGATTCCCCGGAGCACCTCCGGCTAGATCTTGTAACTCCTTGTGGGTGGAGAAACCTCACCACAATATTTGGACACTACCTGAGCACAACATGCTACTAACTCACTCTATCCAAGCAAGTTTCGCCAAGGAACAGTAGCCTTAAACGAGCTCCTTTAAATAGAGCTCGAGTACTAACTGGCCGTTACCAGTCGACTGCCCCTGGTCCCACTCAGATTCGACCGTTACAGCCAACATTCGAATCACCAGCCATTACCAGTCGACTGCCCCTGGGGCAGTCGACTAGTCCTTCCCTAAGCCTAGGGTTACCCTTCCCGAGTACATTTCTCTCCGCACTCGAACCCTCCTAGCTTAGTTCCCGAGTACAAACACTCACACTCGGACCCTCATAACTTGGTTGACTCTTCAATCCGCAGTCTCGATCTATTGTCTTCACGCCCTCTTCGTCTTCGACTCTCGTCCCTCAGATGCGCACACAAGCCTCCAGCTTGCCTCCATCCCATCCTTCACGCATGCCTCGAAGTCCACGTCCTTCGGCTCATCGTCTCTGCCCATGGTCCCTCGGATGCGCACACAAGCCTCCAGCTTGCCTCCATGTCATCCTTCACCTGAAGACATTCAACCAAGTCTATGTGTACTTGCACACCTGCACACTCACATACACATATTAGTCTAACAACAAACCTTAACTTAATCATATTGACCACACACATCAAAACCTATGATCCTCCAAATCATACTTGAGTCAATTGCCCCAATATATTTTTTCCTCCATCTTTATAAGATAAAGATTATGATGAAATTCAAAAAAAACATTGTTATCAGGGAAGAACTGACGTACAGAGAGTAAATTTTTAGTAATAGAAGGAACATGAAACACGTCGTGCATGTGAAAAGTACGATTGGACAAATGAATGTATGAGTTTCCAAGATTAGCAATTTGAAAACCTAAGTCATCACTTACTTGTACTATATCTGAGCCAACGTATGATGAGTTGCTCCAGTGTCAATATATCATTCAATAGATAAAAATTTAAAAGGTTTGTCTTGGGTAGGCACAGACGAGAGAACTTTAGAATAGATTTGTGAAGTAGTTGGTTGCTTTAAAACTGCAAGACCACCGATAAAAGTTCTGTCGAGTCTTTAGGAAATTGAATACTAGAATGTCCAATTTGAAGACAAATTTGACATCTTCTTAGAGCTGAAAGACCACCAATGAAGGTTCTATCGAGTCTTTTAGAACATTGAATACTAATATATCCAAATTGTAGACAAATTTGACATCTCCAAATATCCGACATCAAAAATAAAAGCAACAAAAAAAATAACACAAGTTATTGTTGCTATATCTTGACTTCTTACTAAGAAAAAGTTGCAAGAGTAGAAGAGAGAAAGGTAAAACACTAGTCGAATGATGATTGAGTCCAAGGCCAAAGGCACGAAGGTTATTCCTCTTCTCCACTACTATCACGTCGTGAGTTGATGGGTGATAGAAACGAGAAAGAAGGGTGGCGAGCAATAAATCAAGGAGGAAAAGACAAGGCACTTTAAAAAAAAATCTCTTTGGAAAAAAAAATAATGGCGACAGCAAGCGTCACATGGAGAAGAAGAAAGATGTCCCATAAGAAAAAGTAGCTTGTAAGGTAAGAAGAATTATCGCTCTCATACCATGTAAGAAAGAATAGAAATAGAAAAAAGAAAATAGGTAACAAAAAAAATAACTTTGTTTATTGAATAATTCGTCCATGAGTAGTCAAATAAAAATTAATAAAGAAAATTGTTAATTAATATATTCATAAGAAACTGTCAATTAACAAATTAATAAAGAAAAATACCTAATCTAATAATTAATATATATAAATTTATTTTGATTCGGTCAAAAATCTTATTAAATAATTATTCTCTTTTAATCTCATCCAACCTGCTCTCACTTCAAGGTTGCTCAATAATTTGATAGTGTATTGTCATACCTAAAATTTGAATGATCCATCTAACCAGAATTATAGGCATTTAACAATGAATCATACTTATTTTGTTGTTGGGGTTAGAAATATTGAGGTTCAGGTTGATACTACTAAGGTTGCTCAGGAATAAGTTGTTTGCATTCACATACTTGAAATTTAAATCATCTCTCCAACCCGGATTATAGGTATTGTACAATGGGTCGTACATATCTTGTTGTTGGGGTTAATAGCATGGAAATTCGATGGGAAAAGTATCAACTTGCGACAGGATGGACCATACATCAAAGGGATGGAGTGGACTGGCACAAATAGTACAGGTGCTCATTATTGTTCTAGTTGCATGTCACGCCCCGAGACCAACGGAGCCACTGATCCAATATAAAATCAAACAACACCTCCCCTGTCCAGCGGACAATTTACATATATACATACATCACACGCAAAATAATATTGGCTTCAGGCCTCAAGACAAGAAATAAAGCAGGAAAATAAATCCAACTCAACCCATAAACCAACCTTACTCACCTGAGCTACCCCCTGGGCAGGCGCGCAGCAAAACAATATAAAATAAGTTCAATAGAGGACTCAAAAATACAATACCGAGACAAATGAATCACAATACAAGTTCCACGACATAAAATGAAACAGACAAAATAATAAGATATAAAGAAAACAGAACTACACAGAAGCACCCATCACTAGAGTCGTAGGGACCTGGGACTGATAACTGGGACTCCCCTGACGACCAACGAACCTGAAAACAAAAATATGGTGAACGGTGGTGAGTCCAAATAAACTCAGCGAATACCAAAACAGATATGCATAGCAAGCTATAATAACAATAAGAATCATGTTGATACAATCTCGAGTATAGAGGATAAAGCATAACTATAGCCTAAGAGTGAATACATACTAGGGTCCGTCTATCCTACGGGTAGGTATAATCAATCTCCTATATAATCGAAAGAACGATACACAATCCAAATGTGTATGTCACTTGTAACTGCATGTCAACATATACAGCACTCAAACTCAACAAGCACCAACAAAGGTGCAATGCAGCCCATACACAGTGCAATGATCTGTCATGTACGCACCTCAGCCACCACCAGACTGGCGATCGGGTGAAACAGGAGACAGACAAGCCAACCACTCATGGTTGCATAGAGAAGCCAACCACTTGTGGCATACAACATATGAAGCCCAACACTCGTGGCTATGCAAATATGATGTCCAGTACCTGTGGCAATGCATGTATGTAGCCCAGCACCTGTGGTTATGCAAATATGACGCCTAGCACCTGTGGCGGATGCAATATGTAGCCCAACACCTGTGGCTATGCAAATATGACTCCTAGCACCTGTGGCGGATGCAATATGTAGCCCAGCACCTGTGGCTATGCAAATATGACGCCTAACACCTGTAGCGGATGCAATATGTAGCCCAACACCTGTGGCTATGCAAATATGACGCCTAGCACCTGTGGCGGATGCAATATGTAGCCCAGCACCTGTGGCTATGCAAATATGATGTCTAACACCTGTGGCGGATGCAATATGTAGCCTAGCAGCCGCCTAGTACCTGTAGCGGATACAATATGTAGCTCAGCACCTGTGGCAATAAAAATATAACGCCTAGCACCTGTGACGGATGCAATATGTAGCCCAGCACCTGGATGCAATACGTAGTCCAGCACCTGTGGCTATGAAAATATGATGTCCAGAACCTGTGACAATGCATGTATGTAGCCCAGCACCTGTGGCTATGCAAGCATGACGCCTAGCACTTGTGGCGGATGCATGAATGTAACCAACCCGTGTGGCTATGCAACCTCAAACATGACTGGGGACAGGCTCAAACCTCAGGGCAGCCGATGGTCTCCATCATGATAATAGCACAACGCTAATAGCTCTATCAATAGAAGAAACTTGCCTGCGCGACGGGCACAAACCCTGGGGGAGCCGATGATCGCCAGTATGCAATCGTACAGAGCCTACAACTCAGTATAAAACATGAGGGTAGTGTATGTCGTCAACACCCTCCTCATTAACCAGGTCCTCAACCACACGTCGGTAGGAAAAGTACACGTCTCACACGTGTATCCAGATCTAACAGACCTACCCTAGGTATCCATGCAAGGTATATCTAGAAATCAATCCAACTGAAGATACAAAGTGACCTACCACCATATCTAAGCACATATATACTCATGGCAAATATCGAGACTGTATGAAACTAAACAGGAGTCATCTAAAAGAGTAAGCAATAGATATCTGATCATAATACACAAAGACAGGTATAGCGTATAAACCTACTGTTATCTATAACACACTATGCACAATAGTAAGACAGTATCTAAAAAGATAAGTCAGGGGTACCCGCCTCCAGAGAGTAGAAGTGGTCTGTATCAAATAAGAACCTCCTGTCTAGAAGTCCAAAAACAGCTCAGTGTCCTGTAATAATACATGTTATTTAGCTAGGTATATATAAAATCAATAGCTAAATCTAATACTAGCTCTACTTTAGATCGGATAATGACTCAATCCCTAACTAAGCCAACCTTCCCCAGGGCATCCACCTCAATAGCATTCAAAACACCAACCAAGACCTGAATCAAGTAAACTTCTCACATGAACACCTTAATCTCAACATGATCATATCCCACAACATAGCTCTTGGTAAGAGCATTACAAATCCCAATGGAACCCAACCGCTTAACCTAATCCCAACAATGTATCACAATACACAAAACATAGGATCAAATGAAACCAAACTAGACAACCATTCCAACAGAAACTACACACCTAAATCAAAATAGCATAGTCACACTACCCATCTACGATTCAATGAGAGCATCAACCACACCAACTCCCAGATAATAAGTTAAGATTTAATCCAGAAACAACAACAAAATACCAATTCAACACAGCAATTGCCACCACCAATCTGGGATCTAATCAATGTAGGCAACAAGTAGTAATCCGATCAAATTCGATTACAAAGCCACAAGGCAAACTGAAACACCAATTCATCAAGCTATCTAAACAATTTACCCAAGGCTTACGGCAAGATAAACCACAGGATCGAAACAACCACACAATACCAAATTCAATCTCCAAAACTCCAATCCAATCACAACAGAGAATAGCTTAGCTTTTTTTCCGAAACAAAATCCAACCAAACACAAATGAACCAATCTAAAAGAAATATTCCAAGCAGAACTTTAATCAAGCTCAGTCAGGAACCCAAACTCCAACAATTCCCTACCATCACAAACCATTTCGGCAACCTTAACCCAATTAAGGAACATCACCCAATATCCTCCAAACACAGATCCAAAGCCAATCAAAACTATTTACATTGCTACCATCAAAGATCATGAAACTGTAGAATGAAATCCAAATCTCAAAACTCAAAACAGAAACATCTTGAATTCGATCCAATCAAAGGAGAACAGTGTTGGTGCAGGCAGCACCTAAGTCGAACCTGGGTTTTGATAATGGCAAAGGGTTCAAAAGTTAAGATGTTATGTTGATCTAACATGTTCACTAAGTGTACAGGAAAGAAGCCCTAGGTATACTAGGCACGAAGTCCTGGTCAAGGACTGGGCACGAAGCCTTGGCAAGGAGCTGAGCACCGAAGACCTGCTCGGAAGGTGGGCACGAAGACCTGGTCAGGTGCATCGGGCAAAAGTCCAACCGGAGGAGCCGGTTGGCAAAAGGTAAATTCTCCTGAGATGAGTAAGTGAGGATGCGTTCCCCGTCGAGGGAACAGTAGGCGTCGGATCGACCTAGGGTTCCATTTGGGAGACCCAAAGTCAGAACCAAGACAACTAAGGTTATATAAACCTAACATTTCTTGCCTTGTTTGTTGTGGAACTAACTTTGAATGCAGGGACCAAAGGAACGTGTTTCTGCAACTCAGAATGCCCCAAAGGAGAGGGGCAGCAGCTGGGCTAGGCGCTGATAAGTACCATTTTGTTGATTATTTTAATTGCTAAAATCCATGTTTGACCCATGTTTTACTTGCTTAATTGTTATTTTTCCCTAGGTTTTAGGACTTCCTCTTATTTTGGACTTAATTGCAAATTTACACATATTTGGATTATTTGGCCACTAAATTTTTGATCTATTTTTGTAGGCATGAAAGGTTCTTGGACCTAGGGCATACTGGGTCAAACTTGAGTCGGAAGAGGACCCAGATCGAGTTATCAAGTTTCAGATTAATATGGGTCATCCGATTCAAAAGCGGCTAGATCTGAGCCATCCGGGACCATCTGAAGCAATCCGAGCTAGAGTTAGGGTTGATCAAGCACTCTAATCAAGATCTGAAGGTTTCATCCCAATCAGAGCTCAATCAACCGTTGGATCAAGCTCGGAGGGCTCTAGATCGTCTATTCAAAGATTAGGTTGATCTGGACCATCCGTTGCAAATCTGGAGGATCTGAGCTACCACGAGGCAGATCCTGACCCCTGATCAACATCCTCAAAGTTTGGCTCAAATCAGAGCAAGATCAGCCGTTGGATTTCCTCCGATCAATCTGGGTCGTCCATTGCTAGCTACTTAATCAAATTTCGCCCCAGCCTTCTCCTTTGTCGTGTCTTCGCCGCAACTGTTCATCGTCTTCGTCTTCTCCAATTTTTCTTGCAATTTCCCTTAGTTGAAGGCGTGACCACCTCAACTTCAACCCTAGAATAAGTTTTGGATCATCGGATGAAGCTCCCTTGGAGAATTCAGCTCAGTTTCGCACCGGACAAGGTTGTTTGAGGGTTTCGACAGCTTTGTGGTCCGATCACTCGAATCTCACTCACAAGCCATCTCCGATCATCTGAGCCATCTGTAGGGGTTCTCAGGTGAGCTCAGAGCATCTCCAAATCACCTCCGCAATCCATTAAACCAAGATCGAGGAGTTCGGATTGGATTTTCCCAGCTTAGTGCAGAGTGAGCTGAAATCGATCAATTGAAGTTGTTTCCACTGATTTGCGGAGCTAAAGGGGTTCTTGGCTTGCCCTTGCGTGACGAACAAGGAATTCTTGAGCTCGGGAAGGGTTGAGGAGTAGTTTCTTATTGAATTTGCTGTTTTTGAATTAGCTGTAATTTTTGCCGCAACTGTTCTGTTCTGAATTTCTTTTTCAGCTACTGTAATTCATTTCTTAAGTTGTTTTTGCTGTAATTTAGCTTTAGTTCTGCAAGTAAAGTAGCTAGGGATCTTATTCAGTGACCAATTGAAGTTAATTTAGTTTATCTGCTGTTTATTGCGTGAGTATCAACACAATTGCTACGTGCCACTTCTTTTTCTGCAATTTCTGTCGGTTTCTGAATTTTTCAGCGTGTAGTTTCTGAAATTCGAGTCAAGTTTACATTATGTCTTCTCAATCCAATCAGTTCTATTGTCTGCACTAGGTATTTGCTTCGTTCCTACATTTCTTCCTTCATGTTCTGAGCTCTTGTTTTAATTTCTGAATATCTGCATATGGCTTTTACGTTTCTGCATTTTCACCTCTGCATGGAGCTTTACTCAATTGATCAGATTTTGGTTTGAAACTTTCCATTCACTCTTGCAAACGTCTTCACTAATAACTTGCTTTCTGAATTTCATTGATCAGTTTCATTTTGAAGTGTTGGTATTAGCTTTGGCACATAGGTACCAGCTTGGGAACAAAGTCTTTCTCTGCGTGCCAAGTTGGTTATTCCGCAGTTTGTATCAAGAGAGGGTTTAGCAGTGAATTGCATCAGGTTAAGTGAAACTGTCAGTGAGCTTTTGCAATTGGAAATCAGTAGATTTGCATTCGGAAATGTCTGAACTGATGTATCCATGTTTGCATTAGATAGGTTCTTAATTTTGTAACTAGCTCATGTTTCCTTGATTTAAGTTTGCATTTTGAAGTAAGTTGTTCTTTTGAATTAATTTCAATCGAAAATGTTGGAATTGCTTGATTCACCTTGCTTAGCATTCTAGTTTGCATTTGATACCGAAATTGATTTTCCAAGTTGGTTACTTGCATTGTTAGAATTAAGTTTCCAATTATTTGAGCTTATTAGTTGAAATTACATCAGCTTAAGTTCCATACTTAATTTTTCTTGCTTCTTCTTTATTTTTTTGTCCTCATTTCCTAATAGCAACCCAAACCCAAATCACATTCAAAACCCAAAAATAATCACGACACATAAATACAAGCTCGAATCACATAACATCAACTAGTCCCGAGGAAAAATACGACCTGTGGCCCCTTTACTACGTTTTCATATTTTTTATTGCAAAAAGGGTTTCCAGCACATTTATAAATATTCTAAATTTGAGACCCATATTCGTGACAGTCTATTTTGGGTCCATCAGGCGCCCGGGAGGTCCCGGGCGCCCAAGGTCAAAGCCAAATAAGCAGTTGAGCAAAGAGTTGCTTCAGAAGCTCACTGGGCCAGGCGCCCTCAAGCTCCCGGGCGCCCTTATGGTCCCGGGCGCCCTGGGTCCAAGCCAACGAAGTGATTGAAGTGAATTCAGCCGAGAAGCCAGCAGACCAAGTCAACCCGGGCGCCCCCAGTGTCCCGGGCGCCCCCGTCAGCTCCGAGCCCGATTCTGGAGGGATAAGCCTTGACCGAGCTTCGGATGAGAGTTCTCGGATCTGAAGGCACGTGTCAGGCGCCCCCAGGAGTGCTATAAAAGGGGCTCGGCCCCCAAGGCTTCGACATCAACTTTTCTAACGCCTCTACGCTCTTCGACTCAAGCGCTCTGCTCCAGAAACCTCCGATCTCGAGATTCTAAGCGTCGACGACGACCCTCCGAACCAAAGTACGATCCAAACCGGGCGTCGGTAACGAAGAGTAAACTTGTTTTTTTCTGCACTATAATTGTACAATTCTTTGTAAAACTTTGCGCATTATAGAATTGCCCGCAGTAAACGGTCAAAGACCGTGGGCCTTGGAGTAGGAGCCGACCGCGACTCCGAACCAAGTAAAATCCTTGAGTTCTATGCATTTGTTTTTAATTTCCGCTGCGCATTCTCTTTCTTCTAATCCGAAATGGTTTCATGATATTCACCCCCCCCTCTATCGTGTTTTCTCGATCCAACAAGTGGTATCAGAGCGGGGAAGCTCAAATTTGGTGCAACCACCAATTTGAGAGTTTTTTTTCAGATTTTTATGAAATAATTTTTTATTTTATTGATCGAATTTTTATCGTTAATCGAGGTTGGTGCAACACCACTCGATAAAATTTTTATCTTCTTCCCGCACTGCTAATCCAAGACCAAGTCTTGGGACATTTTTTTCGTTATCTTTATTTCAGAATAATTCCTAAATGGTCATGCAAGAGGGCTTCAGTACCGCCAGACCACCACTCTTCAGTGGGAAGGATTTCTCCTACTGGAAGAGTCGGATGGAGGTCCACCTGATAACTCAGGTGGACATGTGGATAATAATCCAGTCTGGTCTGGAAATCCCTAAAAATGCTGACGGAGTGCCACAATCCTACACCGAATGGGATATCGCCCTAAAAAGAAAAATTGAAGCTGATGCTAAAGCAACCCAAACACTCCAATGCGACCTAACCAAAGAAGAACTTAACCGGGTGGGTACATTCAACAGTGCAAAGGAACTCTGGGGTAAGCTAATTGAGTTGCACGAAGGAACCTCCGACACCCGAATCAGCAAGAGGGACCTGCTACTGAACAAGCTGTACACAATCAAGATGAATGACAGCGAATCTGCAGCCCAGCTTCACGCCAGAATTCAGGATCTGATGAACGGCCTTCACACAATCGGTCACAAGGTAGAGAACCGTGACCTGATCAGGTATACTCTTAATGCTTTCCCGAGAAATACTCTGTGGGCATCTATGGTAGATGCGTACAAAATTTCAAGGGATCTTTCTAAAATCAAGTTAGATGAACTATTTTCCGAACTTGAATTACATGAGCAGACTAACTGTACACTGGCCGAGAAAGACATTGCTTTTATTGCAGGTAAAACTGGAAAGATAACCAAGAAGAAGCCTCAACCTGCACACAAGTCTGATTCAGACTCGGACTCAGAAGACAGCGAAGGAGATCGACCCAAGCTGGTCCGGCTTGCTCGGAACTACTACAAGGAGTTGAAGAATCAGTCCAACAGAAAAAAAAACCAGCCGAAAGAAGGAAGATCCGGCTGAACCAACAAAGAACAAATCAAGTGTGACCTGCTTCGAATGCAACAAGAAGGGACATTTCAAATCGGAATGCCCTAATCTGAAAGAAGCTAAGAAGACAAGAAGAAAGAAGGCTCTTCAAGCAACGTGGGACGAGTCTTCCTCCGAAGAAGAAGAAGAGGCCCCACATTCGAACTTGCACGCCCTGACTGCCTCAGAAGAAATCGAGACCGAGTCAGAATCGGAACCGGACGATGGCAAACTCACATTTTCAGAGGACGGTGAAATCACTGTAAGTGGGTTTTCCAGAATTCAATTAACTGAATTAATTGCTTACCTTTCTCGCGACTTGGCGAAAGCTAAAATCCGAGTCGAGTCCCTCCGACAGGAAGTAAAACTCCTGAAAGAGGGAGCTGACTCTAGATCCTTAACTAAGAATGTTCAAGAAGAAACCTCTACTCAAGTTGAAAAACTTGAGGAAGAGAACTCCTCCTTGAAAACTCAAGTCAAGGACCTTAGAGCAGCCTTAGAACGGTTCACTTCTGGTTCCAAGGGTCTTGACATGATCCTTGGAAAATAGAAGTCGGTTCTAAATCGATCCGGGTTAAGCTATCGAACTAAGGCGAGACAAAGGTCATACTATGCTGTACTGAATCAGTCTAGACCTAAAATTCAGGCATGGGTACCCAAACTGTGCCTAAACAAACAAACTGGATCAAATCAGTATTGGATCCCCAAGGACAAGATTCACATCTTGCCGAATCATTATCGTGGCTTTAGTCCAGGGGGAGCCAAATTAAAAATAATTTTCATAGTTAGATGAATTTCTTTTCTTGTTTTAAATTGCATGATTGTGTGTCTATTTATTTTCTGCAATATTTATTTTCTGCAATTTACCATGCTTAGACTTAGGACTGGTTAGATTAAGGACCAAACCAATTAATTGAAATTTGAACAACATAGTATTGGGTGGCGGTGAGATGATAGTACGTTAGGGAAGCCATTTTGGTGGAACTAGCCGAAGCTACCGATCCAAGACCCAAACTAGTTAGATCAGAATTTTTCAAAAAGTAATTTTGAAAATGAAATTTTATCAAAAGGTTTTGTCAAGGAAATGGTAGATGGTCCAATAAGGCTACGGCCAAAGAAGACCTAGTGCCTCGCCAAGACCTGGAAGCCAATATTTGAAATTCAAATTCAAATTATTTTTGTCAAATTCGAATCTAACACAAAATTTTAGTTAACTGTAGATTCAAACATTTTTTTTCAAAATAAATTCAAAACCAATTGTTTTCAAAATTAATTTCACTTTTTCAAAATAAATCATGATTTTTCAAAACAATTCTGTCTACTAAAATCTGTCTCAAAAAAACTCATAAGGTCAACGTGATTGATAACTCTAGATTGGGTGAGACAGACTAGGCTGTGAAAATCAATTTAGGCTATCCTTAATTCTAATTGGATCCAAATCAATAAAACTCTTTATGTGTAGGAACATAAAGTTTTGGACCAATGGATGTTGGATAGCGGGTGCTCCAGACACATGACTGGGGATAAATTGAAATTCACCAAAATCAAATTCAAGAACTTAGGCTCAGTAGCATTTGGCAACAATGCTACACTCAAGGTGATTGGGTCAGATAACATTGAACTCAAATCTAACTTTGTTATTAAAAAGGTACTTTTGGTTGAAAATTTTAAATTTAACTTGCTTAGCATAAGCCAATTATGTGATACTAGCTATGTAGTTACCTTTACCAACTCTAACTGCCTAATTAAAGTTCTTACAAGACTCAGAAATCATGCTTAAAGGCTCTAGGAAAAATAATGTTTACACTATAAACCTACCCTTAGTACCTAAATGCATGTTAACTCAGTTAGAAGAATCAAACCTCTGGCATAGGAGATTAGGACACACTAATCTAAGATTAATTTCAAAAATCACCCAACAAGGCCTAATTAAAGGTATACCTAAAATTAAGAATCATGAAAACTTAATATGTAAATCATGCAATCAAGGTAAAAAAACCAGGTCTAATCACAAACTAACTCAATCTGATCTAACTCAAACCACACTTGAGCTCCAGTACCTTGACCTATTTGATTAACATTGAGCCAAGTCACTAAGCGGAAACCGGTACTGCTTAGTAATTGTTGATGATTACTCTAGGTTTACCTGGGTTAGGTTTCTAAAGACCAAAGATAAAGCTCTAAACCTATTTAGTAATTTTTGCAAGTTAATTGAAAATCAAAACGATGCCAAAATCAAAAGAATTAGGAGTGATCACGGGGGAGAGTTTGAAAATCAACGATTCGAAGAGTTTTGTAAGATAAACAGGTACATACACGAATTTTTATGTCCTAGAACCCCCCGGCAAAATGGGATAGTTGAACGGAAAAATAGAACCCTACAGGAAGCCGCTAGGGCTATGCTCAATGAATTCAACCTAGCTAACCAATATTGGGCAGAAGCAATTAGTACGGCTTGCTACATCCAAAATAAGGTCCTAATTAACAAACGACACAATAAAACACCCTATGAATTATACTACCATAGACTTCCAAACCTACATTACCTAAGGGTCTTTGGGTGCAAAGTCCATATTCTAAACACCAAGAACTATCTAGGTAAATTCCAGTCTAAGTCAACCCTAGGCATCTTCTTAGGATATTCAACAACAAGTAGAGCATATAGGGTTTACAATAAACAAACCAAGAAAATTAAAGAAACAACAAATCTGATATTTGATGAAGAAGTTAACTCAAAATCTGATAATCCATATCTAAATTCATCAAATACTAATCAAGAAGATAATGAACATATTGTTGAACCTTTAATTGAACCCCTAAATGAACTAAATATTGAACCAACCATTGAGACACTTGAACCAGCAATTGAACCAACCCAAGTAGTTGAACCAATCACTGAACCAAACCGACCAGCCGGACCTGAGGCTGAACCAAGCTCCAGAAAAACTAAGAAACCCAGACACAGTCACCCAACTGATCAAATTGTGGATGATCCTGCCTTAGGAGTCAGAACTAGGTCCGCCTATAGGAACCTTAGTCAGATTGCAATGATCTCAAAAATTGAACCTAAGACTATAGAGGAAGTCTTACCTGATCCTGATTGGATCCTAGCAATGCAAGAAGAGTTAGCCCAATTTGAAAAGAACCAAGTTTGGGAACTAGTACCTAAACCTGATGGCAAATCCATTATTAATACTAAGTGGATTTTTAGGAATAAACTAAATGATCAAGGAGAAATAGTAAGAAATAAAGTCCGCTTAGTAGCCAAAGGGTTCAGTCAAGTAGAAGGGTTAGATTATGACGAAACATATGCCCCAGTAGCTAGACTTGAGTCCATTAGGATGTTGTTAGCCTTTGCATCCCATAAAGGATTTAAACTCTACCAAATGGATATAAAGTCAGCATTTCTAAATGGATTTATTAAGGAAGAAGTCTATTTAGGACAACCCCCCGGTTTTGAGGACTTAGAAAGACCTGACCATATTTTCAAACTCACTAAAGCAATATATGGACTAAAACAAGCACCTAGGGCCTGGTATGAACGCTTATCAACCTACCTAATTTCTAAAGAACTTAAACAAGGACAAATTGACTCAACCCTATTTATTAAGACCTTAGGAAAAGAAATATTTATTGCCTAAATCTACGTCGACGATATAATCTTTGGATCCACCAACTCAAATTTTCTAAAAGAATTTGTTAAAATAATAGAAAATGAATTTGAAATGAGCTTAGTTGGTGAGCTCAACTTCTTTCTAGGGTTACAAATTAAACAAACTAGGGATGGAAACTATGTCCATCAATCCAAATATGCTAAGGAGTTAATAAAGAAATTTAAAATGGATAATTCTAAAAGCATAAGTCCCCCATGGTCACAAATGCAAAAATAGACACTGACCCTGATGGTAAACCAGTAGACCTTAAACTCTATAGAAGTATGATTGGAAGTCTACTATATCTTACAGCCAGCAGACCTGATATCCTTTTTGCTGTAGGAATGTGTGCTAGATACCAAACATGTGCTAAAGAAACACACTTAGCAGTCATAAAAAGAGTACTAAGATACGTTAAGGGCACCCTAAATGTAGGGATTTGGTATCCTAGGACCTTAACCTTTGACTTGTCAGGATACTCGGATTCTGACTACGCTGGTTGTAAACTAGATAGAAAAAGTACAAGTGGAAGCTGCCAACTATTAGGAAGTAGTCTAGTAAGTTGGTGCAGCAGAAAACAACATTGTGTAGCTCTATCCACAACTGAAGCTGAGTATGTTGCCTTAGGAGAGTGTGTAGCACAACTCTTATGGATGATGCACACTCTCAAAGACTTCCAGCTTAACTACACTCAAACTCAGGTCTACATTGATAATATAAGTTCAATTAATTTAACTAAGAATCCAATCCAACACTCCAGAACTAAACACATAGAAGTTAAACATCACTTTGTAAGAGATCACGTAGCCAGGGGTGAAATAGTTCTTAAGCATATAGACTCAAAATCTAACTTAGTTGATATATTCACCAAACCCTTACCTGAGTCTGAGTTCAGCTCACTAAGAAGGCAGTTAGGGTTATGCTTGATTGAATAGGTTTACTCTACTTCTGTGTTTCTTTTAAAAACTATTTTATTACGTATTAGTCTCTACTTAATTTGAAATTTTTTAAAATCAATTTTTCGACTTAGTTTTTTTGGAAAAATTACCCTTCAAAACTAGGACTTTTTCGAAAATGGACTTATCCTAGGCCCTAACCCTAGAACTGCATGCACCTATAGATCTAAAAGTCAGCATCTCACAAGCACCTTAGGGCACTTTTGATTGATAACCTAGAATGGGTTGAGATGCTTAGGTCTTTGCCTTAATTCAAGATGCTTTAAGTCAGTGCATCTGCAGTAATTGGGGCACTAAATACAAATTAAACAGTAATCAGGTTAAGTGTCAAGCTTAGAAAATCTAACTTGAACAGAACACTTAACTTGACTAACCCTAGCGAAAACTACTGTTTATAACAGTTAGTAAGTAGCTAATTGGGTTAGACAGGACCCGAAAGAGATAATTCAAAATGATTTGGTCCAGTTTATACCTTGAATTGGTTCAGTACAGCTGCATACTTCTTTTACTATATTCTTTTGCTATATTCTTTTGCTATAATATTTTTTTGATATATGGCAAAGGAGGAGAGATTGGAAAGGAGAGAAGGTTTAAAAAAAATTTCAAATTTTTCAAAAAAAATTTTTATCCTTTCTTCAAAAGTAAAATCACTTAAGTTGTTTTCAAAACTGTTTCTAAGTTATTTTCAAAACTATTTCTAATTACTTGACTTAAGTCAATTTTTAAATTTACTTAAGCTAGTTTTAAAAATTCTCTAAGTACTTATCTTAAATGACTCTAATAGAAATTTTCTAAGTTCAATTTCAAAATTTAACTTTCTAAAAATGCTAAAGAAATTTTAGTTTTTCTAAGTATTAAAAAAAACATCAGAAGAAGTTTAGAAAATTTTCTAAAAGTGCGAAAACTAATTAATAACCTGAAAATTTTCTAAGTATAAATTCTCTAAGTACAAATTTTCCAAGTGCCCAACTTCAAAATTATTTTTGGAAAATATTTTCTAACTTACATTTTTTGAAAAGACTCTAAGTGTTGAAAAATAAATTCCCTTCTAGAATTAGAAACTTTTTCAAACCCCATGAACAGTTGGAAAATCTAGGGGGAGATTTCTTCCAGGGGGAGAAAACTAAATTGACATGTTACCTGCTTTGTGTTTAACTTAACTGTTTGAATCGGGTTGCCATAAATCAAAAAGGGGGAGATTGTTGGTGCAGGCAGCACCTAAGTCGAACCTGGATTTTGATAATGGCAAAGGGTTCAAAAGTTAAGATGTTATGTTGATCTAACATGTTCACTAAGTGTACAAGAAAGAAGCCCTAGGAATACTAGGCACGAAGTCCTGGTCAAGGACTGGGCACGAAGTCCTGGTCAAGGACTGGGCACGAAGTCCTGGTCAAGGACTGGGCACGAAGCCCTGGCAAGGAGCTGGGCACAGAAGACCTGCTCGGAAGGTGGGCACTAAGTCCTGGTCGAGGACTGGGCACGAAGCCCTGGCAAGGAGCTGGGCACCGAAAACCTGCTCGGAAGGTGGGCACGAAGACCTGGTCAGGTGCATCGGGCAAAAGTCCAACCGGAGGAGCCGGTTGGCAAAAGGTAAATTATCCTGAGAGGAATAGGTGAGGACGCGTTACCCGTCGAGGGAACAGTAGGCGTCGGTTCGACCTAGGGTTCCATTTGGGAGACCCAAAGTCAAAACCAAGACAGCTAAGGCTGTATAAACCTAACATTTCTTGCCTTGTTTGTTGTGGAACTAACCTTGGATGCAGGGACCAAAGGAACGTGTTTCTGCAGCTCAGAACGCCCCAAAGGAGAGGGGCAGCAGCTGGGCTAGGCGCCCGGGAGGTCCCGGGCGCCCAAGGTCAAAGCCAAACAAGCAGTTGAGCAAAGAGTTGCTTCGGAAGCTCACTGGGCCAGGCGCCCTCAAGCTCCCGGGCGCCCTCATGGTCCCGGGCGCCCTGGATGCCTCGGGCGCCCTGAGTCCAAGCCAACGAAGCGATTGAAGTGAATTCAGCCGAGAAGCCAGCAGACCAAGTCAACCCGAGCGCCCCCAGTGTCCCGAGCGCCCCCGTCAGCTCCGAGCCCAATTCTGGAGGGATAAGCCTTGACCGAGCTTCGGATGAGAGTTCTCGGATCCGAAGGCACGTATCAAGCGCCCCCAGGAGTGCTATAAAAGGGGCACAACCCCCAAGGCTTCGACATCAACTTTTCTAACGCCTCTACGCTCTTCGACTCAAGCGCTCTGCTCCAGAAACCTCCGATCTCGAGATTCTAAGCACCGACGACGACCCTCCGCACCAAAGTACGATCCAGACCGGGCGTCAGTAACGAAGAGTAAACTTGTTTTTTTCTGCACTATAATTGTACAATTCTTTGTAAAACTTTGCGCATTATAGAATTGCCCGCAGTAAACGGTCAAGGACCGTGGGCCTTGGAGTAGGAGCTGACCGCGACTCCGAACCAAGTAAAATCCTTGAGTTCTGTGCGTTTGTTTTTAATTTCCGCTGCGCATTCTCTTTCTTCTAATCTGAAACGGTTTCACGATATTCACCCCTCCCCCTCTATCGTGTTTTCTCGATCCAACAAACAGTTCCGGCTATACCTAATTATTCAACTAAACTAACAACAATCCATCAAGATCCACACAACTGAAGGAACCCTCACAAAAAGTGCTTCAGCAATGATCCTCAACTCCGAATCCAACGAAATTAGGTGCAGGGAACAACCTTGCCCTAATATCGCAAGAGCCCTTTCTCCGGAGCCCTCCGAGAACCCTAGGTCTTCGAAAACTCAGAGTATCATCCCAGTCGATCAACCTCACAAACAACCAAACACTTCCCTGCCAAATCCAAAATACAATCAAGATCGGGGACAAGGATCGCAACCACAAAGCATACTCTAACTCACCTTCAACCCAACAGAAGTGGGGAACCGATCCGAGCTCGAGAGGAAGGCGGCATCCGTCGACGAACGCGTACTCCAAGTTGCCGCTTTCTGCTCGAGCCGAAGTCACAGAGAAGAAGGGAAGTGAGGCATCAGGACGAGGAGGAGAGTTAAGTGGATGGTTGTTTTGAATTTAGCCCCTCAGCCTTTAGTTAAACCCAATTTGGTCCTTAATTTTTGGATTCCCTCTTCCTTTAACCCCTAAAAGTTTCGAGTTTACTTAATTAAACTCCCAGAACTTTGTCCATAAGTCTCAAAACCCTAAAACCTATCCGATAATTTTTCAAAAAAATTTCGGGACCCGACTTTTGAGTTGCCGTATTTAACAGTTTGCTGTTGAAATTTGTTCTAGTGTACTATCTGAGAAGAAAACTTATCTCATCCAAATAACTCTTCATGCTTTGTTCCTCAGTATCAAAAACATAAGTCTCATTAGAGCCTCCAAATTACTGAGAATAAAAAACCATGTTGTTCATAGAAGAAATTCTCTGGTCTTACCGTACCGTAAAACACTGAAACAAACAAGATCAAAAAACACAGGAAATACACAAGACAAAACACATGGATATAAGAGAATTAAGACACCTAACAATTTTTTGAATTTTTATAACCACTGCAAGAGTAAAAGTGAGTGAAAATGAAATGAAATTTTTTTTAAAATTAAACAATTTGGCCAAAATAGGTCGTTAGTCATGGCAAAGAAGTGAGTATTGATCCTCACATCCTTTCCATCACCATGCAAAATTTGAGGGTAATTAGAGATACTAAAGATTTCACCGATCAAAAAATAAAGCAGAAAAGTAGGAAAAAAATAACCCAAAGATTATCACACAGTGCTAACATTCTCCGACAATGGTGTCATTTTGATAGTAGACTGTATTATTGTGATATGGTATCAAACATTATCGAATCCCTCCACACTAATATACCATAGGGAATGATTTCAGATCGTCTCTCACAAGGAATGTAGCAGTAGGGTGATAGTCTTGGGATTAAGTTATTATTGGTTTTGGGGGTTTTGAAATTGAAACTGGGGTTTAGGTTTTGATTCTAAGACCAATACTTAAAGAGCAATGCGAGTAATTAAAACTAACCTAGCTAAACTACGATTGCAAGAGAATTAAAGGAACCACAAAGTATTCAACGAAACCTAATCTAATCTTATCTACTTGGATCCCAATAAACGACAAGAACTTGAAGCATTCAAACGAAATGAGCATGGCAAAGACTAACAAATAGAATTGCATTAACTAAACTAACAAAAATATAAGGGGCATAAAAACAAATACATATCATGCATAAATGAAGCTTAGCTAAGAACTAAAGTAAAGTGGAGATCTTTCCCTCCGATCGGATGATGGTGAATGTGGAACGAACTCAGGACCTTGTAGCTCGCGGATGGAGTGGAAAGTGCCTCTCCTAACCAGGACGAGTGCTTGTCGGTGGTAGATTCCGACGATGTAGATGGGAGCGCCTCTCCCATAGGGCGAGGGCTTGATGCGGAAGGAGAGACGGGAAACCGCCACACCTACTTCTTGGTCGAAGATGGACTCTTGGAAACTAAGAGGGTGGACAACTATCTCACACTCTTCTCCTCTTCAAGCGATGATTCCCTTGAAAGGAAACCTTCCCATCCGGGGTGAGATGGAGATGGATTCCAGCAGGAGGAGATAAAGACGCTGGAGCTCCGGTGAAGGATGACGGAGATCTGGATGGAGGTGGAGAAGGAGGAAAATTTCTTCAAACGAGACGTGAATCTTGGGGCGTTGGATTTCTAAACCGTACACCACGAGCGTTTCCCGATTTACCTTAGCGGCCGGTGGAAAACTTCCATGATACCGGACCGATCATCCAAAATTAAAAAAACCTCATTAATCATCTTGAGCTCATCTTTTGATTTCGATTAATACCCTCTTTTGGTTCCCTACTTAACCACTTTGAGAAATAATACAATAAATGTAGAGAAATTAAAATGAAGCTCCATCCTTGTACATAAAAATATGATATGAATCAACATTTAAATATACGAGAAGATTAAAATGTAAAGTATAAAAGTCAAAATAATGTATCAAAATAGTTGTTATGAATGAGCTAAGCCCTAAACGAGGGAAAGGATTTAGCACATCAATTGATTAGTATGATATAGCAATCGATTTCTAAGCTAAACTTGTATCAGGGTTTTGTATAGTACCAAAAAGGTGGATCCGCCACCTCAGCGGCCCCCGTCAGCCCGTCCTAGGACCAACACGGAGGAGGTAAATCACGGTTATGTCTGGTGTGGTGAGGCGCCTGGGGTTGAGGGAATTAATGCCAGCAGACCAGGATTTTATCCCCGTGCACAACTGGCAACGACCTCGACCAAATCGATCAGGCGCCTTACCATCCGATCCAGCCCGTGGAGGCACATATCTTCCGAACATAAAGCAGGGTTTTGTATAGTAACTCTAACAATTGGTTGTTGTGAAATAGCAATTAATTGTTAAACCATTATGAGGAAAAAAAATGCTTCCAATTCAATTGATCAGCTCGTCTGAATGGCATCAATCCATTGCTAGGTTCTTACACTTGATTGGTAGTTCATTTCGAGGGATAGAATGCTCCTAATTTAATTAATTAGTTCGATTAGTTCTAATAATTGACTGATAGTTTATTTCTAACAAACAGAATGCTCTCAACACAATTGGTCAATCTGACTAGTGGCTAGTAGTCGATTAAGGATTTGCTGCAATCGACTACTATGCAAAAATAAGGATAATATCAGCCATTGATCAGAAGTCAATGACCATTCAACTGCCTAGTTAATGATCAAACTTCTACGACAATCGATTGCTAGGTAAGGGCAATCAACTGATGGCTAAAAAATGTGTAGAAACTAGCCCGATTGAAAATTGTTTAAAAGGGTGCTTCAACCCGCTTTTGGACAACACTCTTGACAATATTTCTCCTATTTATTCAAGTGTTCAAGCATACAACTCTCACCATTCTCAAGTGAAAAGAACAGCTCTTGAGCTTACAATTTTCATTCTTGTCTTTTCCATTTTCTCTACATTGTAATCACTAAAACACTGCTTAAAAAATTTCTCTACCTTTGGATTTGGTCTAAGGAGGAAATTTATGGTTTAGCATTGGACATAGCAACCCTAGGGGGCTATGAACCAAGTAAACCAACTTTATTAGCATTGTTTCTGCTTGTTTCTGCGTGTTGAAGTCTTCTGTTGTACAAATCTCAAAGTTGATGTGAATTGGAGTCATTTACCCCCCCCCCCCCCTCTAGCTCGCATAAGTCCTAAAAAGTGGTATCAAAGCTTGGCTGCTCTAAAGGATTAACAACCAAAGGAGCTAATGTTCAATGGCGATGCAAGAGGGCTATAGCACTACACGTCCTCCATTCTTCAACTAAAACAACTTCCCTTACCGGAGGAGTCATATGGAGTACTACTTGATGGCCAACATCGATATGTTATTCATGGAGACTGAGGGATTCGCACCTCCTACCATATAAGATGGCAAAATGCTACAATTTGGAAAAAAAAAACAAGGAGAAGAAGAAGAAGAGTCTTCTTCTTATTTTGAACAAAAATGATAATGACGAGGAGTTATCATCCAACGAGATGACTAATTTCATTCCAGAGATAATAAGACATAGTCAAAATAGTCAACGAAAATAAGAAAAGGGATAAGTCTTCAATACGATCAAAATCAAAATTTGATATGGTTTATTCCGAGTGCAATAGGAAAAGGCATTATATGGCTGATTACTCAAAACTAAAAGAACAAGAGGACAAACCAAAGAAGGAGGCCTTGAAGTCTACTAAGATGATTCATCAAAATAAAAGGAATAACACAAGATACTTGGCACTAATGGTCTTGAACGACGTCGAAAGCAGCACAAGCTAAGAGGATCATCTTAACGAATTCTTTATCAAAATCAAAAGGTAAAGTTTACAAAGTAAATTGAAATCTTAAAAATGAAACTATGTCATGTTATACTTGCATGCATCAAGAAAATGTCTTTATTCAAATTAATGATCTTAAACACGAAAATTCATCTATGAAATTACAAATAGAAGATCTAATAAGTACATTAGAAAACTTTATAGCCAAGTTGGCTATTGAATCGACTAATCGCAAGTAAAAGATCTAAGGGCACTTGTAGCGGTACTTTTTTTGAGAGTTATAATGTTGAATTAATGTGCATGTGACGTTAAAACTATTACAAAACGAGCATTACAATGCTGACCCATTGAATGCGTTCAATGCAATGTATTATAAAAAAAATAAAAAATAAATTAAAGTTGCATGGGGTGGCCGCAACCCACGTGATTCACAATAAAATATTTTTTTATTTTTTATTTTTTATTACAATTTTGCCCTCTTAATTTAAAAAATAAAAAATATAAATTTTAAAATTAAAATCTAATGTAACGGTCATTTCAACAAAATTTTTAAAAAAAAATATTTTACATAATAAATATATTTTTAAAAAATTATTATTTATTTTAAATAATCATTTAAATTCCGTAAATAAAATTAAAATTATATTAATTTAATATAAAATAAAAATAAAGATGAATGAATGGATGACTCGACCATAAATAATAAATGCTAATAATAAAATGAATTTGAAAAAATGAAATATTAATATAATATATATGGTACGTGGACCCATCAATAATGATTGTTAATGTTAAATGAATATAAAATAAATGAAGATGTTAATATAATATATATGTGATATATAAATCTCATACTTTTGGATGAAATAATGGATATTATAATGTCAACAAATATAGATGCCTAATAAGTACATATCTTTTTCGGCAAATTACCAAAAGGCGTACCCAAGAATTGGTATTTATCAAAAGGCGTACAATGGTTTCAATGTTACCAAAGGACGCACATATTTTAGTAAACTTCCTCTTATACCCCTACCGTCAAGTACTGCATGCATTTTTCTCTCTCTTTCTCTTTCTCTTTGTCAGTAACGAATTTCGAGACGGACCATAAAGAGATGTTCCTTTATATTTTGATTTTTATATTATGAAACCTTTCTCAAAACAAAAAAATATTGAAATTAATTAAAATATTTTTATTAAATTAAAACTAAAAGAACATTTCAGCCACCCGCGTTGGGCCTGAAATGATTCTATTTCAGGCCCAACGTGGGGCTGAAATGTTTCCATTTCAGGCCCAACGTGCCCAATATTAAGGGTCTTTTCTCGATTATTTGTTATTACATTTTAACACCTCGGAGAAGTCTAAATAAATAATGGATAACAAATTTGAACTCCTTGTAATCTCAGAAATCCACAGGAACTGAAATTTTTACAATCGGGGCTCTCTAGGTCAATCTGTGGCCTTTTAGAGTCATTGGGCCTGAAATGGAAACATTTCAGGCCCACGTTGGGCTTGAAATGGAAACATTTCAGGCCCACGCGTGGGCCTGAAATGTTTCCATTTCAGGCCTAATGACCCTAAAATGCCACTTGTGTCAAAACCCACTGATTGACCTAGAGAGCTCCGATTGTAAAAATTTCAGTTCCTGTGGATTTCTGAGGTTACAAGGAGTTCAAATTTGCTATCCATTGTTTATTTGGACTTCTCCGAGGTGTTAAAATGTAATAATAAAGAACCGAGAAAACACCTTTAATATTGGGCATGTTGGGCCTGAAATGGGCACGTTGGCCCTGAAATGGTTCCATTTCAGGCCCAATAACCCTAAAAGGCCTAATGTGTCAAAATCCACTGATTGACCTAGAGAGCTCCGATTGTAAAAATTTCAGTTCCTGTGGATTTCTGAGGTCACAAGGAGTTCAAATTTGCTATCCATTATTTATTTGGACTTCTCCGAGGTTTTAAAATGTAATAATGAAGAACCGAGAAAAAATCACACATTAGGCCTTTTAGGGTCATTAGGCCTGAAATGGTTGGACACCTATTGCATTGGTGATATCTAATATATAGATGTTTGGTCACCTAAAACATCATCTCCTACCTCTGACCTCTCTATTCATATGGAATTTTCAGAAATCCAGATATGGGAGGTCCATCAGTGGGTTTTGTTCAAAACTCACTGATATTTCTAAACTACTCCTATTTGATTGGTGATATCTAATATATAGATGTTTGGACACCTAAAACATCATCTCCTATCTCTATCCTCTCTATTCATATGGGGTTTTCAGAAATCCAGATATGGGAGGTCCATCAGTGAGTTTTGACCAAAA
>JAGFNQ010002009.1:63485-122814 GCA_024364735.1 Boesenbergia rotunda | reverse complement strand
CCACCCTCTGACCTCTCTATTCATATGGAATTTTCAGAAATCCAGATGTGGAGGTCCATCAGTGGGTTTTGGTCAAAACTCACTGATATTTCTAAACTACTCCTATTTGATTGGTGATATCTAATATATAGATGTTTGGACACCTAAAACATCATCTCCTACCTCTACGCTCTCTATTCATATGGAGTTTTCAGAAATCCAGATATGGGCAAAACTCACTGATGGACCTCCCATATCTGGATTTCTGAAAATTCCATATGAATAGAGAGGTAGAGGTAGGAGATGATGTTTTAGGTGTCCAAACATCTATATATTAGATATCACCAATCAAATAGGAGTAGTTTAGAAATATCATGAGTTTTGGTCAAAACTCACTGATGGACCTCCCATATCTGGATTTCTGAAAATTCCATATGAATAGAGAGGTTAGAGGTAGGAGATGATGTTTTAGGTGTCCAACATCTATATATTAGATATCACCAATCAAATAGGAGTAGTTTAGAAATATCAAGTGAGTTTTGGTCAAAACTCCTGATGGACCTCCCATATCTGGATTTCTGAAAATTCCATATGAATAGAGAGGTTAGAGTAGGAGATGATGTTTTAGGTGTCCAAACATCTATATATTAGATATCACCAATCAATAGAGTAGTTTAGAAATATCAGTGGGTTTTGACCAAAACCACTGATGGACCTCCCATATCTGGATTTCTGAAAATTCTATATGAATAGAGAGGTTAGAGTTAGGAGAGATGTTTTAGGTTCCAACATCTATATATTAGATATCACCAATCAATAGGAGTAGTTTAGAATATCATGGGTTTTGCAAACCACTGATGGACCCCATATCTGGATTTCTGAAAACTCCATATGAATAGAGAGGTTAGAGGTAGGAGGTGATGTTTTAGGTGGTCCAAACATCTATATATTAGATATCACCAATCAAATAGGAGTAGTTTAGAAATATCAATGAGTTTGGTCAAAACTCCACTGATGGATCTCCATATCTGGATTTCTGAAAACTCCATATGAATAGAGAGGTAGAGGTAGGAGATGATGTTTTAGGTGTCCAAACATCTATATATTGATATCACAATCAAATAGGAGTAGTTTAGAAATATCAGTGAGTTTTGACCAAAACCCACTGATGGACCTACCATATCTGAATTTTTGAAAACCTCCATATGAATAGAGAGGTTAGAGATAGGAGATGATGTTTTAGGTGTCCAACCATCTATATATTGATATCACCAATCAAATAGGAGTAGTTTAGAAATACCAGTGAGTTTTGGTCAAAACTCACTGATGGACCTCCCATATCTGGATTTCTGAAAACCCCATATGAATAGAGAGGATAGAGATAGGAGATGATGTTTTAGGTGTCCAAACATCTATATATTAGATATCACCAATCAAATAGGAGTAGTTTAGAAATATCAGTGAGTTTTGAACAAAACCCACTGATGGACCTCCCATATCTGGATTTCTGAAAATTCCATATGAATAGAGAGGTCAGAGGTAGGAGATGATGTTTTAGGTGACCAAACATCTATATATTAGATATCACCAATGCAATAGGTGTCCAACCATTTCAGGCCTAATGACCCTAAAAGGCCTAATGTGTGATTTTTTCTCGGTTCTTCATTATTACATTTTAAAACCTCGGAGAAGTCCAAATAAATAATGGATAGCAAATTTGAACTCCTTGTGACCTCAGAAATCCACAGGAACTGAAATTTTTACAATCGGAGCTCTCTAGGTCAATCAGTGGATTTTGACACATTAGGCCTTTTAGGGTCATTGGGCCTGAAATGGAACCATTTCAGGCCCACGTTGAGCCTGAAATGATTCCATTTCAGGCCCAACGTAGGCCTGAAATGTTTCTATTTCAGGCCCAACGTGCCCATTTCAGGCCTAACATACCCAATATTAAAGGTGTTTTCTCGGTTCTTCATTATTACATTTTAACACCTCGGAAAAGTCCAAATAAACAATGGATAGCAAATTTGAACTCCTTGTAACCTCAGAAATTCACAGCAACTAAAATTTTTATAATCGGAGCTCTCTAGGTCAATCAGTGGGTTTTGACACAAGTGCCGTTTTAGAGTCATTAGGCCTGAAATGGAAACATTTCAGGCCCACGTTGGGCCTGAAATGGAACCATTTCAGCCCCAATGACTCTAAAAGGCCACAGATTGACCTAGAGAGTTCCGATTGTAAAAATTTCAGTTCCTGTGGATTTCTGAGGTTACAAGGAGTTCAAATTTGCTATCCATTGTTTATTTGGACTTCTCCGAGGTGTTAAAATGTAATAACAAAGAATCAAGAAAAGACCCTTAATATTGGGCACGTTGGGCCTGAAATGGAAACATTTTAGCCCCACGTTGGGCCTCCCATATCTGGATTTCTCAAAACTCCATATGAATAGAGAGGTCAAAGGTAGGAGATGATGTTTTAGGTGTCCAAACATCTATATATTAGAGATCACCAATGCAATAGGTGTCCAACCATTTCAGGCCTAATGACCCTAAAAGGCCTAATGTGTGATTTCTTCTCGGTTCTTCATTATTAGATTTTAAAACCTCGGAGAAGTCCAAATAAATAATGGATAGCAAATTTGAACTCCTTGTGACCTCAGAAATCCACAGGAACTGAAATTTTTACAATCGGAGCTCTTTAGGTCAATCAGTGGATTTTGACACATTAGGCCTTTTAGGGTCATTGGGCCTGAAATGGAACCATTTCAGGCCCACGTTGAGCCTGAAATGATTCCATTTCAGGCCCAACGTGTCCATTTCAGGCCCAACATACCCAATATTAAAGGTGTTTTCTCGGTTCTTCATTATTACATTTTAACACCTCGGAGAAGTCCAAATAAACAATGGATAGCAAATTTGAACTCCTTGTAACCTCAGAAATCCACAGGAACTGAAATTTTTATAATCGGAGCTCTCTAGGTCAATAAGTGGGTTTTGATACAAGTGCCGTTTTAGGGTCATTAGGCCTGAAATGGAAACATTTCAGACCCACGTTGGGCCTTAAATGATTCCATTTCAGACCCACGTTGGGCCTGAAATGATTCCATTTCAGGCCCAACGTGGGCCTGAAATGGTTCCATTTCAGGCTCAATGACTCTAAAAGGCCACAGATTGACCTAGAGAGCTCCGATTGTAAAAATTTCAGTTCCTGTGGATTTCTGAGGTTACAAGGAGTTCAAATTTGCTATCCATTATTTATTTGGACTTCTCCGAGGTGTTAAAATGTAATAACAAATAATCGAGAAAAGACCCTTAATATTGGGCACGTTGGGCCTGAAATGGAACCATTTCAGGCCTAACGCGGGTGGCTGAAATATTCTTTTAGTTTTAATTTAATAAAAATATTTTAATTAATTTCAATATTTTTTTGTTTTGAGAAATGTTCCATAATATAAAAATCAAAATATAAAGGAACATCTCTTTATGGTCCGTCTCGAAATTCATTACTGACAAAGAGAAAGAGAAAGAAAAAGAGAAATGCATGCAGTACTTGATGGTAGGGGTATAAGAGGAAGTTTACTAAAATATGTGCATCCTTTGATAACATTGAAACTATGGTACGCCTTTTGGTAAATACCAATTCTTAGGTACGCCCTTTGGTAAATTACCGTATCTTTTTCAAATATAAGAAATTTCCGCATCTAAAACTTCACCACGAAGAAAGATCAACATCCTATTTACCCTCCAATAAATTTAATTGGTCATTTTGGCGATCAATTGCCTTTTCAAGTAAAAGAAATTCTCTATCTAGGCATCATACTTGCAGTTCAATCTCTAACTACGACATATTTATAAAAAAATTTCTTCAAATGGAACACGAACCCTTAAACACTAAGCTTCTAAACGACCCACCGCAAGCACTTCCCGATTTACCCTAACGACTGATAGAAAATTTCCGTAAAACCAAACCGATCGCCTGAGGTTAAAAAAAACTCATTAATCATTTTTTTTAGTAAAGGAAATTCTTTGATGTTTTAATTTTCCAAATATATTTAAGAAAAATGCATAAACATGAGACAAAGCAAATCTCGAAAATATTTAAAACCCAATAGAGAAACAAGGAAAGAAAAAAAAAACTATATTTAAAAAGAATGAACTATTAACATTTCAAAGGTACAAGTAGATTACAGAGGCACTTGTAAAGGTAGGCCATAGAGATACAACTCTTGGTAGTATAAAACTTCCATCTACTCTCGATCGATCAAACTCGATCCAGAACGAACGATTCCCGACGAGCTCTTCATAATCCTCAAACACATTCAGTGAGCCACACAAGGGCAGTTAACGAATGTGTGGATAAACCGTATCTGAGCATGCCATGCAACTTCAAACTACTAGTAAAACAAGCATAAACCTAAAAGCAGAAAATGAGGAATCTCTCAGATGCTCCCGAACCGTAGTTCGTATCGCAATCTACCAACCATTAGGGAACATTGTCAATAACAGGCTGACACTACAACACTTTCAACTCTGTCGTCGTGGTTCAAGCAGCCGACCGATCCCAAATACGAAGGCGGGAGACAAAATACACTCAACAATTAGATGCACATACAATGGTCCTTGGCGATGATAAGTATGCCACCCAGGATGGCCAAGAATTAGCTCTGTCAGTATCCTCGATGGGGCTGCTCATTGTGTCCCGCCGACGAAGCAAGCTTCCTACCATGGAAAGGCTATGAAATCATAGACGATGTAGTTTAGTTATGGTACAGAAGTTCCATTTTTCGAATATCTTCCAAAAGATGGAAGTTGCTGAAATGACCGAGAAAACTCCGGCCTGAAGCGCTTATGCGGAGCTGTAGATAGTGACCTAACATCACAATGAAATAAAAGAATAAAGGGTGAGGAAGCTAATAGTTGAAAATATGGTCTTACTATGAGAGGCATCAGTAGCAGAACTTAGTAAAGGTTTTACTATGAGAAGCATCAGTAGCAAAACTCAGTTTTTTCGAGTTTAAACATACTTAATATAATATTTAATATATTGGAACATTATGTTATCATACAAGAAGGGGAGCCTTAACGCAATGGTAAAATTGCTATCGTCTCTAAGACCCTACATAGGTAGAAATTTCGTACACGGAGCTGTCCTTTATTATATTGTTATACAAGTATTGTTTACACTATTATTACAACTGATTTGGGTTCTAAAAAACAAGACTAAATCATGTATTTGAAGACAAACCTCTGAAAACCCAAAACCAAAAATGCAAGAACGACATCAAACTTGCAACACCTTCCCCTTGCATAAAAAGGCTGCTTCAATTAGCCACTGGATGATTATTTGCTCTTTGCAAGAACGACATCAAGCTTGCTTCATTAACAATCAAGATATCATCTTCCATTGCTAGGGTCATCCACATCACAATGTTTTCGTTTTCCGACAACTAAAGTCACTTCACCTTATCCCGCTAAGTAGGGATGGAAACAGGCCAGGCTTTTACCTTAACAGGCCAAGTCTGTATAATAACAAACTGGCCTGAGCCTGGCCTGTTTAATAGCCTGGTCTGGTCTGCGGCCTATTTACAAAACCTATAATTTAATTCGGTTATCCAAAATACTTCTAATATATAAAATATAACAATTCAATTCAATTATCCAAAATACTAATTTAACAAAAGAGTTAAAGATATCATAAATATATAAAATATGTATATCACAACTAAAAGAGATTTATGATGTATTGGCAAGTAAGGTGGTAGATAAAATCTTTCTTGTAAGAAGGCCAAGGTTCGAATCTTTCATTAAACCATTTTGACAATTTATATAATATAATCTTAACAGGCACAGGCCGGCCCGTCAAGCTTGATAGTCATTATATTGAGCCTGGAATTGGCCTGATAAGAAATACAGGCTTTCAAACGGCCTGAGTATTATTTTATTTTTAAATAGGCCAAGCCAAATACAGGCCAGGCCACAGGCCCCTGACAGGCCGCCTGACCTATTTTCATCCCTACCGCTAAGGTTGTAACGCTGTTGCCACCTTCCTTTGCTGGAGATAGGTGTTGAGTTTGCATCTTTTTGGGGAACCACACACATCTTAGGCTACTCAAGACGTTAGCCTTCACAATAGCAGCATATACCATATCCACTTTCTAATCTCACGGACGCAAAGTAATTGGCTGGATAGATCGCTAGGTGGAGTTATTATATACGAACTACTTAAACTGCCTTGTAGACTTTTGACTGAGGTCATACCACTAGTTCCTACAGACTGTCTACGGAACACTTACATGAACCACCACTCCCGATAACCGAACCCTAATAGGTTGTGCCCTGACTAGGGATGCAAAAGAATCCAGCCTGCCTGTTCGCGAGCTTATCAAGCCAGCTAGAAAAATATTTAATTCGTACTCGAAATTATCAAATTCAAGACGAACTTGAACGTGTTTGATAATTTTTTTCGAGCAGAATTCGAACCTATAATATTTTATTCAATTATTCATGAGCTGAACTTGAATCAAACTCTAATTATTTTTACATAATTTTAATTAAATATATTCAAATTAATGTCCAAATAATTTGAACCAAATTCGAATTTAAGTCGAAATATAATTTCATTCTGCTCAAACCAAAATTCAAATCGAGCAAGCTTCGGGAAATTCGAACTAAACTCGGGCTCAAATTTGTTTCAAATCGAGTTTGAGCCAAAATTATTTGTATTTGAGCTTCGAATCAAATTCTAATATCACATATATTTATCAAGCATGAACTCTTTGCACCCCTAGTCCTAACACCTATTGCAACTTCTTCCTTGCTTGAGAATTTTCAACAACTATAATTCAAAAAAAAAACAAATCTAGAAAATCAAACATAAAATATTATTCTCACCTTGGTGAACTAGATAATTTACGAGAAAATTGACCAAGCATGGACTTCAACATACCAAGGGCTTCCTCAGCGGCCTGTAGGAAAGATGCAATCTTAAGATCGGAAACACAAATGTACTGCAATGGAAAAAAAACTAGAGTATATCTCATGCAAACACCTGCCAATACTAGCAAATTAGTCCTATTAATACAAACCAAGAAGCAAATCTTCCATGGTTATGATCGGTGAACCTATCCCCCACTCGCCCGTCCATGTCAACAACTTAAAAGGGTATTATGTCTGTTATCCATGTACATACCAAAACTAATCCCAGAGTCTAAACATGATTAGAGGGACGAGGTTGAGTTCTTAAACAAGAGACTAGTTTTATCTAAACAATTAGTTAAACAAGAACTAGCAAGGTCAAATGCTACCAACTCATAGAAGGCTAGCCATCAGGATTATGTTTAATCTGACTCAACCAAACAAAATTGAGCAGCCCTGTCAAAATCATCAACTCTATCTAATTATGTAAATAACATAAATTGTCTTAGAAATACTAGTAAACAACAATAGTTATAAGCAGACACTCAACGTCATTAAGCTAAAAAAGCTAAAAGCACGATAAGCGGTGAAGAAATGAAAAACTGAACCAATTGATCCTTGGTGGAGCAAGATACTGTTATACAAGTAATGTGTGTTACCATTTTGCTGTAATATTTCAACAACAGCAATATCATCAAGTTGTGCGGTTTCATCCGAGGTGACGTTCTTTATATCACAATGTACATGGGATGAAGAAAAAGCAAGTATAATACCTGGATCTTAGCTTCATGCCAGGTTGTTCCAACTCCTCTTCCCAATATCTGACCTGCTATTTCTACCTGAAACAAGTGATCACATTTGAACTCAAACACACTCGTTTCTCAAACACACAAACCTTTAGAAAATTGTCTATAAATCGTGATTGAAGAAGATTTTGAAAATAAATGTCACCCTTCAAGTTATTTGAAGTTCGTAACGAAATATGACCCAGGTAGTTCACACGGGAACTAACTTTTACAATAAAGAATAAAGACATATTACTGTATACCCTGAAGATTTGGGTCCCCAATCTATCACAGGTCACAGATCTGATAGATATTGTTCTTCCTAGCTACCAAGGCCCCAGAAAAAGAATAATTTTGGTCGATACCATATTGACAATTTAATGCATGAACTTGTAAACAATGTATCCCGAAACCATAACAATTAGAAGAGTATGGATTCAGAAGAGGTTTAACTAGCAATTTATGAGTGTAACAGCCTCGGACAAATAAAATGGTTCACATTTCCACTCATACCTTGCCAATACTATGTGACCTCAGAAATGATATGCAGCAGGAGATCAGACTTAATTACATGTTTCATAAATTAGTTTCTAGAAATTTCTCAAATAGCAGACAGAATACTGGGGGGAACCAGCCAAAACTTGACTTTCGGAAAGACATCCGAAGAAACAAGCTAGTAAAAAAGACAGTCTCACCTTATCTTCTAGCTCTCATTGAACCACAAAAAGAGCGGAAAGGGATAGAAAAAGGGACAAAGATAATGAACAAAGATAAAGTGGTATTTACTATGTGATTTGCAATTGACATAAGATGGTAGTCATAATGACAATGCAGGTGAATAATTAATCCATTACTTATTTACCTCAAACTGTATATAAAGTATGAAGTTAAAGGTTGGAGAATCACCTGTGCCGAGACTTCCCCTTTATTAACAGGGCCATTTGAAGGTAGAGATTCATCTTTAAAAACAAGGCTAAAACCTTCCATAACACACTGAACAAAGAGATCAACAAAATATATGAGAGGAAAACTGGAATACGCAGAGAAATGCCATCAAAAGTGGTGAAACGTACTAGTTCTTTTAGGGAAGTGACAGAAGATGGTCGTTGTGTACCCAGTGATCTTTGATCCATAGTACGAGAATCTTCTGAAGTACTTTCTACCAGCAAAGCATCATTTCTGGGGCGCAACAGAAAGCCAAAAGAACCTGAATCATTTGTAACACCATTTTCTTTGCTTTCTGAGAACTTATATATATCTCCTTGGGCAATATTAGGGCCAGTGAGAGAAGTTGCCAAGTATTTCTCTAGAACAAAAAATACTGATGTCATTACGTGCACAGAAAGAATTCTTTAACATATGAAACCCGCAAAAGTAAAATGGAAAAGATGTGTAACCAACTTCTAACAGGGCATAGGTTAGAGAGAATAAATTAACAATTAAAGCAAATCACATTAACAAATAGAATTTCAAAAGGCTAATAAAATTCATTCTAAAAAATGGCTGGCTTCATGGAAAGGAACAAAAAGAAGGAAACAACAGATACTGATAGATATATCTACTTGGATTTGAAGGTATTATGATCTGGAAAGAAATCAGTAAATTGAATGCCCTTGTGCATGAACACTAAGTTTGATTTTAATAATTGCAATATAGCTACGGTGACAAAAGATGTACCAGCCAAATGTCTAAGGGATATCTCAGCAGCTCGGTGTAGAGCTTCCTTCCTTGTTTTTCCAACCGCATCGCCTAACTTTTCCCCAACAAACCAAACCTGCAAAGAAAATGAACACACATTATTTCCATCTCAAGATATTTAGAAAAAAAAACAAAGAATCATCAATAAAATCCTTCAGTCATAAATGCATATTGTACAAATCAATTTTCTCTCTTCAACCATATTAGCAACAATGGCGAAATTGATCTTAGGCTACCATTGGTGGTTGTACATATCAACTGTAATCACTAATTCACATGTGAAGCCAAACTGTATCCTATAAGAGATAAAACCTAGGCCTAATAGAGGCAAGATAATATGGAACAATACCCCTATTAGAAGATGATAATATCACCAAAATCAATTTCCTAAATCTTCAGGTAGGTGTCATGCTAACAAATGCATAATAAAAGATCAAATGCAACAACTTGCACCAACTAGAAGATAAAAGCACCAAAATAGATATCCTGAATATTCATGAGGACCATGTTAACGGAATTAATGCAAGAGGATATGAATGAAAAGAAAGAAAAAAGGCATTTGGATATCAAAAACAACATTGTTGACCACATTCTCAATACCTCAATAGCAAACTGCAGTTCTGTCATATCACAAAGGTTGGTCCGAAACTCCATCTATACAAATGTAGGGAAAGAATAGTTAACCTTGATATCAAAATTTACCATTGCAATATCTTCTTTTCAACACATTGAATATTAAAATACGAAGGTACTTAGTTCATTCAGAAACACCTTATTTCCACATTTTGTTGCTATTTCCTGTAAAACTCTAGCAGGAGATTCCGCTTGCTCTATGGTAGCTTGTCTATGCTCGAATTGGGCATCCTTGTGACTTGAAGTATTTTGTCCCACCGGCATCTCCTCACCTTCAATATTGCAAGTTTGATTAACACAGCGTGGCCAATTAATTCCAAGAAGAATCTCACCAACATGGTTATCATGCAGAAGCAGGAAAGACTACAAATAAAATGATCTTTAGGAAGCAGAACAAACTTTGACAGTCAAACAATTTCAGCTACAAAAACAACAAGAGCTATGATAAAGTTCACTGGATAACCACTTATCCTAAAAGTTTGATCTACTAGGAGAGTACTGCAGTCTAATTGGAGACAAATTTTAGGATTTTCCTTTAGAATTTTGTTTTAAACTTCTGTAATTTAATTGACTTTTAACAATTACTATATGTTGAGTTTTAATAGTTGTTTTAAATGTTAAAAGATGTTTAGATTCAAAAAGTAATAGAGATTTGTTGGAATAAGCTAGGATATTATTTTACAAAGAATTAGTATTATGGTCACTTTATAAAAAGGGTTAAGATCTCATAAAATTGAGCATTTTTCATTTTCATAATATTTTCCTTTTTGTTGAGTCGAAAGTTTGAGTTTTGGAGGTATGATTTATTTGTGCTCCATTAAGCAGTATTAGAGCAAAATTTATTTTGGGTTCGATACTTATCCTTGAATCTCATTCTTTCACCCCCTTCGTTTTTACACCATTGCATTTCAACTCTCCAATGCTGCCAACTTGTTCATTAAGTCCTCAACACCTATGCAAAAAGATCTTTCTTCTCACATGATCGCCCCAACCTCATCGTGACTTTCTTCTAGCACTACCAATCAACAAAATGCTTGTTGCTCACATGCTTCACTGCCCACTAACAGCCTACAACCAACAAGTGTCGGTGAATACACATGCTCTCATAGTGAGCTTTCTTGGTGGGCACACAATCCAAGCTATAGAACCGCTCAACCGTGCGATGAGGCCATTGAATGCATCGCCTGCAACCGTCTATTCAAAGCTTTGAAAGCCCCATCTTTGATGCTATTTGACCTGCGCAAAGCTTCCTCATCAGCACACAATTTCCACAATCACCATTTACCTACCCACAATCTTGCAATTGCTCAAGTTGGTGACCTTTGTAGTAGTGATCTCGCCACCCAACCACACTTTGACTCACTTTGTCATTGCCACCAAACCTAAGTTAAGCACCTCTAGCCCATCGTTCTGCTCCAGCAATCTCATGATGCAATCATAATAGAGGCAATGTATCGTGCACATAATGTCTAGGATAGATAAAAGTTAGATACCCGGTTCAAAATTGAGTTAATCCAGCAAATGGATTTCTATGATGTCTATCGCCACTCATATGGAAGAAAAATTGCTCAATCAATTAACAGAAATTATAGCAAGACATTTTTTTGATAGAGACAAATGGATATGCATGATAGGCAAGAAACATGCAAAATAATACATAAAAGAAAAGGGCATAATGTCCAAAGACCGAGTATGGTTGCATTGTTATTAAACAGAACAGATTCACAAATTCAGATGACTTCAAGTGGCATGTATCCTGACTGGCATAAACTCCACCAAAAAGGACTAAACTAGCCTCTTTGGTCAGAACTGACTGCCATATAAAATGCATCCCCGTCTGGACTTAGCAATTGGAATGAGAGAGACATGCTTGCATCGTTTAGCACATCTAGCTTTCAAATCCATGTGCCTATATTAGCGTATCAGAGTAACAACCTGGACCCACCTCGACAAAGATCTGAAATCATTCTTCCACATCCAAACCTCAAAATGTACACCGAGGCCTAGCCTGTGCTTCCAAAATGGACTGGACAGCACAAGCTGCCCCTCCAAGAGAAGGTATCGAGCAATGGGAGATGACTAACTCACTGTGCTGAGAAAAAAAAAATAAGGTTTCAAATTCAATGTATTGTCTCAAAAACGATTAAAGGTGGAAGATACATGAAGAACCTAAGTGGTTGTAAGGCTTAAGGTTACAACATTTCCCTTTTAATGTCAGCCCTACATCTATCACTACCCTTCCTTTGAACTCAACCATCCAATCTGTACAACAACAAGCCATACTAATTGAGTTTGGCTGCGTAGATCCAATCTCACAATTCAACCTAGACCAATGCTCAATCAATGTGCCATCACATGTTAGTATAAGAAAAGCCCTATACAAGACACTGAGTGCAAGAAAATACATGTTAATATATGATTTAAAAAAAAGGCTAGTCTGCTCCTGCAACGTTGATATAAACAAATTCAACTTAGACTATGGTTGTGAACACTTTCAAAATATACATTTACATAATCACGTTTTGGGGGTTTGTATGTTGCTCTAACTAACAAGGGCTGCTTTTATCCTTCAAAATTATTTGGACAGTAAAGACAAGTCAGCAATCATGAATCAAAATTCACATCTAACGACTAATACTCACATATTGGTCCATAGATAAGGCATGAAAACGATACAGTAATTTCAAAAGCAAATACAAAAAATGGAAAAAAAAAAATATTAAATAAGAACAACAGATAGGCATAACAAGCATTACATTCTTAAAAGTTAAAATTAAATTTATTGATTTAAATTAGACAGCCTTGTACGTCCATATAAATATCCTTGGCTCTTACACGCAGATAATTATCTCTAAGTAGAAAGTTGCAACAGGTACAAAGCTATCTGAAAAGATATATCAACAAATGTTGCAACAAGAAGAGCATTGTGAAGCTAAAAGTGCAGTAGTAGCATCAAATCATTTGTCAGAAATATAGCAAGTCTTTCATGAATCAGAGAACTAATAATGCAATCTTCAATCAAGTCCAATACCTTGGAAGGAATCGAAGTTAGGCGAATTATTTGAGCGCAAACGCTTGCCCCCATTGTGCAACTGAGTCATCAAAGCAGTAAATATAAATGACTTAATTGTACAGTTCAACACAATTTTGCCAGGTCAAGGCTACACTACCTGCATGGGAAACCTTCTAGTTTCCGGAAGAACTCTATCTGAAGGAACAGAGTTCTCTCCTCCTTGCATGAAAGATGGATGCCTAGATCGCTTCCTATATCTTGCAGGATCTGGATCTCTGCTAAATTCTTTAGCCGACCTTCTTTGTTGTCTTGGATTAATCTCTTCCTCTAATGGAAACCAATTTCCTTGTGGATGCGCAGGAGGAATTGAGACATTAAGTGGGGGGCTCAAGGGAAATGTAGTTGTCGGTTCTCTTGTGTCTTGACCATGTTGTAATATAAGAAGCCTTCTCCTTGTGTCTGGATCTAATTCGGATTCAGGAACTTCACCCTCTTCTCTGGCAGGAGAACCTTGGAAGCTAGCTTCTGGAAAGGTTAATTGACCTACAGGCCTACCTACTGTAACAGGCTGTGTGACTTGATTATTTGGTAAAGGCACCATCATTTGCATAGCTCCCAAAGAAGTGGTGCCAAATGTAGGAATTACATGTGGTATTGAAGATACTGGCATTGGCACAAAGTTAGTAACCACTGGTTGAATAACTTGAAGGCTGCAACTTGCTTCCTGAAAAATATTCAAGTTGACAACATAACTATTACATCCTGTGTGTATGAAATACTAGAAGTTCAAAACTAAAAGAGAAAAAAAAAACCTTCAATTTCCTCTCTGCCTCAGTGTCAGCTGTACCATCAAAGCCCAGCTGGTCTTTGTTTATATTCAATGTTGAACAATCATCCTAAACCAGAGGAAGAAACACTAAAATACAAGTGAAAAAAGGAAATATGAGTCCTGACATTGCAAACTCATAACCAGGTTTACCTCAGATATCAAGAAGTTGCCCACATCTGGAGCAGCTGGTAAATCTCTCATTTCATCTTCATATGCTGTTTCACCTATCCGTGGTAGTATACCCTCATCAAATTCCCTAAGAAAAATAAGGACTTGTCATGTCAAATAATAAATGAAGGAACAAATGGTATAATAGCTGGAACCATAACAAGACCAACTTAGTGAAGCTTACTTGAAAAAGCCACCCCTAACATTACATGCAACATTTCTTGCAACACACAAAACTGGGATGGTGATATTTGTCTATGAAAGGTTGAAACACTTATTAATTCATAAAAAAGATGTTACAATTTATAAAACCACGTAGTCATAAGGGATTCACCATACCTCTGCTTGAGGAGCATAATATGGGGCAAAAGCAGGAACAACATGAACTCGTGGTTGATCTTTTTCATCCCATACTTTCAGACGGTCATCAATTACAAGTGCCATCTTTGGATGGCATATACCATCATGGAAGACATTAAGCAGTGACTTTCTTGAGCCTATGGTAAGATAATCAAATAACATCAATCATACTAGGCCTTGGGAATAGAGAAAAATAATAGACACATGCTGAGACCCCTAAACAGTTGTTTGACAGGTATTCTTTGTAGAGGAGATTGCAGATGATAGCGTACTAAAATAATAAAGCATGTATTATACACTAGCAAGATGTGTGTAGCATACCTGACTTCACGCAAACTATGCGGTCAAGGAGTTTTGATGAGCTGATCAAATTAGACTCTGGATCCAAAAGCCTCCACATTTCCAAAGCATAATCTCGTTCAGCCATTGTACACACATAGACCTCAAAGCGCTTGCGACCCTTTGCTGTTAGATAGCTCCTAAGATCTTCCCAAGCAGGCCTCAACCGTACAAGGACACTTGTATCTCTTATCTAAAATAGAATAGGCAGATTTGTGCTCTTAAATCAAACTGATATAATTGATGCCTAGAATCTAGGAGACTTCAAATAAAATGATACAATGATTTCATTACCAAGCAGAAATGGTGCTTATGAATCATGTTTAACAACTATCATTTATATAAATGTTTCAAGTCTGGAAAGGGCTAAGTAAAGAAAACACAATTGGATTTCAATGGCAGTATAAGAAACATACCGATGGATTTACACGTGTCAGGATAATGTTTTTCTCTTGTAATCTTATTACTGGTCGTGTAATCAATTGAAGACTATCAGACAGAGGGGGAACCATCTCTGCTTGAACCTTATGAATCTTTCCATTCTCAGCAACCTGGTCATTTTCTGCATATTGTTTCAAGATAGATTTGTCTTCCTGGTAACGTTGGATCTCAGTTACCATGCCAGCAATACGCTGAGGATCTGTCTCATTGTTTATTTTTCGTTGAAGTGCATCAATTCGATCCTCAAATGAGCGCATTGTATTAGCAACTAAAAGTGTTTCATCAAGATCAAACACAATACCAAGGCACCTTAGGTTCAACATTGTAAGAGAAGAATCATACAATCCTGATGGAAGAATAAATCCCCAGAAATAGGGTATTGGCATAGGACTTTTTATCGAAGCCATAGCCACCAGGTGCAACTCTGCTTCACCAATTGGAACAACAGCAGTCTAAAAGGACATAAAAACATAGAATAAACATATATGAAATATTGCAATATAACATTATTGATTCATTTGAATAGTTTCTTAGGTCTTCCTCTAGTCTCCTCACAAGCATCAACCATAAGCATGGAATGGAAAATTAAGATACGGTCTCTAAATGTCTATTGATCAAAACAAATGAAAGAACAAACAGGTAATGTTTCATAGTTTTTCAGCATAACTGCCATCAAATATATTGACATGTTATGTAAGCAATATGAAGTTTGAATAAGGATAGGTACATTCAAAAACACCTTGCTTACATATGAAGTTTGCTTTGGATAGTAACAAGTTCCTAAACGAATCTAAGAGTAAATTTACAGCCATCTAGGCCAGTACTTGTGTTTTTCTGCATTGGCGGGAGAACAAACAATATAGGGTTTTGAAATCAAGGAATGATATTCGAAAATATATTTCCGAAATATAGCTCTTTATGTATAACCTTTTATATGTAGTGAAAAATAACATGGATTTATGCGCATGGAGTATCCAGTGAGAAGATCGATGAGATTGCAAATTTTAACAAATTATTGCCTTAGACAAGATAAGGAAATAAAAAATAATTTTAAAAAAACTCTTGAACAATTTAATCTATAGCAAGAACAATCTTCAATTGACAATGAAGATCTACATAACTCAAGCAATCAAATCAATGCTATCATTCAATTTTTTTCATTGTTTTAATCAAAATTAAGAATGCTTTCGCTGAATAACCACGACTTGTCATCATTCTGCTTTACACAACCATGAGAAGTTTATCCATTGCATATGTTCAGGTTGTCTCATGCTTCAAATTTTAATCCAAGACAATATGATACATCCAATAGGTAGAAAGGAAATTCACAACCAAGGAAAGCATAAACTAAATCAATACCCGGTCTATGAACTTGTATGAGAATTGCTCAAGATAGCCTCTCTGGCAGCTAGTATATCTTCAGTTTTTCATACAACTAATAAGTTTTATCTCTCATTTAAGTTAAATATACAAAATTCTAGACACATGCTACCAACAGATGCCCAAATCTCCTAGCATATATATGATTGGTTGATGTTTATCAATGACATGCAAAGCTCCTTAAAGTGTTACAACAAATAGAAAAGAATTTAAAAAATATGATAACTTTTCAAAATAAAGAAAGCTTTTAACTATAGTAACTAATGGATTTGATTTTTCAAACTTGTGGCAAAACATCTGGAGAAAATTGGTGCCTACTATTAGACAATTAACAGAGCACCTGATTGATCAAACAATGAACTTAAGTGATTATTAGTAAACTTTTCTTTAGAAACTCTTCCTTTTTCCCGGTTTAGAAACGGTAACTAAATAAAATCATCATACAATTCTTAGTTTCATTATCATATCTCATCATTTCATTGAAATAATCCAATCCAATAAAGTTTTGCTAGAACAACATTTTATTTAGCCAGGGTCTAATCAGATCATGAAAAGTGAATTCAGCAGCATATTCCCTCCCCCCAAAAGCATGAACAGTAAGTAACAAGTTCATGTGTAATATTTTGACGAAGTGATTCTGGCGTGATTCACTCTTAATCATCCTGCAGTTGCCATGGAAACATTTTATTGTGTTCTTTATTTTTCCATTCGAGGAATATTACCTTATTCTCAGTGGCAAGAGTGGCATGCAAAGAGAGCAACGGCGAATCGTTGGACAGTGGCAACTTCGACTCCATCTTGAAGCAGACGCCACCAGATGCGACAGTGTGCAGAACTGCGAGAGGCAGACATCGTTCGCTGGGAGGGGACAGATGGGAGATCCGGATCTCCCTGATCCATGAACCAGTGTTCGAGTTCTGGGGAATGATTTCCGCTTCCCCAAGGAAGGAATTTTCATAGTAAACAGCCGATTTAACCATTTTTACAGAATCAAGATGAGAATTTGATGGTCAAAAGGAAAATCTCGTCAACAAGATCAACAGATCTAGGCCCGATGGTTCAGCTAACAGTATGGGGATTCGAAGTAGAGAAAAAAAAGAGAATCTTGGATCTTTCAGCAACCAAAAAATAGGGAAATTTAGTTCAGATCTTCACTCCTGTAAGAAAAGATCAAAACTTTCTGAGGTCCGAGTTCATCTGTCAAGTGGTGCAAATCTGTAATTCGAGTTTCTCAGAGGTTAGATCTGTTCTTACGAAAAGGTTTTCTTTAATCTGCCCTGCAGGGAGAGAGGGGCGATGTTCACGCCGGAGCTCGGATTCATTACACGAAGAGGGGTTTAATGGCTCCGCCGTTCGGGATCAGAAATTTACGGTTGGTTTTGGCGAGGTAGGCGATTCGAGGGTTTCTGGGTGTTCTTCCCCGTCTCTATTCGCGGCTCGTTGGAGCCACCGATGGGGAATCTGAAACCCTAGCGCTAGATCGATGGATTGCGAGCGTGACGAACGAAAGCGATCGCTTTAAAGGGAAAACCAAATACCATTAATTAATTAATTAAATTAAATATAATTTTATTAGAGATATCCCTCACTCTTATTTAAAGATCTCATAATAAAATATAGAAATAGAAATTACAAGGTCATTTTTAGAGTTGTAATCGAATCGAACCGAGCCGAGCCGAGTCGAGCCGAGTCGAATATCTGAGAGTTTGAGTTTGGTTCGTTTATTATCGAACTTAGCTCGAGCTTAATTTATCGAACATAGTGATGACTCACGAGCATATTCGAGCCTAATCGAGTCTTAAACAAACTTACCAAATATAAATTATTAATTAAATTATTCATCAATTTATTAATAAATTATATATTCTAAAAAATATAAAATATTTATTAAAATCTATGATTTTATTCATACAAATGAGTTTTATTGGATATTTTATATTTATTAAATGTAAAAGTGTCAAAATTATATATTTAATGTTAAATATTTATTTTATATTTTACGAACTATCTCACGAACTTATTAACGAGTCTGTTCACGAGTTAACAAGCCGAATACTGCTGAGTTTGAGTTTGGTTCGTTAATATTAACGAGTTTTATTAAACGAGCTCGAACGAGTTTCTATCAAATCGAGCTCCGAATAGTTCACGAGCGGCTTGATTCATTTATAGCCCTAGTCATTTTACTCCGACAACAACTTTTATATAAGGAAAATCAGATAATGAATCATTTTATTTCCATTAAAAACGAATTTCAAAATTTATTAAAATAAACATTCATATAAATACTTATCCAGCTTAGGAGTAACCCACTTTGAAATTTTCCTGATATTATTTGTAAATAATAATACACATTAAAAATAGCTGAAAAATTTTTGCTATGTTTACATAAGTGGATGAAAAAAAATTCATGTAGAGATTTTTGCAATGGAAAATTTTCTCATGAATTCTTTGATTTCTTTTTATTTACTAAATGGGATGAATTTAAGAATTCATTCATAGAGCATTTTCTAACCATTCTAAATTGGATGGAAGCACTTTTATACCCTCTCAATTCTCCGATCAAATTTCTCAAATATAATTCACGATCAGATCAAGTCTTGCACAGACGAGTAGATGACAACCTCACGCGTGCACGAGTAGAAGTGAGTAAAAATTTAGAAAAGTCAAATTAATCAAATCGAATTCGATACGATTAATTTGATTTTTATTTTTTTTAATTTGATTCAGTTTTTTATTTATTCAATTGATTTTAAAATTCGTAATTCAATTAAACCGAATATATCAAATAAGCATATTAATTTATTTATTTTTTATTTAAAAAATAAATAAATTAAATAAAATTTAAATTTAATTAATTTGATTTTAAAATTTTAATTAATTCAGTTGAAAATTAAATTAATCTATATTTAATTGATCCAATTTATTCGATTTTTTAGAAAATTTCGATTGGTTGATTAAAAAAATTTTGATTTATTAAATTCGATCAATTTAATTTTATTGAATGCTTAGCTTTTACACGAGAGGTCATCCCACGCGACCACTGTCAGTGATCTCGCGCGAGGTCACCTTGCCCATGGTGCATTAATGATTCTCTTCCTTTCCCTTGCTTCGAGTTGTTTTTTTCCTTTTATCTTTCCTTTCCATCATCTTTCCTTAGAGAATTTTTTTTCGGCTGAAATTATTTTTTCCTTCCTCCTTCCCTCATTCAAAGGAAAAACCGAGGCTTAAAGAAACAATTGAGGTATAGAAGAAGAAGTGAATAAAACTGAATAGAATAATGTGATATTAAAATTCAATTTGAAATTCAAAAATATAAATTATTTGAGAGGAATATTATTGTTTAAAAAATAAAAATATTAAAAAAAATATAAAAGATGCTGTATTATTGATGACAAGTAAAAATAGCTGGTGCGTCCCCCCGTTGGTACGGCAGAAAATGATATTTTGCATAGTGGTGGTCCCCATGATTTTCGCAGATGACAAGGAGGTGGCTTTTAGGTGATCAAGAGGCAAGTAAACTTAATATTTCTTCGGTTAGTGGGCTAAGCGGAGATGATTTTAAAAAGAAATTTATTTCGCTAGGGTGATAAAGATGGAGCCATCATCTTACCCATTTTTTCAAGATGATTCCATAATCTAATTGACTTTCTTAAATAAAAAAGATGAAATGACTTAAAATAATATTTACTTTTTTAATAATTGAATCATGTCTGTCTAGATGACAAACTCGACTCAAATACCAACCCTCATCTAAACAAAAAAAATTTATTTCACGTTTATATATATAAACTCGACTCGAATACCAACCCTCATCTTAAGGGGAAAAAAAATTATTTCACTTTTATATATATATATATATATATATATATATATATATATATATATATATATATATATATATATATATATATATATATATATGATTTTGAAATGACGCACTTTTTATGTTGCATATCTTATGAGCATCATAATTTTTGTGATTTTTAAATTTTTTTCCTTAATACTATAATTGAATTCCTAAATCTTAAAAATAAATTTTAATTTGCATAATTAAGAACTTAAAAAAATTAAGATACTCATGGGATACGCGACATAAAAGGTGATATATATATAATTTCACTCTACTGTGAACTCTACGTCGCACACTCCTATGGACTCAAGGTGCCTGTATTCAATACAGGCACCTCATGCTTTCCTAGGCGCTTGGGCTTCTCAATTCAGATTTTTTTTTTAATTTTTTAGAGTATATTTAGGGTTTACGATTTTAAAATTTAGAGGTTCAGTTATAGTAGATTTAAAATAATAAGATTTTCTCTTATAGTTCAAGTTTTCCTCTTGAGTTATAGTGTTAAGATAAAAAAAATTTAGATGTTCACAAGGTATATTATATGAATTTAGCGTTTAAAATTTTAGAATTTATGAATTGGGTTATAGTCAATTTAAGTCAATAAGATTTTTGTCTAGAGTTTAGGCTTCCCTCTTAAGTTATAGTATTCAAGATAATAAATTTTAGATGCTAATAAAGTATATAAGATTAAGAAATTATTTATTAAAAAAATTTTATAAAAAGGAAAAAAATTGACCAGGAGCCTGAATTCATTTAGACACCTAGCCAATGGTCCATAGCATAGCATTGATCATAAGCTATATATATATATATATATATATATATAGTGGGCTTATCAATGATGATTTTATATCATTTTAATTTTACTTTTACAAGTGATAATCAAATTAATATAATATTTTAATGAAAAGAATAATGCATTGTACTCATTGTATTTCAAATGAACATAATCTAATCATATGCATGATCGAGCATATAGAACTAAATGTTAACTTCTACAACATATAGCAACTACTTGTTAACTTTTATATATTGTAAAAGTTAGTCGATAAATTCTATACATGATAGATTATACTTAGTAGCTTTTACCACAATACTGAATCAAGAGTATTTTCGAGATAAAATTATAAAAGAATGTCTTTTTTTTTGAAAAAATGTTAATTAATTTGGGTGTCATTTTGATTTTTATCCAAATTCGTGTATATATATATATATATATATATATATATATATATATATATATATATATATATATATATATATATATATATATATATATATATCCTATTCAATGCTTTGTGAGAGACGTACTCTCGTGGCGTTGCTAACTCGATTTTGTAGTATTAAAAAAATCTCTTTTGTTTTCTCTCCCCAGCTCAATTTTGTAGTATTAAAATATTCTTTTTGTTCTCTCTTCCCTTAGCTTTCAAGTTCTGTTTCAAACTCTCACACTCAACTTTTAATCTCTCAAGTTTCCCAAATCTAAATTTTTCTTCCTCTCGTGCCTTTCTTTGTCTAACGTCTTCCGTCACTCTCGCTCCTTCTTTTGTGGTGTCTTCCGTCGCTCTCACTCCTTTCTTTACCGGCAATGGTCATTTCGGGCCGTCTGCCTAGAGGTGCAAATGAGTCAAGCCGCTCGTAAACTATTCGAGTCTCGGTTCGAAAAATAGCTCGTTCGAATTTATTCGATTAAGTTAACAAGCCGAGCTCAAATTCGATTTCGAGCTCGAAAACATTATCGAGTCAAGCTCGAACTTAACAGTATTTTGTTCGTGAGCTCGCGAACATGTTTGTTTAGAGGCTCACAAACGTATTCGTTAAGAGGCTCACGAACGTATTCATTAAGAAGCTCGTTTAACTTATTATATATACATATACAATTAAATATCACATAAATAATATATTATTAATTATTATAATTATTTATTTTAAACGAGCTCGAATTAAGCTCTTTTAATTTTTAAACGAGCTTAGCTTGAGTCATTTAATTTTATTACGAGCCGAACTCGAGCTTAAGAACTAAAGTTTGAATCGAATTCGAGCCCGAGCTCGAGCCTAAAAATAACGAATCGATCGAGCTCGAACTCGAGCCTCTTACTGTTTGACTCAGCTTGGTTCAATTACACCCCTACATCTGCCGCAAGCATAGCATAAGTGATGCAAACTAAGCACGAAATACACTTGCAAGCTTCTTCTCAATGGGATGAAAACTCCCAAATCGCAAACAAAGCCTTTCCGAAAACCACTCCTACCCTTCCATTCTCGATCGTAAGCTTTTTTTCCCTGTTCAATATTTTTTATTAAAATTCCTTGATGCTTCTACCTTGCGAGTTTTTAATTTAGGTGCAAATACTACAACGTTCAAGCCCTACTACAAAGTAACTACTATAATGTGTAGCAGTTGCTCAATAGTACCTCTACTAGGGTTACAAAGATATAGATGTCACTATGTGAAATCAAGTGATGGACTTCAGATATTCAATATAGTAATAAGTATATAATCACTGAAGTATAGGAACATAAAGTAAAAGAGTAAGTTTATTTCTTCGCCACAAAGTGATGAAGTCTTCATCCGGTCGAAACTGATTCAAATTTGAACCATTTATGAAGTAAAAAAACTCTTTTACTTCATCAATTTCATAAAGAGCAATGATACGCAGCGAAAATTTTCAGTGAGAAACTCAACAGGAATGACATGACACTTTTTGTGTACACATCTGATTGCCGCTTGGACATCGACAGCGGCCTCCGGCCATCGCCCCAAACCAAACTATACCCTGGGGAGCACGGTGAACTCATTAAAGATCACTGCAATTGAATTGTCACGTCATGTTGAGACAATCTGTGGTCCGGAGTGACCAAGTGTTTTGATGTTTGGGCAAAGAGTTTAAGTTAGGTTTACCCTTGTGTTCTTATATGTGTATGTTGAGTGTGCAGGTTATACAGGTTACACATATGGACTAGACTGGACGGCCTCGGTACGGTGAAGGATGGCATGGAGGCAAGTTGGAGACTTGCGTGCGCATCCAAGGGACTTTGGACAGCAGAGACGATGAGCTGATGGGCACGGACTTCAAGGCATGCGTGAAGGATGGCATGGAGGCAAGCTGGAGGCTTGCGTGCATCCGAGGGACGGGAGCCGAAGATGAAGAGGGCGTGAAGGCACCAGTCGAGGCTACGGAGGAGGAGTCAGTCGAGTCGTGAGGATACGAGTGCTGTGTGAATGTACTCGGGAAGAGTTTCAGCTAGGGACCAGTCGACTGCCCTAAGAGCAGTCGATTGGTAGGTGGCTGGTGAGTTGGCTGAGAATTCGAACGTTGGGGTGCAACGGTCGAATTACAGTGGCACCAGTCGACTACCCTGGGAGCAGTCGACCGGTGGCGAGGGTTTCAGCACGTGTCTTATTTAAAGAGGATTTCGTGGTGGCTGAGATTCTTGACGAATCTTGTCTTGGTTAAAGGCAAGATAGTAGTCTTTGTGCTCAGTGCTTTGTTTGAGTTTGTGGTGAGGTTTCTCCACCCACAAGGATGTTGATGCAGTCTGGCCCTGATTGTTGTTTTGGTGTTGACATCGATTTTAAGTTTAGGTGGATTATTATTGATTATGATTAAGTCCTGATTGGGGATCAGGCGTGGCATGGATTGTGATTAAGTCCTGATCGGGGATCAGGCATAATGTTGGAAAATCCTAACCTGGAGGGTTAGGTGTATGAAAAGTCCTAATTCGGAAGAGGTGGGTGAAAAGTCCTAGCTTAAAGGGCTAGGTGAAAAGTCCTAACTTGGAGGGTTAAGTGCAAATTCCCATCTTGGAGAATTAGGTGAAAAAGTCCTGGCTTGGAGGGTCAGGTCCTAGCTTGGAGGGCTAGGTTTAGAAAGTCCTAATTCGGAAGGGTTGGGTGAAAAGTCCTAGCTTGGAGGGCTAGGTGAAAAGTCCTAACTTGGAGGGTTAGGTGCAAATTCCCAACTTGGAGAGTTAGGTGAAAAATCCTTAGCTTGGAGGGCTAAGGTGGATGAAAACATAGCTTGGAGGGCTAAGTTTGGGTCCCTGGATCGGTCTGGTGATCGATCAGGGAGTTTGGCACGTTGCTCCGTCGTGGATCGGTCTGGTGACCGATCCAGCGATAACTGATCGGACTGGTGACCGATCAGGGAGCGCACAGTGAGGTTGGGAACTTACTGTGTGGCTCCTAATCGGTCTAGTGACCGATCAGGGAGCAGGACGATGCTCCACTGCTTGGCTCCTGATCGGTCTGGTGACCGATCAGGGAGCAGGCAGTTCACTCACTGCCTTGCTCCTGATCGGTCTGGTGACCGATCAGGGAGCGAACAGTGAGTTGAGTTCCCCTGCTGCTTCGATCCTGATCGGTCTGGTGACCGATCAGGGGTCGAACAGAGAGGTTTACCAGACCGATCAGGGAGCAAACAGAGAGGTTTGGAAAACCTTCTGTTCGACCTCTGATCGGTCCGGTGACCGATCAAAGACTTAGGACTTAATTTCCCAAGTTACTGTTCACTCAGACGTGGACCGATCAGGCTCGAGCCTGATCGGACAGAGTCCAACCTGATCGGTCTGATGACCGATCAAGCATCACACTGATCGGTCTGGTGACCGATCAGGCCTGGATCGTCGCGAGTGCTGGGAGTCCCAGCAAAGCGATGGATCGGTCTGGTGACCGACCCACAGGCCCTGGATCGGTCCGGTGACCGATCACTTTAATTCAAAATGCACTGTCAGACGCTCTGATCGCGTCTGACCATATCCGATTCGCTGCTGTTTGCCTCTGATATTTGATTTACTGCGTGATATACTGCTTTAACAGTCTGATTAAGCTGCAGGTGACAGGGGAGGATTCAAACACTTAAGGAGAGTCAATGGAGCACTTTCCTTGGAGCAGGTTTGTCCGTTTTTCCATCTCAGATTACAACGGCCGAGCTGCAGACTGGAGCTGAGACTGGAGCTTGGCTGAGGGAAGCTCAGGGAGTCCAGGGATAGCTCAGTGGTAGCTGGTGTTGGCAGATGAGCAGCTGAGAGCTGCAGGGATGGTGTCATCTGATGCTTGGTGGAGAAACAAAAGGGAGTAGAAGACTTCGGCGGAAAAAGAGCGGTTACGAAAAGTTGTTGCTCGAGCTTGCTGAAGTGCTTGCTGCGATTTTGGTTCTCCACACTTGACTTGCTGTGTGCGTGTGCTGTTGATTCTTGAGCAAGTCATTGAAGTCTGAGAAGCAACCAACTCTTACGTGAGTGCTGGGAGGAACGAGCAAGGAGCTTGGAATCCAACAGTGAGAAGACACGAAGGAGGGAGTCCTTGCGTGAGATCGTCGCTGGGTGGAGCTCGAGATAAGCTCGCTGTGTTCTTGTCCTTGCTAGGTGCTGAGTAAGAGTATTCTCTGTGTTTCATTAAGCTTAAACTTACATCCTTGTTTGAAACGCTGTGGAGAGGTTTCTCCACCGAGAAGGAGGTTGCGTTATATCCGGTGAATACCGGGGCTTGATCTGCCGACGATCAAGGGATCGCCCACCTTAAGGGCACGCCAAGGAGTAGGGGCAAGTTATCCCCGAACCTTATAAACCCTCTTATTAGCGATCGGGATAGTTGTCTTTGCTTGCGTTCATTTCTGTTTTCGTTTACTGCACTGCTTCGTTTTCCTTTGCTTCTTCCGCTGTGCTACTAACAAAGTTGAGTGCAGAAATCTGCTAAGTGTTTGAAGTGCCAGAGATAAAAGTGATTGGCTATATTCACCCCCCCCTCTCTAGCCATCCGTGTTGGGACCGGGTGCATGTCGACAAGGATACGGGTTCGTAAAATTTTAAATTTTTACGTGCAGCGGAAGAATTAGCATAAAATAATTTCCTAAATTATTTTAACCACGTATCTAGCATGCAACCTTATGGTGTGTGGACATAATCATAAATTAAAACTTTGCGAAAAGTAAACTAATTTACTAAGTACCTCGCGTAACTCGAAGTAAGGGACGAGATCCAACCGTAGCGTCCCTTGGAAGCTTCGCCTCTATTCGCGTCCACGCCGAGTTCTCTTCGGGATGACTTCGCAAAGTCACGAGTTTTGTGCCAACGAGAACTACTAGATCCTCTAAAGGCACAACTAGAAGAACAAGAGAAAAGATAGGAAACTAACTACCAAAGTGACGGAATCTAAATTCCGAGAAGGAAGGAGTTGTGATCCGCTTCTTATTCTTCTTGGTTGGCTACTCCTTGGTGATGGTGACTCACGGCAACCTCAAGGGAGGTTGAGGTTGCGCCGGCCCTAGCTTGGACAAGGGGCGCCGGCCCTAGCTTGGACAAGGGGCGCCGGCCCTAGCTTGGAAGATGGGCGCCGGCCCTAGCTTGGAAGATGGGCGCCGACCCTAGCTTGGGAGAAGGGAAGAAGAGAATAAGAGAGAGAGAGAGAGGAAGCTACTAATCTCTTGATTTCTCAATTTCTTGATTTCTTGAATTAAGGGCTTGCCTTTGGTTCCTTTATATAGTAGCATCTCCCTTGCCAAGTCTCCCTCTTAACGGAATTTTCATAACAAATTTATCCTATAAATTCTCTTATGAATTATTCCGTTTAAACCAAGTTTTATTATAACTAATTTTATAATAAAACTAATACTTCTCTCTCTTTTAATTATGGAATAAAATTTGTATAAAATTTTCTTATTATGGATAAATCAATTCATAATTGATTTTATAAATTAAAATTAAACCAATTCATAGTTTATTTTAATTTTCATAAAAAGAATAAATTTCTACAAATTTATTTATAAATCTCTTTATATAAATTTCTTTTTATATATCAATTTATTTATCCATAATTCATAAAACAAATCGCGCTAGATTTATTTTATTAATTAAACCAATTAAATTGGTTTATTCCCTTTTTAATGGCCGGCCAAACCAAGAGGGTGGACACCCTTTTTGGCCGGCCAAAACAAGTCGATTCCATCGCGAATTAAACTCATTTAATTCGCCCATCAAGCCTTCAAAAGACTTAGCCATTTTAAGTTTTTGTTGCGCCTCTGACTAACTCAGATTCGACTTATTTCTCTTGATCGGAAAATCCAATTTTCAACTCGTTTTAAATCCCTCGGATTACTCGTAGTGCGTGTGACTAAATAGGCTTTCGATTTATGTTGGCCGTCTATAATCAACTAATTATAGAACGATCATGAGTGGCACCTAGTAGTACATCATGACCCCCAATTAATCGAAAGATCAACGGTTTGACCTCAGAAGTAATTCTAAAACCCTTCAGCAGCTCTAATGAATCGTGCCTCATTCCCTTCACCATCTTATACCCACTTGGTTCAGGACACGGTCTATGTGTGTCAGTCCCCACTAGGCTGACTACGTCACACCTAGCCCAAGTAGTGTCTTTCTCGTCCTTTGGATTTCTAATTACTCTCATGTATTTAAGAGACTCGCACTCTAAACATGATATACTCTGGCCAGAGGTTTTGAGTAACAATCCGACGATAGGCCTGGGTATACATCTCCTCGCAAGGAGTGGTGAATCCTTTGTAGGCTGTTCAAACATCTTCAGGCACTTTGGCTTATACCCAATCATCCTGGGTCCACACCTCCTTGGAGATGCTTGCTTAAGATGTTAAAGTATAAGTCTCCATGACCAAGATGACTTGAACACCGCAAGTCAAAGGAACATCGCACTTAGGCCGCAGTAAAAACTTCATTGACAAATCTATGTAGATTACCATATGAAGTCTTACAGCTAGTCACTCCAATGAACTAATTCCCTTAACTAGCATCCATGTTTATCTCCGGATATCCCAATGTCACCAGCCAGTGAGAATCAGGTGATTAGAGAATAACCCATGCTAGTCTCAACAGAATTGATAGTGTCCGTATTTATCAATTCATCGACTAGGGATGTTTTCAATACTTCACAATTGCACATTTAGAGATAATCACTAGTTGTGATCCCATCACAAATTCTCTTATGCTGTGAGTTGTATTGCGGACATTCAGTAGATGAGTTTAAGATCTCAATCAAATACACAAACATGTATACTCAAATAGTGAATTATCATTTATTAAAATAAATAAATGTTTACAATCATAAGGCGATTGCCTTAGAACACTTCTCTCATATCACTGACAATCCGTTCCCAACAAAGGAGCGACGAGGGCTAGCCGGAGGTTATCCGGGGAGTAATCCACCGACGGATTCTTGGATTAGTCACCCGTCCGGGGTGGATAGCAAGTAAACTCTTGTTGTTAGCATTGTTTTATTGTCTTTTGCATATTATTGTTTCCGTTGCGCTAACAACCTTGTAGAGATTCAACGAAAAAGTGCTATTCACCCCCCTCTAGCATGCCAGTCGATCTATCAGTTGGTATTAGAGTGAAGGACCGCTCTTGATCGGACTAATCGCCGAGGGAGCACACGCTAAAGGAGAAGAACATGGAAGATAAGTTTGGGGAAGACATCTACACACCACCGCCCTACGACCATGGAGATTTTAACTTTTGGAGGGCAAGGATCGAAACTTGATTCGGAATGGAGTGTTGGATCGAGAGAGACGATAGAGGGGGGTGAATATCGTTAATCGTTTTTCGGATAAAAACTTAGAGCAAGTACGCAGCGGAATAAAAACAATCGCGAACACAGGTAGTTTTACTTGGTTCGGAGCCTAGGTCGACTCCTACTCCAAGGCCCACGGTCGTTGACCGTTTATTGCGGGCAATACTATAATAGCGCAAAACCAGTTTACAAAAAGGTGATTACAATATTAGTGCAGAAAAGAAAAATAGCTCTTCGTTACCGACATCTGGTGTGGAAATTTATCTCGGAGCAGAGGGACGTCGTCGGCGCTTTTATCTCGAGTCGGGAGGTTTCCGGGGCAGAGCGCGGGAGCAAAAGAGCGTGAAAGCGTTGAAAAAATTGTTGTTCCAAGCCTTGGGGTCGAGGGCCTATTTATAGCCCCTAGGGGCGCCCGAAACGTCGGGGGCGCCCCCCATATGTCAGTGGATCCGCTTCCTTCTCGGTCAGCTCTGATCCCTTAAAAATCGGGATCAAGCTTTGACGGGGGCGCCCGGAACGCTGGGGGTGCCTGGGTTGACCGGGTCTCCTTCTTATCCGTTGGCTTCGAGGGGATCTGCTTCGTTAGCTTCACCTGGGGGCGCCCGGACCATCTGGGGCGTCCGGGAGCACTGGGGGCGCCCGGGAGCACGGGGGCGCCCTGCCCAGTAGCTGCAGAAGCAGTTCCTTTGGTTCGACTGTTTTGTGTTCACCTTGGGGGCGCCCGAGACACTCTGGGCGCCCTGCTTAGCTTCTGCCTCACTCCTTTGAGGCTCTCTAAGCTACAGACACTCGTTCCTTTGGTCCTGTATCCAGGGTTAGTCCAAAACAAGATAATACAATAATATATTAATTTTATACAGCGTTAGCTGTCTTGGTTCTGACTTTGGTCTCCAAAATGGAGCCCTAGGTCGAACCGACGCCTACTGTTCCCTCGACAGGGAATGCGTCCTCACCTACTCCTCTCGGGAGAATGTACCTGATGTCAATCGGCTCCTCCGGTTAGACTTTTGCCTAGCGGTCCTTCGCCAAGTCTTTGAACCCAATCTGTCCTTCGCCCGGTGCCTAGCATTCCTTCGCCAGGTCTTCAGTCCCAAGCTGTCCTTCGCCTGGTTCCTAGCAGTCCTTCGCTAGGGCTTTAGTCCCCTGTCATTCCTTCGCCAGTGCCTAGCAGTCCTTCGCTAGGGCTTTATACCCTGACATTCCTTCGCCAGGTGCCTAGCAGTCCTTCGCTAGGGCTTTGTACCCTGGCATTCCTTCGCCAGTGCCTAGCAGTCCTTCGCTAGGACTTTTCCTGCACACTTGAGTAAAATGTTAGAAAACATTATACCTTAACTTTTGAACCCTATTGTCATCATCAAAACACAGGTTTGACTTGGGTGCTTTCTGCACCAACAATCTCCCCCTTTTTGATTTATGGCAACCTTGGTTCAAAAAGTTAAGTTAATCAGAGCAAAAAATTAAATTTTGTTCCCTCCTCCTGGAAGGAATCTCCCCCTAGATTTTTCAAAACTTCGTGGAGTTTTGAAAATAGATTCTAAGTTTGAAGATGGATTTAAGTTTACTTAGAATAATTTTCAACAGACAATTTTTGAAAAACTTAAAAAGGATTTTTGAAAACTTACGTTTGAGTACTAAGGAAAAATTTTGACGCCTTAAGTTTAAGTACTCAAAAAGTTTTGAAAACTAAGTTTAAAGTACTTGGTAAAATTTGAAAAACTTTAGTTTTAAGTACTTAGAGAATTTTGAAAAGCTTAAGTCTTAAGTACTTCGAAGATTTTGAAAAGCTTAAGTCTTAAGTACTTAGAAGATTTGAAAAACTTTAGTTTTAAGTACTTAGAGAATTTTGAAAAACTTTAAGTGTTTAAAGTACTTAGAGAATTTTGAAAAACTTTAAGTTTTAAAGTACTTAGAGAATTTTGAAAAACTTTAAGTGTTTAAAGTACTTAGAGAATTTTTAAAAACTTTAAGTTTTAAAGTACTTAGAGAATTTTGAAAAACTTTAAGTTTTAAAGTACTTAGAAAAAAATTTAATTACGTACTTTTTGAATAAAGGAAAGAATTTGAATTTTGAATTTAGAGAAAAATTTTAAACTCTCTCCTTTCCTATCTCTCCCCCTTTGCCATATATCAAAAACAAATAAATATAGCAGAACCAGAATAATTAAATTGCATAAAGGAAAATAACTTGCATGATTTTGCTGTACTGAACTAGTTCATGATAAGAATTAAACCAAATCAGTTTCAATTTCTCCTTTTAGGGACCTGTCTAACCCAATTAGCTACTTACTAACTGTTATAAATAGTAGTTTTCGCTAGGGTTAGTCAAGTTAAGTGTTTTATTCAAGTTAGATTTTCTAAACTTGACACTTAACTTGATTACTGTGTAAGTTGTATTTAGTGCCCCAATTACTGCAGATGCACTGACTTAAAGCATCTTGAATTAAGGTAAAGACCTAAGCATCTCAACCCTTTCTAAGTTATTAATCAAAAGTGCCCTAAGGTGCTTGTGAGATGTTGGCTTCTAAATCTATAGGTGCATGCAGTTCTAGGGTTAGGGCCTAGGCTAAGTCCATTTACGAAAAGCCCTAGTTTTGAAAGGGGATATTTTTAAAAATAAAACTAAGTAAAAAAAATTATTTTTAAAACTTTTCAAAACTAAGTAAAAGCTGATTTTGAAAGCATTTAAAAACTTTTTAAAAAAAAATTAGTAAAGCAGTAAGAAAACCAAAAAGTAGACTAAACCTATTCTACCAAGCATAATCCTAATTGCTGATCAAATAGTCAAACAAAATAAGTACTCATTTTCATAAGTCAACAGAGAGAATCAGGACAGTCATACAAGTCAACCATAAGTCAACCTTACTGAGTAGGGGCAGTCAAATAGTCACTAGAACAATGCTAATCAAATCTAGGAAGAGGGACCAGGATAATCAGAAGAGCCTGGCTGCCAGAATCAAAGCAGCTCCATCATCTCGTGATACTGTGCGTCTCTGGTTTCCCTCTCAACTCTAAGGGCACTCATATACTCAGTGTAATATCCTAGATTTGTCTCCATATCTTTAGCATGGTTTGCCTCTACTTCCTCTCGGAGGCTCTGAACCTGTGTCTCGAGCTGTGTCACTCTCTCGTACAGTGTCGGTGGTGGAGGCTCGTCTATGTGCGCTCGAGCCGCGGCTGCCACATCTCCAACGTCGACCTCAACCTCCTCGTCTGAGGCGATCTGAGCTCCAGCTTGCTGTCGTCTCCAAGTCAAAACCCCGGTGCCCGATACCTCTATACCGGCTAAAGAGAAGTTTCTAAACCCTATCTCATCAAAATCAGTCATCGCAGTCATCTCACCAACAGTGACGTCACGACCGTGATGGTGAAGGATGGAAGTGATGATGTGGCAATAGGGGGTGCGCACTCGTCCCTGAGTGGTAACACCAGACGCATGCAGAATAGCATGAAACATGTGTAGTCTGATGTCAATGTCAAGATGATGGATCAGGGCATATAGAAGGAAAGTATGAAAAGGTCGCATGGTAGCGATATCCCTAGTGGATAGAGGTAAGATGCATCGACCAGAACTCTGTACAGGGCGTAGTCCTGGACCTGAAGGTCAACGGACTGGAATCGTCTATTTGCGGGGAGTCTAGCTTCCCTATAGAAATAGGCGTGGAGAGTGTCTAGAGTAATGTGAGAGTAGGGAGCATCAAATAGAGGTTCCTTAGGTGGATAGCAACAAAAGGTGGACTGGGAGGGTCGTAGTCTAAGAAATCGATTTAGCAAGGAAGGGGTGATCGACAAGGGTATCCCTTGAACAGTAGTGGAAAACATAAGATCGTTCTCTCTAACTATGTTATTATAAAATTCTGCACATAAGGATGTGTTAATGGTGTGAGTGCAGAATACTAGATTATCTAGTTGATAAAAGTTAATGACATTCATGGCTAAGGGACAGGATTGGGTAAAGAAATGTCGATTGAGATAGCTAGTTTTGATAGGCTTGTAAGTTGTTCGAGCAAACTTATTACACAGTTCTAGAGTCGGGAACCTAGGGTCGGGACTCGGTTCGGTACCAGGGTTCACTTGGTTTGCTCGGCGTTTTCTAAGTTAAGAAACACACATTTATAAGAAAGGAATAATTTTAAATGCATAAAAGAATTAAGAAAATAATTCTAAATGCATAAAAGAAATCATACCGAGGAGGCATGGTTGAGATTGAGGAAGCACAAGTGTCACTTGATCTCCTTGGAAGGAAGGAAGTGAGGAAGGAGGATGGTATTTGGTGTGGGAAGAAGAGGGGGTTCGGATGCCCTTTTATAGGCAAGTGATTGGGGGCGCCCGGGAGCTCCCGGGCGCCCGGGAGCTCCCGGGCGCCCGGGACAGTGGTCACTGCCTTTTGGCAGTGACTAGGTCTGGTTGGGGGCGGCCGGGATGGCCCGGGCGCCCCGGTCAGGCTGATTTTGTAGCTTTTGCTGCTTTGATTGTGGTGGGGGTGCCCGCGAGGTTCCGGGCGCCCTGGTTAAGTGTGAAGGCAGCTTTTTGCCTCGAAAGTAGGTAAAGGCAGAGGGGGGGGTGCCCGAGGAGTCACGGGCGCCCGGAGTGTATAGGAAATGACAAATTTGAAGCTTGTCATTGTTTGACCATGGTTTAGTTGGTTTGACCATGGTTTGAAATGTTTTGACTGCTTTGACCATGGTTTGACTGCTTTGACTATGGTTTGACTATTTTGACCATGGTTTGACTATGTTGACTATGGTTTGACTACGTTCTGAATTTACAGGATTAAATCATAATATAGGTATTGAGTTTAATTTTACTATCTCACCAATCTAGGGTTTTTCAATCATGTTAACCTTATAGGTTTTGTGAGACAGGTTTTGATAAAAGAATTTTTTAAGAAAAACATAATTTATTTTGAAAAACTTAATTAATTTTGAAAACAATTGAATTTATTTTAAAAAGAATGTTTAATTCTATAAGTAACTGAAAATTTGTGTTAGATTTGAGTTTGACAAAGAATAATTTGAATTTGAATTTCAAAAATTGGCTTCCAGGTCTTGACGAGGCACTAGGCTTTCTTTGGCCGTAGCCTTATTGGATCATCAACTCTTTCCTTGACAAAGCCTTTTAATGAAATTTCATTTTCAAAATTAATCTTTGAAAAATTCTGGTCTAACTAGTTTGGGTCTTGGATCGGTAGCTTCGGCTAGTTCCGCCAAAATGGCTTCCCTAACGTACTATCATCTCACCTCCACCCAACACTATGTTGTCAAAATTCAGTTAAGTTTGTTTAGTCCTTAAACTAACCATTCCTAAGTCTAAGCATTGTAAATTGCAGAAAATAAATAAGCAATCAAACAATCAAATTGCAAGCAAGAATTGAATTTTATCTAACAATAAATATTGTTTTTAATTTGACTCCCCCTGGACTAAAGCCACGATAATGGTTAGGCAAGATGTGAATCTTCTCCTTGGGGATCCAATACTGATTTGATTCAGATTATTTGTTCAGGTACAGTTTAGGTACCCATGCCTGAACTTTACTTCTGGACTGATTCAGTACAGCAAAATAGGATCATTGTCTAGACTTGGTTCTATAGCCTAGTCCGCATCGATTTAGAACCGATTTCTATTTTCCAAGAATTATGTCAAGACCCTTGGAACCAGAAGTAAATCGTTCTAAAGCTGATATAAGATCCTTAACCTGAGTTTTCAGGGAGGAATTCTCTTTCTCAAGTTTTTCAACTTGAGTAGAGGTTCCTTCTTGAACCTTCTCAGTTAAGGGTCTAGAGTCAGCTCCCTCTTTCAGGTGTTTTACTTCCTGTCGGAGGGATTCGACTCGGAGTTTAGCTTTCGCCAAATCTCGAGAAAGATAAGAGATTAATTCATTTAATTGACTTCTAGTAAAACCACTTACCTTGATTTCGCCGTCCTCTGAAAATGTTAGCCTACCGTTGTCCTGTTCTGATTCTGACTCAGTCTCGACTTCCTCTGAGGCGGTTAGTGCGAGCAGGTTCGATTGTGGGGCCTCTTCTTCTTCTTCGGAGGAGTACTCGTCCCACGTTGCTTGAAGTGCCTTTTTCCTTTTATTCTTCTTGGTCTCCTTCAGGTTGGGGCATTCGGTCTTGTAGTGGCCCTTCTTCTTGCACTCGTAGCAGGTTACGTTGGGCTTGTTCTTTTTATTTTCCGGTTCAGCTGGTTCGTCCTTTCTTCGGCTGGCTTTCCGTCTGTTGGTTTGGTTCTTCAACTCCTTGTAGTAGTTTCGGGCCAGTCGGACCAGCTTAGGTCTATCTCCTTCTTCATCTTCTGAGTCTGAGTTGGACTCGGGTTCAGGTTGAGATTTCTTCTTGGTTGTCCTTCCAGTTTTACCTGCAATAAAGGCAATACCTTTCTCGGCCAAATTGCAGTTAGTCTGTTTATGCAGTTCTAATTCAGAAAATAATTCATCTAATTTTATTTTTGAAAGGTCCCTTGAAACCTTGTATGCATCTACCATAGATGCCCATAAGGTGTTTCTCGGGAAAGCATTTAAAGCATACATTATTAGGTCACGGTTTTCTACCTTGTGACCAATGGTGTGTAGACCGTTCATTAGTTCTTGAATTCGTGCGTGAAGCTGAGCTGCTGTTTCGTTGTCGGTCATTTTGATGGTATACATCTTGTTCAGGAGTAGGTCTCTCTTGCTGATCCGAGTGTCTGATGTTCCTTCGTGCAGCTCGATTAGTTTTCCCCACAGCTCCTTGGCACTGTTGAAAGGGCCCACCCTGTTCAGCTCCTCTTTTGTTAAGCCACATTGGAGGGTTTGGGTCGCCTTTGCATCTGCTTCAATTTTCCGTTTTAGAGCGGTGTCCCACTCTGTGTAGCTTTGAGGTACTCCTTCAGCATTTTTCGGAATCTCCAGTCCGGACTGGATGATTATCCACATGTCCACCTGAGTTTTCAGGTGGACCTCCATTCTGCTCTTCCAGTAGGAGAAGTCCTCCCCACTGAAGAGAGGTGGTCTTGCGGTGCTGAAGCCTTCTTGCATTGCCATTTTATCTGAAAAAATAAACTAACAAAAAGGATATCCCAAGACTTGGTCTTGGATTAGTAGTGCGGGATAAAGAGAAAATATTTGTCGAGGGGTGTTGCACCAACCTCGACTTACAAAAAAAATTTCGAAAAGAAAAGAAAAAGTTTTTTTTAAAAAATTTTTAAAAAAAATCCAAAAAATTCTCAAATTAGTGGTTGCACCAAATTTGAGCTTCCCCGCTCTGATACCACTTGTTGGATCGAGAGAAACGATAAAAGGGGGGTGAATATCGTTAATCGTTTTTCGGATAAAAACTTAGAGCAAGTACGCAACGGAATAAAAATAATCGCGAACACAGGTAGTTTTACTTGGTTCGGAGCCTAGGTCGACTCCTACTCCAAGGCCCACGGTCATTGACCGTTTACTGCGGGCAATACTATAATAGCGCAAAACCAGTTTACAAAAAGGTGATTACAATATTAGTGCAGAAAAGAAAAATAGCTCTTCGTTACGGACGTCCGGTGTGGAAATTTATCTCGGAGCAGAGGGACGTCGTCGGCGCTTTTATCTCGAGTCGGGAGGTTTCCGGGGCAGAGCGCGGGAGCAGAAGAGCGTGAAAGCGTTGAAAAAATTGTTGTTCCAAGCCTTGGGGTTGAGGGCTATTTATAGCCCCTGGGGGCGCCCGGAACGTCGGGGGCGCCCCCCACGTGTCAGTCGATCCGCTTCCTTCTCGGTCATCTCTGATCCCTTAAAAATCGGGATCAAGCTTTGACGGGGGCGCCCGGAACGCTGGGGGCGCCCGGGTTGACCGGGTCTCCTTCTTATCCGTTGGCTTCGAGGGGATCTGCTTCGTTAGCTTCACCTGGGGGCGCCCGGACCATCCGAGGCGCCCGGGAGCACGGGGGTGCCCTGCCCAGTAGCTGCAAAAGCAGTTCCTTTGCTTCGACTGTTTTGTGTTCACCTTGGGGGTGCCCGGGACACTCCGGACGCCCTGCTTAGCTTCTGCCTCACTCCTTTGAGACTCTCTAAGCTGCAGACACTCGTTCCTTTGGTCCTGCATCCAGGGTTAGTCCAAAACAAGATAAAACAATAATATATTAATTTTATACAGCCTTAGCTGTCTTGGTTCTGACTTTGGTCTCCAAAATGGAGCCCTAGGTCGAACCGACGCCTACTGTTCCCTCGACGGGGAATGCGCCCTCACCTACTCCTCTCGGGAGAATGTACCTGATGCCAATCGGCTCCTCCGGTTAGACTTTTGCATAGCGGTCCTTCGCCAGGTCTTTGAACCCAAGCTGTCCTTCGCCTGGTGCCTAGCATTCCTTCGCCAGGTCTTCAGTCCCAAGCTGTCCTTCGCCTGGTGCCTAGCAGTCCTTCGCTAGGGCTTTAGTCCCCTGGCATTCCTTCGCCAGTGCCTAGCAGTCCTTCGCTAGGGCTTTATACCCCTGACATTCCTTCGCCAGGTGCCTAGTAATCCTTCGTTAGGACTTTGTACCCTGGCATTCCTTCGCCAGTGCCTAGCAGTCCTTCGCTAGGACTTTTCCTGCACACTTGAGTAAGATGTTAGAAAACATTATACCTTAACTTTTGAACCCTGTTGCCATCATCAAAACACAGGTTTGACTTGGGTGCTTTCTGCACCAACATGGAGTGGGTGTGTAGAATTGCACTTGAATAGCCGTTCGAGATTCCAAGGGATAAGCATAGAAAGAGGCTTAGGCCTAGATATTGTAATCAAGAACAACAAGATCAATCCAAGACAAACGAAAAGGTAATGACAATTTTAGTTAATCTTTTGCCTAACAATGTTTTGAGTTGTATGGGTAAATATCAAAATGCATATGAATTGTGGAGCAAATTGAAAGAAATTCATGAGAAACCTACACAATCCAAAGAGATGAGTCAAATGGTTCAAGAAGAAGAAAAAGGAGAAGAATTGACCATCTCATCAAGTGAAGTGGAAGAAGAAAGTGAGAGACCATCTACCTCATCTAGAGAAGAGGAGGAGGTCACCACCTCAAGAATTGAGGGGGAGGAGAGATCCTCGTCAATGCCGGAACAAGAGGAGGCATCCACTTCATCCAAGGTTGAAGGAGAAGTCAACCTAGTCTCCACCTCTACCTCCACCAAAGCAAGAGCCAAGGACCACATCACATGCTTTGGGTGCAATGAAAAGGGGCACTACAAAGACAAGTGTCCACTAGGTAAAAAGGAGATAAAGTCCCAACTCATTTCAAATTCTTCTAGTTCTAACATGGATTGTAGGAACAGAGAAGTCCAAGCTAAACGAAAGAGAATCAGATGCTTCACGTGTGGTGAGCTAGGACACTACCACACGAAATGCCCAATGAGTGGAAAGCTCAAGAAAATGGAGCATCTAAGAAGATGGGAGAAGGAGGAGAGAAAGAAAAGAAGTTCACAACAAGGAGGGACTACAAGGGTAAGGGAGGTACTTCCTAACCCAAGGTTAAAAAGCAATTCAATCTCAAGTTCTTCCTTGCATTTTAAGAATCATGTTAATTACCCATCCATGCATACTAGTTTTAATGAACAATGCTTAATGGTGCATAACTTTGAATTTAGATATAATGATAGGACTAGGATCAACAAGGTAGATCAAAACCCTATGAAAAGCATGCATAATGATAGACCCAAGACCTCTAGATCTAAGGATCATGTCACTAATCCCAAAAAGGGAAGGAATGTGCCTAGGAAAATGGGTAGTTCTAGGGATGCCCAAAGTGGACATATAGACTCCAAGGTTAAAGGTCTAGAGAAGAAAAATCAAGTCTTGAGAGCAAGGCTTGACAAACTAGAAAAGACCCTAGAAAAATTCATAGTTGGATCAAAGGGTCTAGACATAGTGTTGGGTAGTATAAAACCCAACTATGATAGATCGGGTTTGAGATACCGGTCTAAGACCTCCAAGGCCAACAAAAAGAAGTATGTTGGGGAAGCATACAATCATGGCAAGGAGAGAACTCCAAGAATGACAAAGGAATGCCATCAAAAGGTAAAAAGAGTGACTTAACCAAGGACAATGTGTCCAAGGTTAAAAAGGTTAGATTTGTAGGTCAAGAATCACCAGGGGCACACCGGTGTGGTCTAGTATGGATTAAGTCACCTAGGGAGGTGGCTAGGGCTCAGAGCTCAAGGGGGAGCTCTAGGAGCCTTTGGGGTCCATGGTAAATGGATCTCAAGAGTTTCTCTCCTAGGAAATTAGGTTAAATGTGCCAAATAGGGTTGGAAGACTTGGGTAAGTCTTAATCCTAGGTTTTGACACATTAAAAAGGGATTTAAGGAGAAAAAGATGAAAATGGGGGTATAATCGGTAAAAATACCATATAATTGAGTGCTAAAAATGTATCATGGCCAAGTATTAGAAGATATATCAAGGAAAGACCACAATTAGGACTTTTGGGATAAGTTTAAATGATACATTTTAGAGAAAGTTGAGTTTCGTGTCAATCTTGGGATCCGGAGTACATTTGTTTGGAAATGTATTTTTCCCAAGTAGATATTGGCCCCACAAACCTCCCCACGAAATTTCAGAATTTTTGGATATTTATGGAATTATTTAGGCATTACTGAAATTGGGCTGAAAAACCTAAAATTCAGGTATCAGTCGACTGCCCCAGGGGCAGTCAACTGGTATCAGCCCAGAAACATTCTGTGAGTTTTGGGAGTCGACTGCCTGAGGGGCAGTCAACTGATCCAGTAGGGCTAGAAAGAAAAGGTATTTTGGATGATAAGATATGTACTTAAAGTTAAATCCTTGGTTACACTCTGTAAATTATGTCTTGCCTCATGATTTAATGGTGATTACATAAAATGAGGCTATGTGGATATCATGGAATTTAAGAAAAATTGGTGAGGGCTTTAAATTCAATAAATGATATCAAATGATAAATGCTTGATGAATGGAAAGGAAAGAATTCAGGACAATTCCATGTGTCGAATTATGATGGGTAGATTTGACAAACACATGGAATTAGAGATACATTTGAAAATTAATACAAAATGTCAATCCTTTGAGGAAATTAGGAGTTGTACCAAAAGTCAAGCACATTTGTGGTTTTTATGAAATCATATTTTTCTAGGATAGGGTATATCCTAGCAAGTGTGCTTGCAAACCCGTAGGATTGTTTAAGGTTTTGTAAAGTTCTTGTTGGCACTAGGGATAAGGTTGCTTGGGGGCAATCCTTAATGGTGTCCAAGGAAGAGGAACCTGGGTTGTTAGGTTGGGTAGAACCTAATTTGAGTCTATGGTGCTAAGTTGGGTAGAACTTCACCTAGGAAAATTGAAAATTGGGAGAAGGCATAGGTTAAGGGGGAGGTTGCCTCCTTGGTTGCCTTAATTTTCATAAGACAATTTTTGGATTTTGTGTCCAACTTGGGAATGGTAATAGATACATGGTGAAATGTATTTTTCCCAAGTAGGTATGCGTACCACAAAGTTCTTCACGAAATTTGGGAATTTTTGGAGATTTGTGGAATTTCTGGCGCATTTCTGAATTTGGTCAGAAAACTGATAAATCAGAGTATCAGTCGACTGCCCTGGGGGCAGTCGACTGTTCAGGGCTGGTATGGGTATCCAGCAGCTGACTTGGGTCCAAGTGATGGAAAACGAGTATATGGTGGATTAATACACTGTGTATAGGATCATTGGGAATTAAAAGAACCAATAATTGGGTTATTGTTGAGTTCTTTTTTATGTATGACAAAGGGGGAGAAGTGTTGGGTTAATTTGGGAAATTAAACACACATTTGCTAGAAACCCTAGGTTTAGGGGGAGCTAAGATTAAGGGAGAGCATGGTTGCTCCATTCTTAGCGTAAGGGGAACTTTGGAGAGGTTCTTAAAAAGCCTTTGTAAGTCCAGTGTTAGGGGAGCTTGGGAGAAACTTTAAAAGGCCCGATTTTGTGAAAAGTCCTAACTTGGAGGGTTAGGTGTGAAAAGTCCTAGCTTGGAGGGCTAGGTGTGTAAAAATTCCTAAACTCGGAGGGTTATGTGTAGGATGCCTTGAGTTAGGATCCATCCATGCATTGCATATGCATTACTTTTGCTATTGACTACTATTTTGCTTTCCCTAACTTAAACGTATGGGTGAGACTTAACTAAGTCACCTCAATTAGATTAAGAAACTTAGAGGCATATCCCAAAAGTTGAGAAAATTGGGTAATAGAACAATTATACTATGTCTTGGCAATTAGCCAAAACTAACTCAAAATGATGTGTAATATGGATCTTGACCCTTTTGTTTCCAAGAGTTGCATAAGATGTAATTGGTAAAATATTACCTTCCTAATTATACCAAGTCTTGAGCGATTATCCAAAGCTAACTCAAGATGAGGTATAATATGGATCTTGTCCCACATGAATATGGTCGCTTTTTGGTTTGGAGCTAGTAGTATGGGCAAATTGAGTTTGCCTACATCCATGACTAGCCCCTATCAATGCTCTACGATTCAGTGGGAGTATCATTTAATTAAAGACATAATTAAATGATCTAGATATGATACTTATTTATATATATTTTATTGTTGTAGATCACCAAGTCATCTAACATGTCAAATACTCTCTCTCTGCAATCCGTCCTTGAGAAGGAAAAGCTCAACGACGCTAATTTCCTGGACTAGTACAGAAACTTGAGGATCGTCCTCAAGCAAGAACGAAAGCTATACGTCCTAGAGCAACCACTTTCAGAAGCACCCGCTACTACCGCTACTCGTGCGGAAAAAGATGCTTACAAGAAGCATCAGGATGATGCACTCGATGTATCATGCATCCTGCTTGCCACCATAAACTCTGAGCTTCAGAAGCAACATGAGAACATGGATGCACATGATATGGTTGAGCACTTAAAACAACTATATCAAGGGCAAGCTAGGCATGAGCGGTTTAAGATGTCTAAGGCCCTATTTGCATGCAAGATGCGAGAAGGAACTCTCGTAGGAACTCACGTACTCAATATGATTGGGTGTATCGAGAACCTTGAAAGATTGAGATTTCCACTGGGCCAAGAATTAGTCACGGACCTTATCCTGCAATCATTGCCGGAAGGGTACAGTTAATTTGTCATGAACTATAACTTGAATGAAATTGACAAGCCATTGCCTGAGATGCTCAGCATGTCGAGAACTGCTGAACTCCATCTCAAGAAAACCAAGACCAGTAATATACTGATGGTACAGAAGGGCAAACGAAAATGGAAGCCTAAGGGCAAGGGTAAGACCCAAGCCAAAGGCAAGGCCAACTCTACTGCACTAAAGGCCAAAGGCGGGGTGTCTAAGGAAGGGACCTGCTTCCACTGTGATGAGACCGGACATTGGAAGCGGAATTGCAAAATCTACCTAGAGGAAGTAAAGAAGAAAAGAAGTGAGACTTCTGTCTCAAGTATTTTTGTTATATAAGTCAATCTATCTATTTCTTCTTTTTGGGTATTAGATATCGGTTGTACATCTCACAATTATACTAATGTACAAGGCCTTCGAAGAGCTAAATCGTTGACAAAGGGCGAGGTGGACCTACGAGTAGGTAATGGCGCAAGAGTTGCTGCTATAACTGTAAGAAGTTATGGAGCAACAACTTGTTCAAGTAGACCAACCTCTTTGCAGATCTGATAGGATATGTCGTCAGCCTGAGAGATATTCATTTCTCTTGTCTGACCATGATAACATTATGCTTGTTGAGTTGAACGAGCCTACATCCTATCAAGAAGCTGTGATGAGCCCAGATTCTGAGAAATGGCTAGAGGTCATGAGGTCCAAAATGGAATCCATGTACACTAACCAAGTATGGACTTTAGTTGATCCACTTGAGAGGGTTAAACCCATTGGGTGTAAGTGGGACTTTAAAAGAAAGACTGACATGGATGGTCTTATACATACCTATAAAGGGCGATTGGTAGCTAAAGGTTTCAAGCAGATTCATGGTATCGACTATGATGAAACCTTTTCACCAGTTGCGATGCTTAAGTCTATTCGGATCATGCTTGCTATTGCAGCTTACCATGATTACGAGATCTGGCAGATGGATGTCTGATAAGTACCATTTTATTGATTATTTTAGTTACTAAAATCCATGTTTGACCCATGTTTTTCTTGCTTTATTGTGAATTTATTCTAAGTTCTAGAAACTATTGTTATTTTTGGACTTAATTACAAATCTTTACATATTTGAATTATTTGGCCACTAAATTTTTAATCTATTTTTGCAGGCTTGAAAAGATCATGGACCTAGGGCATACTGGGTCAAACTTGAGTCGGAAGTGGACCCAGATCGAGTTATCAAGCTTCGAATTAATCTGGGTCGTCCGATTCAAAAGCGGCTAGATCTGAGCCATCTGGGACCATCTGAGGTAATCCGAGCTAGGGTTAGGGTTAATCAAGCACTCTGATCAAGATCTGAAGGTTTCATCCCAATCAGAGATCAATCAACCGTTGGATCAAGCTCAGAGGGTTCTAGACTGTCCATTTAAAGATTAGGTTGATCTGGACCATCTGTTGCAAATCTGGAGGATCCGAGCTACCCCGAGGTAGATCCTGACCCTTGATCAACATCATAAAAGTTTGGCTCAGATCGGATGAAGATCAGCCGTTGGATTTTCTCAAAACAATCTGGGCCGTTCATGCTTAAGTATTTAATCAAAATTTCCCTCAGTTCTTCCTCGTCACGTCTTCCTCGCCGCAACCTTCTTCTTCGTTTGTTCTTCGTTTCTTCAGCTAGTTTCTTCAATCCAAGGGGCGCGACCCCTCAATTCCTTGTTTAGATCGAGTCCTAGGTCATTGGGGAAGTCTCTCGGTGAAGTTCCAGCTTGAGAATTACCCAAGAAATAGGGCTGTTGTGAGGTTTCCGTGGCTTTGCTGTTTGAAGTTGTCGATTTTAGCTGTGCTCCATTTCCATCCACCGGAGCTATCTGGAGGGGTTCCCTAGAGTGCTCTGACCATCCCCGAATCACCATCGCACTTGGACGCAGCTGAATTGAAGATTTCGAATGGAATTTCAGATTGAGCAGAGTTTGAGTTGGGATTGAATCACAGAGACAATTTCTCAATGGTTTGCTGAGCTTAGGGGTTCGAGGTCAGCCCTTGCGTGACGAACAAGGAGTTCTTGAGCTAGGGAAGGGATTGAGGAGTAGATTCTTTAGTTAATTTCTGTTTTTAGCTGTAATTTTATTTCTGCAGTTTGTGTCTGTTTCTGAATTTTTGTATCAGCTACCTTAGTTTCAGTTTTAAATTTTTCTGCTTTAATTAGTGGTTCGAATCTGTTCTTTCATTAGTTAGCTAGTTTGTTTCGTTAATACTTCACTTAATTTCATCTGCTTTGCAATTTTATAGTTGCGTACCAGTTTTATGCTCTGTTTTTCCTGCATATTAGTGTTCCCTGCGTACCAATTTTCCTTTCCTTGAGTTCCTGAATTTTGCATTAGGCTAGCTTAAGTTTTATCATCTGAATTTATAGTGTAGTTGTTTCAATTACAAAGAATCCTATAATAATTTCTGCATTCAATTTCCATTTCTGGGAGTTCGGTTGTATTTCTGCAAGTTCAGCCAACAACTGCTTTGCATTTCATTTCTGCCGTCAAATTATTCCTGCACATCCATGGGATTTGAATTCTTGTTTCTGACTTCAATTGCTTAGGAAATCTGCAGTCGATTGTTTGTTTCACGTCATTTACTTTAGATCAGTTGTAGATCTGTTTTTGTATCAAGCAACAATTCAACACTACAGCTTGTCATTTCTGAACTTGTAGCAGTCTTCTTTTTACGTATCAGCTTGCAAATGAACTCGGTTTGTTCCTGAGCTGTAATCTCCATTCTTGCACTTGAGTTTAATTCAGAATCCTTGTTTTGCATCCAATTTGGTTTCTAAAATTTTTGCATTTTATTCCTGCATTTCTGCATGCAGTTTCTGCGCATTCACTCGAGGCTTTAGATTTGTATCTAAATTTATCCATCCTTGGTCTGAACTGTATTCATTCATTTCTGCAAAATACTTTACTGATAGCTACCTTTCCAACCTGATCGATTAGTTTCATTTCTGGGTTGTTAGAATCATATTTGGCACAATAGTTTTCTCATTTTTGGTGTATCAAGTTGATGAATTCTGCACCTTGTATCAAGAGCAGAATCGGCATGGGTTTGTATCAAGTTGAGTGCAATTTATAGTGTATTCTTGAACTTGAAATCAGTCTCTTTTGCAGTCATTGCATTTCTGAACTGTAAATCTCCTTTTCAGCAGTTTTCAGCTTGCATTTCTGCTCTTGGTGTCAAGTGAAATTTGGCACTGATTTAGTACCAATTTGTTTATGGATTGTTTTGCATTAGGTTGGTTTTAAGTGGCAATTCCTGAAGATAATTTCTGCATTGGTATTAACCGAAATTTGGTTCAATTTCATATCATATTTGTTCTCCAAATTAGGCTAAGTTGCATTTAAGCTCCAATTTGTTTGAGTTCATTGGCTGAAGTACTTGGGTTAAGTTCCATGGTTAAGTTTTTACCCCTTTCATTGAGTTTTCATTCTAATTGCAACCAAAGACCCAAATATTTATTTGAAACCCAAAAATCAAACGACACAAACTCGAGCTCGAATCAAACACAACCTCAACTAGCCCTAGGAAAAATACGACCTGTGACCCCTTTACTACGCTTTTATTCTTTGATTGCAAAAAGGGTTTCTAGCTTTATAAATATCTAAATTTTGATGACCCATATTTGTGACACCTAGTTTGGCGGTCATCAAAATTTTAAATGGTACTTATCAACTTCCCCACACTTAAGCTTGAGCTTCTCGCGAAACTACTAAATATGTATCCCCTAGATTTTCTTAAGTATAATTAGAAGCAATTGAAAAGAAATTACCTAGGGTCGTTAATTCTCAAAAATCTAAGCTCTATGGATTAGTATCTCGTCCTTAAATCAACAACTTAGCATTTCCATTCTTCATGAGTCATTGAGATGAATTTAACTCACTAGCCTTTCAACGGAAGTTTTGGTGGCTCTCTCCTTAAGTTCTAAGTTGATGATGGAAGTGGAGCTTACTCAAACACACATGCTTCTTGCACTACCATAGGCTTGCTTATTATCTACTCTACATCATTATTCATGATTAGGATCAACATCTACAAAAACAAATGAAAATCATAGGAAATGGTAAGATATGGAGTAAAAGTTAAGAAAATAGATAATTTGATGAACTGGGAGACTTGGTTGCTCAAGAATGTTTCCAATGTACTTTGCTTCTCTTTACAGTCCTCCAGTGATAGTCAAAAGTGTGATGGAGTAAAACTTTTGCCCTTCAATTTGGATGAAGATAACCCTATTGATCTCAATGTGCCAAAAAACCTCATTGGTGTGCCAATTGCTTCCTTCTCTTTTCTCAATTTTTTTTCTTTCTTTCTCTCTAGTAAAGTCGGAATGGTAGTGATGCAAAGCTTGGATTTGGATGATATTACCTTCACTGATCTCATGGAGCCAAAATTTCAATTTTTGTGTCATTTTGCTTCTTCCTTCTCTTCTTCTCTCTTTTTTTTCGAACTGTTTTTCTTCTTTTTTTCTGCTCTCAAGTCTTCTAATGGAGCATTTCAGATCAGTTTTTATACCAGAAAACTTAAGACATCAAGTGACATAGATTCTCCGCTTACAATCCTCACTAAACACCTCTTACAACTCCTTTTGATACACTATCCTTTACAAGTTGGCACACTTCCATCATTTGTTTCTTTCCTTTTTTTTGTGTTTCAAATTCAGCTCCACGGCATCTTCATTGCAATTTTCTGATTTCTTAAATAATCAACATCAGTTAGCATCACATAGTGTAGTGGAGAGTTTGAATTTTCCACTTGAAAATGGCTAAGTAGCAATCGAATTTCAGCCACTGCACTGCCTCTTTTTTTTGTGTGTGTGTGCTGATCAGAGTTGCTAGCATCCATATTTCTTCCAGATTTGGTCAGCATTGGTTTGCTTTTGGATTCCATCTCTTGATACTCAACTTGCCACTTCTTTTCCACTTTGGCACAACCTTTTTCTTTCTTTCTCTGTTTTTGGCACAGATTCTCTGCATTTTCTCAGATTCTCTGCATCTGTTTCAGTTCTGTCCAGCTCTAATTCAGCATTTATCAAGATGTTTCGGATTTCTTAAGCAAAGAAAAACTGCAAGTCCCAAACATTTCTGCCCAAAAATTTTGCTCACATCTTTACTTTCATTCATTGCATGCCACTTGGATTTTCAAAGTATGATAAGGAATCTAGATGCTCCACTTGCTTCCATCCTCTTGCTCATTCTTGGAATTCAAATTCACTCAAACTCATTCTTGGCACATGTAATTGCAAAAAAAAAAAAAAATTCTTGATATGAAATGCCTCTTTGATACCAAATCTTTCCAAAACACTAGTCACTCCCCCACACTTAAATCTTTGTCCGTCTCGGGCAAAGTAGCATTAAGAAACATCCCCAAACAAACAAGTCCCTAGGAAAGGGTGGTTAAGAGTAGGAATAAGGAAAGAAAAATATAGAATCAACATGATTAGTGCCAAAAATTGATATGGAAAAGAAACAAACTGAAATATGACATAAATGTGATCCAATCATTGAAATATGGCTTAGAAAGAACCTAAGCAAGTTCTAGAGTTCAATCACATATGTGTGCCACAAAAAATAAGGCTAATTCTCACTAGGTACAAATGATTCATCTCAAATCATCAATGAAGAATCTAAAGCCAAGTAGTACTCAAGCATCCAAGATTTCATCCATGAGCTCAAACTTTAAGTTTAACAACCAAATTTAATTTATTTTCAAGAGACTCTAAAATGCTATGGAGATAACCTAAAGGAATACATTTATTTCTAGTCATGCAAGAAAAAGTGTCAAAAGAAATAACTAGGTATTTACAATGACTCCTATTCCTTCTACTCTACTCACGCATTTATTAGCAAGGACTCAATTTAAAAGAAAATTCTACTTCTAGAAAGCATAAAAATGAAAAAGACAATGAAAGAAAATGCAAGAAAGAACAAACTCCTCTTTATTTCTGGTGGACGGAGTCTATCAAGAGGTAGCCTCCATCGTGGTAGTGGAGGAACAAGGGTGGCTGAGAGAGCTTCCTTCATTTGATCTATGTCATAGTGCATGTCTCCCCCACACTTGAACTTTACAAAAAATTGTTCAGGTGGCCGAACGCGATTTAGGTACAAGACTCAGGTAAGAGGTGGAATGCTTTGAATTAAAGTAAAATCAACTCCTCCTTCTTGATGCCTTTTGAAAGTTCTTCCAGGAGGTTGGAGTCTGTTCAGATGGAGCACCCACTCCAGTAGTCTTTTGGACCCTGCAAAAACATGTAATACCTCTCTCAAGCGTGCAGGGTAAGACAGAAATGAAATAATATCAGTCTCTGCATGAAATGTATCCAAAATTGCATCATATCCAATGAAATCAATTCTTGGTATCTCAATGAATTTTTCATAATTATTTTCTTCAAAAAATGCATCCAGAAACTCATCACAAACAATGAAATCAATCTTTGGCACTTCAATAGAAGTTTCACAATTATTTTCTACCAAGGATGTATCAAGCAATGCATTACAACCAATGAAATCAATTTTCGGTTCCTCAATAAGTGTTTCACAATCAATTTCAGCATAAGATATATCAAGAGCTGCATCACAGCAAATAACATCAGTTCGACACTTCTAAAAATTTTTCACATTCAGCATTTTCGTGATATGTATCACCACATGCTTCATATTCAGTAAATTCAACACTAGGTACCTTTATCAATTTTTCACCATCAAATTCTACAAAAGATGCATCCCTAAGTATATCACAAACAATAAAATCAGTTTGAGGTACCTCTATAGATTTTTCCAAAGAAATAGGAAGAAGTCTTACCTGATCGTACTGAAAAATACCTGGGGGTTCTACAAGAGTAGATGTAACTATAGTCTCCTCCTGATCATGTTCAAGCTCCACTTCAGGTTTAGGTTCCGATGGACACTCAACTAAAGCAGGTGATCCTTGGGTTCTTGCTTCCACCATGCAAGTCCCTACACTTTCTGGTTCATCCTCTGAATCTTCTAATGTACCAATAAATTGTGGTGGTCCCTGGGGCTTAGTGCAATCTCCTACACCTGTAGAATCATCTCCTATGCCTGCTTCTTCAGTAATTTCTGCAACAACAATATTAGAAAAATTAGGACCATCAATAACACTATCATCACAAAATAAAAGATGAGAAGGGTCCTGTAGTGCTTCAGAATCTTCTTCTTGAGCTGAAAAATTTGGACATGAATTTTGAACAAGAACTTCAAGAGGAATGCATGTTGTAGGTGCCCTATTTTTGATGTTTTCTTCTTCTTCTTCCACCAAATTTGCAAGATCACTTGAAGAAGGACTTGGCCATGCACTAGGGTCACCTTGAACTGATATAAACTCAACTTCGGGACTGTTTTGAATGGGATGCTGGAAATTTTTCAAGAAATTCGGCATTTGGAGTGTTTAAACTTGAAACAACCTCTTCATTCCCCAAAATTAGATCACAATCATGCCCTTCAGAATTAAGAGTAGCTTGAGAAGATAATTGTCCTGATTCTTGGGCTTGCCTTTGTTTCATTTGATTAACCAACTGTTCAAGTTGTCCTCCCATGTTTTGAAGCCTTTGTTGCTGTTGTTGGGCTTGTTGCAGCATCTCCAGCATCCTTTGTTGTTGAGCCTCATTCTCATTAGGATCATCAAAGCCTCCTTGATTAAACTGTTGAAAATTGGGTTGATAGCAAGGATGATGTGGCTGGAAATTATTGTTTTGAAAATTCTGATCATAGGGCTGTAATGGTTGATTGAATTGCTGAATTAGTTGGGGCTGAAAATTCTGATTTTGAAATTGAAAATTTTGATCGTATGACTGTGAATGTTGAAGAGGTTGTTGAAAATTCTGTATGGGTTGAAATTCATGCTGCCATGGCTGAGGTTGAGGCTGAAATTGATTATTTCCCTGCTGAAAACTTAAATAAGGCTGCTGGAAATCTTGGTTAAAATGCTGAAATCTTTGGTTTGGTTGAACTTGATGGAAGGGTGGTTGCTGAAAATTCAGATTATCGAAACACCCTTGCTGAATTCCTTGAAAAGGTAATTGATTTTGTTGATAGGGTTGCTGAATTGGGGCTGGAATTGCTGAATTAGTTGCTCAAAATTCTGGAATGGTAGCTGCCCATGCTGATTTTGTGGCTGGAAATTTGGTTGATTTGGCTGAAAATTTTGGAAAGACTGACTTGGCTGAAAATCTTGCTGAAATTGTTGAAATTGTGGCTGAAAAAACTGATTTGTTTGCTGAAAATTTGAATAGGGTTGTTGAAAAGATTGGTTTTGTTGCTGAAACGGTTGACATGGCTGCTGGTAAGTAGAAGAATCATTGTTGGGTCTTTGTTGGGATTTCAAGTGCTTAGTCAAATTTTTTATCTCCACCAGTAGACCTTTGAGTTCTGGTTGTGCATTTGAAAACATTTTGATCTTGCAGCCCTGTCACAAATCAAACAAGAAAAATGACAGCATCCGTATACAAAAGATAAAGCACAAGAAAATAGAATCAAATGATATGCCCATAAGCACACAAGCAAAACAACTAGTATGTTCCCCGGCAATGGCGCCAAAAATTTTGATGGACCCGAACTAAGTGTCACGAAATGTGGGTCTCAAAATTTAGATATTTATAAAGCTGGAAACCCTTTTTGCAATCAAAGAATAAAAGCGTAGTAAAGGGGCCACAGGTCGTATTTTTCCTAGGGCTAGTTGAGGTTGTGTTTGATTCGAGCTCGAGTTTATGTGTCGTTTGATTTTTGGGTTTCAAATAAATATTTGGGTCTTGAGTTGCAATTAGAATGAAAACTCAATGAAAGGGGTAAAAACTTAACCATGGAACTTAACCCAAGTACTTCAACCAATGAACTCAAACAAATTGGAGCTTAAATGCAACTTAGCCTAATTTGGAGAACAAATATGATATGAAATTTAACCAAATTTCGGTTAATACCAATGCAAAAATTATCTTCATTACCACTTAAAACCAACCTAATGCAAAACAATCCATAAACAAATTGGTACTAAATCAGTGCCAAATTTCACTTGACACCAAGAGAAGAAATGCAAGCTGAAAACTGCTGAAAAGGAGATTTACAGTTCAGAAATGCAATGACTGCAAAAGAGACTGATTTCAAGTTCAAGAATACACTATAAATTACACTCAACTTGATACAAACCCATGCCGATTCTGCTCTTGATACAAGGTGCAGAATTCATCAACTTGATACACCAAAAATGAGAAAACTATTGTGCCAAATATGATTCTAATAACCCAGAAATGAAACTAATCGATCAGGTTGGAAAGGTAGCTATCAGTAAAGTATTTTGCAGAAATGAATGAATACAGTTCAGACCAAGGATGGATAAATTTAGATACAAATCTAAAGCCTCGAGTGAATGCGCAGAAACTGCATGCAAAAATGCAGGAATAAAATGCAAAAATTTCAGAAACCAAATTGGATGCAAAACAAGGATTCTGAATTAAACTCAAGTGCAAGAATGGAGATTACAGCTTAGGAACAAACCGAGTTCATTTGCAAGCTGATACGCAAAAAGAAGACTGCTACAAGTTCAGAAATGACAAGCTGCAGTGTTGAATTGTTGCTTGATACAAAAACAGATCTACAACTGATCTAAAGTAAATGACGTGAAACAAACAATCGACTGCAGATTTCCTAAGCAATTGAAGTCAGAAACAAGAATTCAAATCCCACGGATGTGCAGGAATAATTTGACGGTAGAAATGAAATGCAAAGAAGTTGTTGGCTGAACTTGCAGAAATACAACCGAACTCCCAGAAATGGAAATTGAATGTAGAAATTGATATAGGATTCTTTGTAATTGAAACAACTACACTATAAATTCAGATGATAAAACTCAAGCTAGCCTAATGCAAAATTCAGGAACTCAAGGAAAGGAAAATCCAACGGCTGATCTTCATCCGATCTGAACCAAACTTTTATGATGTTGATCAAGGGTCAGGATCTGCCTCGGGGTAGCTCGGATCCTCCAGATTTGCAACGGATGGTCCTGATCAACCTAATCTTTTAATGGACAGTCTAGAACCCTCTGAGCTTGATCCAACGGTTGATTGATCTCTGATTGGGATGAAACCTTCAGATCTTGATCAGAGTGCTTGATTAACCCTAACTCTAGCTCGGATTGTCTCAGATGGTCCCAGATGGCTCAGATCTAGCCGCTTTTGAATCGAACGACCCAGATTAATCCGAAGCTTGATAACTCGATCCGGGTCCACTTCTGACTCAAGTTTGACCCAGTATGCCCTAGGTCCATGATCTTTTCAAGCCTGCAAAAATAGATTAAAAATTTAGTGGCCAAATAATTCAAATATGTAAAGATTTGTAATTAAGTCCAAAAATAACAATAGTTTCTAGAACCTAGAATAAATTCACAATAAAGCAAGAAAAACATGGGTCAAACATGGATTTTAGCAACTAAAATAATCAATAAAATGGTACTTATCAATGTCAAAACTGCATTCCTAAATGGAAATCTACTCAAGGATGTGTACATGACACAACCTGAGGGTTTTATAAAACCAGAACATGCTTGAAAGGTATGTAAGTTGCAAAGGTCCATTTATGGCTAAAGCAAGCTTTTCAAAGCTGGAATCTTCGATTCAATAATGCAATTAAAGCATTTGGTTTCATCAAGAATAAAGATGAACTCTGTGTCTACAAGAGGGTTAGTGGGAGCACAATTTTCCTCCTAATTTTGTATGTGGATGACATACTCTTCATTGGAAATGATATCCCTTCTCTACAATCTGTGAAGACGTGGCTTGGGAATTGTTTCTCAATGAAAGATTTAGGTGAAGCAGCCTATATCCTAGGCATCAAGATCTATAGAGATAGATCTAAGAGATTGCTTAGCTTAAGTCAGAGTACATATATTGACAAGGTGCTTAATCGTTTTGCCATCTAGAATTCCAAGAAGGGATTTCTGCCGATGTCACATGGTGTGAGTCTTTCGAAGACTCAATCTCCCTCTTCTAAGAAGGAGAGAGACTGCATGGATCAGATTCCTTATGCATCCGCTATAGGATCTATCATGTACGTCATGCTTTGTACTCATCTAGATGTCTCGTATGCTTTGAGCATGACGAGCAGATACCTGTCAGATCCAGTGAAAGTCACTGGACAGCTATCGAGAAAATTCATAAGTACTTACGAAGGACGAAAGAATATTTCTTGATATTTGGAGGCAATGAGGAGCTAGCTGTAAAGGGTTATAGTGACGCAAGCTTCCAAACCGACAGGGATGATTTCAGATCGTAGTCAGGGTATGTATTTTGCTTGAATGGTGGCACTGTGAGTTGGAAGAGTTCGAAGTGGGACACAGTCGCAGATTCTACAACAGAGGCCGAGTATATTGCTGTGTCTGATACAGCAAAAGAGGCTGCTTGGATCCGAAAATTTATTACAGTGATTGGTGTGGTTCCTAGCATATCAGACCCGATAGACCTCAATTGTGACAACAATGGGGCTATTGTACAGGCTAAAGAATCTCGCTCTCATCAGCGAACCAAACATATACTACGGCGCTTCCATCTCATTCGAGAGATGATTGATAGAGGAGATGTGAGGATATGCAGAGTACCCACTGATGCTAACATCGCGGATCCTTTGACTAAGGCTTTGGCACAGAAGAAACATGATGGTCACACTAGGTCACTGGGTATTAGATATTACAGTGATTAGCACTAGTGCTAGTGGAAAATTGTTAGTAGGAGCCCTAGAGCCAATTATGTGATGATTGACTAGGGACTTTTTGTATCATATTCTATCAATAATAAAGGCATATTTGGTTATTATACTTACTTTATATTTGTGCCAAATAACTAAGTATGATAATGTCTTTTGGTAGTAGGTTCTTATCTACATCAAATCGATTGATTAAATCGATAGTGAGATGATGTAGAGAACATTATACTAAACCATTCCTAGTCAAGCATTAATATTCAAGGACAATATTAATGCATGGAGACTAACATGTAGGTCAACTGATGACTTGAGCTCACAAGTTATGGATATGTGATATCAAGTTGACACATGAGTATACATTAGAGAATGTGTACCGAATTAACCCGCCATGAGAAAGTTTCATAGATTGTCATATGAGTGTCAAAAGCTTTCTCATGTGACTATTAGTAGGAATAGTCCTTAGACCTGAAGTCACTACGGTTCCCTACATATGGAGTTATGTACTTTGGTATCGTCAAACGTCACTCATAACAGGGTGGACTATAAAGGCGATCACTGGGTATGTAATAAATTATACAGAGGGATGTGAGTAATGTAGATGGGATCTATCCCTCCCATATGATGGGAGTGATATCTGTGGACCCCTTGATTGAGTAGGACTACTAAAACGCATGACCATGCTCAAATGAGTCAATATGAGATATTGAGCTCATTTTTTTTTGAGTGAGTCTACTCGGGGATTAAGAAACACAAAGATTGATCGAGGATGACATGGTCTATGTCTCATTGGTCAATCTAGTATCAAGGATAGAAGGACAAGGTCATACATTGTCATAGTCACGGAGGTTAAGTCGGATCTCGACTTTCTCGTTACTTGGGTAGCAATGATGCATTATTAGATGCCACTCATTGCTTATGTGTCTAAAGTGGTTTAGACACATTGCCAACGTTATGACAACCTATTGGGTCACACACTAAGGACACGATGCTTCGGAGATTAATTGATCTTAGTTTGACTAAGATTTGATCCGAGTTGGATTAATTGAGTTAGACTTAAGTGAGTCCAATTGGATTATGGGATTGAGTCTAATTTGAGTTAGACTCATCTATATTAGACTCAACCACTTAATTATGGATAATATTCATTAAATGGTTTAATGAAAATTATTTAAGAGGAAGGATAAGAGGTATTATATTCACTAGATGAATAGAATATTAAGAGTCTCAAGAAATACCTAAAGGCTTGGTATTCATTGGGTTTTATTAGCATTAAGATGAGAGGAGCTCAAGGGACATAGACTCTTGGTATTCATTAGATGAGTATAAATACCCCCTCTTGTCAAAGGCTAAGGGAGAGCACATCACTTCTTCTTCTTTCTTCCTCCTTGTCCAAAACTTCCTAGTGGAGGTTCTCATGCTTTGTGAACTATCCCAAGTTGCTTGCACAACTAAGGTGGTTCCTCTCTGAGACAAAGATTGTGTTCATGTGGATATGCATACAGGCACGAACACTTGAACGTGCAAGAGATCCGACATACCTCGGATAAGCGGGATAAGCAAAGGGCACGCGCCAAAGGTATACCTATATGATAGTATTTTTTTTTGTAAATTCACTTTGTATGAGTTTTCTTTCGCATGGATCACTCAAGGGATCTTATTTCCGCTGTGAATTTTAAATAATATTTGCCCATAGTGTTGAGGCAATCTGTGATCCGGAGTGATCATGAGTTTTGATGTTTGGACAAACGGTTTAAGTTAGGTTTTTCCTTGTGTACTAATATGTGTATGTGAGTGTGTAGGATGTGTAGGTTTACACATATTGACTTGGCTGGACGGCTTCGGTATGGTGAAGGGTTGCATGGAGACAAGCTGAAGGCTTGTGTGCACCCGAGGGACCTTGATAGCAGGGATGATGAGCCGAGGGGTGCGGACTTCGAGGCATACGTGAAGGATGACATGCAAACAAGCTGAAGGCTTGTGTGTATCCGAGGGACGAGGGCCGAAGATGAAGAGAGCGCGAAGGCAATAGTCAAGGCTGCTGGTGAAGAGTCAGCTAAGGCAAGGGACAAGAGTCGAGGGAAGATGACTCCAAGGGCAAGTTGAGAAGTGGACTTCAAAGGGCACACGTGAAGGGTGGCATGGAGGCAGGTCGAGGACTTGCGTGCGCATCCGAGGGATGATAGCCGGTGGAAGAGGACTTCAAGGAGTAAGCCAAGGGAGAATGCTTGAAGACACATGTCAACGAGGGTCAAGAGAGTGAGGAAGAGTGTTTGTAGAGGCTGGGAAGTCGACTGGTGTTATAACAGTCGACTGCCAGCGCGAACAGAAAGTCACAGTAGGTTCTGGACCCTGGGCCAGTCGACTGCCATTTTGGCAATCGACTGGTAGCGGCTGGTGAGCTGGCAGAATTCGAACGTTGGGGCTGTCAACGGTCGAATCTGAGTGGTGGCAGTCGACTGCCCTGGGACCAGTCGATTGTCAGCGAGGGATTCCAGCCCGAGTTCTATTTAAAGAGAACTCGGTTTGGGCTGGGGTTCTTGACGAATATTGTCTTGGTTAAAGGCAAGATAGTAGTCTTTGTGCTCAATGCTTTGTTTGAGTTTGTGGCGAGGTTTTTCCACCCACAAGGAGCGACGAGGGCTAGCCGGAGGTTATCCGGGGAGTGATCCACCGACGGATTCTTGGATTAATCACCCGTCCGGGGTGGATACCAAGTAAATCAGGTTGTTAGCGTTGTTCTTCCTTGTTAGTTTTGTTTTATTATATATTCCGCTGTGCAACTAACCGTGTAGGAAGAAAAGTATTCGACAAACCGCTATTCACCCCCCTCTGGCGTACCGGAAACGATCTATCTATTGGTATCAGAGCAAGGACCGCTCTTGATCGGACTAACCGCCGAGGGAGCACACGCTAGAGGAAGAAGAACATGGAAGATAAGTTGGGGGAAGACATCTACATTCCACCGCCCTACGATCACGAGGACTTCAACTTTTGGAGGGCGAGAATTGAGACTTGGTTCGGAATGGAGTGGGCATGTCGAATCGTGCTTGAAGAGCCATATGAGATTCCAAAGGATAAGCATGGGAAGAGGCTTAGGCCTAGATATTGGAATCAAGAGCAACAAAATCAAGCAAAAGCAAATAAAAAGGTAATTACAATTTTGATCAATATTTTGCCTAACAATGTCTTGAGTGGTGTAGGGACATATGAGGATGCACATGAATTGTGGAGCAAGATAAAAGATTTTCATAAGAACACCATCCAAGCACAACGAATAGAAGAATCCAATGAAGTGAGCTCGATAGCCCAAGAGGAGGAAGAAGAAAGTGAGAGATCATCAACCTCCTCAGGAGAAGAAGAGGAAGTATCAAGCTCAAGGATTGAGGGGGAGGAGAGACCCTCATCCATACCGTATCAAGAGGAGGCATCCACATCATCCAAGGTTGAAGAAGAAGTCAAGCCAGCCTCCACCTCAACCTCCACCTAAGCAAAGACCAAGGACCACATTATATGCTTTGGTTGCAACGAAAAGGGACACTTCAAAGATAAGTGTCCAAATGGTAAGAAGGAGGTACTCTCTAAACCCGGGTCCATTCAATTTAAATCTAACATGGGTTGTAGGATTGGAGGAGCCCAAGAAAGGAAAAAGAAGATTAGATGTTTCACATGTGGAGAATTGGGGCATTACCACACCAAGTGCCCTAGAAAAGATGAGCTAAAGAAAATGGAGCACTTGAGGAGATGGGAGATAGAAGAAAGAAGGAAGAGAAGAAGTTCACAACAAGGGGGAACTTCAAGGGTAAGGGAGGTAATTCCTAACCCCAAGTTAAAGTGTAACTCAATTTCAAGTTCCTCCTTGCATATTAAAAGTCATGAAAATTATTCATCCATGCATGCTAGACATCATGAAAATTGCTTACATGTGCACAACCATGGATTTAAGTATCATGATAGGAGTAGGGTTAACAAAGTAGATTAAAACCCTAGAAAGAACATTCATCATGAAAAATTCAATACCTCTAGACCTAAGGATCAAGGCAAAAATCACAAGAAGGGGAGGAATGTGTCTAGAAAGGAGGGTAGGTCTAGGAATGTCCAAAATGGACATGTGGATTATAGGTTTAGGAACCTAGAAAGGGAAAATCAAGCTTTAAGGGAAAAGCTTGATAGGTTAGAGAAAACCCTAGAGAGATTCACTATTGGATCTAAGGATTTAGATATGGTGTTGGGTGTCTTAAACCGCGCCAATGATAGATCGGGGTTGGGATACCGATCTAAGAACTCCCATGCCAAGGAGAAGAAATATGCTAGGGTAGCATATGCTTATGGCAAGAAGGGGGAGTCCAAAAATGACAAGGGAATGCCATTTAAAGGGAAAAAGAAGGACTTAACCAAAGACGAGGAGTCTAAGATTAAGAGTGTCAAGTTTGTATGCCAAGAGTCACCGGTGAAACACCGATATGGCCTAGTGATGGTTGAGTCATCTAGGGAGGTGGCTAGGGCTAAGAGCTCAAGGGGGAGCTCTAGAAGCCTTTGGGATATATGATGAATGGACCTTGGGAGGGTTGCTCCTAGAGGTCTAGATGGACCATGGAGTGTGCCAAGAGAATTGGAGACAGATTTGAGTCTCAATTATTGGATTTTAGCACGGGATTTTTGAGTTTCATGCATGGAAATATGACATTGGGGTCATATAGCATGAAGGTTGGTTTTTGATGTATAAATGTCATGTAAATCAATGCTAGGGATGTATTGTGGGATGGCAGGGAAGAGACATCAAGTGGAAACCAAAACTAGGACTTTAGGTTAAGGTTTGATTGAAGATTTTAGCTAGTTTTGGGTTTTGTGTCAAACTTAGGAACGATGATAGATACATTTTGGAATGTATTTTTTCCAAGTAGATATGGGTACCACAAACCTCTCCACAAAATTTGAGAATTTTTGGAGATTTGTAAAATTTTTGGCGCATTTCTGAACTTCATAAGAAAAGGCTGAAATTTTGTGTTTCAGAGTATCAGTTGACTGTCATTTTGAGCAGTCGACTGGTAAAGGCTGAATTAAGTTTCAACAGCTGGGTATGTGTCCAAATAATACAAAACAAGTGTATGGGGGGCTAGTACACATTGTTTATGGTCATTAGGGATTAAAAGAACCAATGATTGGGATATTGTTGGGTTCTTTTTGATGTTAGGCAACAGGGGAGAAGTGTTGGGTTTAATTTGGGAAACCAAACACACCTTTGCAAGAAACCCTAGGTTTAGGGGGAGCTAAGGTAAAGGGGGAGCATGGTTGCTCCAGTCTTGGCATAAGGGGAACCTTGAAGGGGTTCTTAAAAAGCCTTTGTAAGTCCAATGTAGGGGGAGCTTTTGAAAAGCTTTAAAAAGCCCGTTTGTGAAAAAGTCCTAACTTGGAGAGTTAGGTGTGGAAAAGTCCTAACTTGGAAGGTTAGGTGTGGAAAAATTCCTAACTCAGAGGGTTAGGTGTAGGATGCCTTGGGATAGGATCCATGTATGCATTGCATATACATTTGTTTAGCATTGTTTTTGCTATTCTACTACTATTTGTTTCCCTAACTTAAACGTATTGCCAAACATAAAAAAGGAGG